>CANSZD010001521.1:0-292073 GCA_947648045.1 Beta corolliflora
AAAAATATTTATATATATATATATATATATATATATATATATAAAATTGATACTATTTTAAAAATTTTAGAGTTTCAACCTTCCTCTCTAAATATTTTCACCTGGCGCTAGAAAATTTCACTTGCTGCTAGACAATTTCACTTGCTCCATTTGTTACACTAGGAAATCATACATAGCGATCTTACAGTAGTAGGCTAGTAGCCGACCAATTATTTTATCTCAATACCACCCTCACCCTCTCACTTCCTCTCGCTCTTTCATTTTCTTTCTACCTCGTTGTCTCGGCTTTGCATTCCCTATTCTCTCCGCATTATATTCTGGTTTCTCTATTTCCGCAAGCTTAGATCAATTTAGGCATCTAATTCAACTTTTTATTCATAGTATTTTACTTTAATTTTAGCTTTCCATCTAATTTGTAGACATTTATAATTAAATCAAATGTCAAATGCTCTGCCATCTCAAAAACGTTGTCATCATTGGAACTAAATAGGAAAAAAATTAAATTCTAATTGTGATTTGAGTCCATTCGGACTAGGAAAATTATCAGTTTAGATCGTGAAATCAAAAATATTTGGATCGGACTTGGACTCAATTTCTCGAGTCTGAAAACTTTGGATTTGATTTGGATTTGACAAAGTCCAACTACCCAAGTCCAATCCACACCCCTACATTAAAGTGTAAATTTGTACTCTAAATACCAATGTCATTACCTATGGTAATGCTTACTTCATCCCAAAGATATCCATTTTCTTCCTAAAAACTCCCATCACTATCCATCACCACTTGGGAAGGTGGTATTAGATGGTAATCAAAATTTGTAAGTGGAAACCCATCCTTTTACATGAGCAAGTTTCATTCCCGTGGTCATTAACATGATAGCTTCTTTGCACATTTACACCTTTGTTTTAATAGCGCGCCCACAGCGCCTACGGCCGAAGGCAAGCAAACAAGGCGCTCAAAAAAACGACACCCTCCACCTCAGGCGAGCGAAAGGGAACAAGAGGCGAGACAAGGCGCCAAGGCGCGCGCCATTGGCACTTGAAGGAGCACAAGGCGTGCGCGTTCTGCAGCGAGGCACGCATGCCAACCCACGTGCCTCTTTTTTCCTCTGTTTTTGAACGTTGAACGTTAATGCAGAAATAGCATTGTGCTCATTGAACCCTAGAAGTGCGAACTCGACAAAGAAGGTGAAAGAAGAACTCCACAGCCAGCTTGCTCCCTGCAGTCGCCAATGGTAGCTGAGCATGCTTCGCCGCTTCGTCGGTGATCTTGTGCAATTAGGGACTCTGCCCGTTCCTCTGTAGACGCCGGTGAAGAGTTTCAGGTAAGTTTTCTTCGATCTCTTCTCTTCTTTCTCTTCGATTCTTCCTCTTCGATCTTCTTTCCTATCTGCTCAATCTGCTTTTCTTCTCTCTCTTCATCATCTGCTTCTGTCATCTTCTCTATTCTTCTCTCTTTCTCTTGATCTGAATTCCTACGAGCCTTTTCTCCATTTTTTTTATTTCCAGTTTTTTTCCCTTTTCTCCATTTTTGTTTTCTTTAAGGGGTGTGAGCTCATTTCTTCCTTCTTTCTTATTTATTTTTCTTCTTTCTTTATTTTTTTTTTCTTTCTTTTTGCTTCATTTTGCCGACGCATATAGTATATTTTTTTTTTTTTCTTCTTCTTGAGACAGTGAGTTCTTATTTTTATTTTTAAGGCAATGAGGCGGGATGAGTTTTATATTTAAAAATCCATTTACATACTTCTCTATTTATTAGTTTTGAAATATTATTTGAATTGTGTTTGCTTTTCTTTCCACTTAGTACTTTGCCTTGTTGGGTGCAGCAATGAATTATGTTTTCTTATATCCTTTTTTATGGGTCTTTAATATAATATCTATGTTGTTTTGGTATTATAATATTTCCATATATGATTTTTAAGTATTTTGGCACCAAAGGTGCGCCTCGCCAACGGGATGCGTGCGCCTTCGCCTTGCGCCCCTTGCGCCTAGGTGCGCCTTGCGCCTTGCGCCCCTAGGTGCGCCTTGCGCCTTTAAAACTAAGATTTACACTAAATTTCATTACCATTACCACTATTTATGACCACTAACTAAAACGGGCCTCAAGTGCTACATCTTTTAGGGGTAATATATATATCAAGTCCTGCAAAGCTAGATATTTCCATCTTTACCCTGCACAGTGTACTTGTTGGCTACTCTGTAGGTGTTGTAGCTGGAAAGGAATGGAAATATTTTTAAAGTAGGAACCGCTTTCATGCCTAATTGTCTCCTTTTGGCCCTGTTCTTGATAATCCTTGCATCAGTGTCTTTTAGCAATTATCTCTCTGTGATTTCCTTAGTGATTGGGTGAACTCTTCTTTCCTAAGGGAATCTCTAGATGATATTTAATTTTGTTTCCTTTGGTATAGAGCTGTTTCTTTTGATCAAGTTTTTCCCCCTGCATGAATAGGAAAATGTACATATTTCTGATCTGTTGCTCCAACGTTATTAGGATAGAAATAGCATTGTTCTAGTCAAGGTTTGAGCTTGGTAGGTTACTTCCATGCAAATGAAAGAGCTGATGATTCTGATCTCAATAATGTGGCTAAGAACATTGGAGATCATCTGTGCCCGATATTTTCCCAAGGCGGGAGTTCTTTTAGTATGGTTAGTTGCAGATGTTGACTGGCTTTCATATCTTTTTCCTTGCTATTGTTTAGGGTTTAATTTGTGCTTTATATTCTATCAGAAAAGTGCTTATGTATTTACTATTTGATTCCGTAGTTGGACAACAAAAAGCTGGAAGCTTTACCCAAAGTGAAAGATCGCTTAATCCCGTGATGCAGGTAGCTTTATGTTCCATCCTTTTTATTTTATGAACACTCGTGAGCTCTTGTTTTTTGTACTTTATTTTCCTTTAAAGCTGTAGGAGTTGTTATGTATGTTTGCAACTCTATGTACCAATTTCTTCCTTTGGCGCTAGTGAACCTCAACTTTGGCTGATAATTTGATGCTTGCCGCTGACGTTGCACAGTAAATTGAGGTGATGGTCCATTCTGTAAACACACATGCTTCCTGTCCTGCATTTCACTTTGAGCAGTCCTACCTTGTGTTTTGGTCTGTTTCGAGAAATGATTGTCCTAATTAATAACATCTCTGTATTTGATTGCTAAGCAACTTTTTTATTCAATTTTGAGTGTTTCTTTTTAGTTTTCAGAAGTAGAAGGGACCCAACTTAATGGCTGAGGGGGTAATATAGAGAAAGTGTCAAGTTGGACCCACCCAGGAGATTGATCTTGAGACTTAAAGGTTGGAGATGGAGCGAAGGTCAATACGCCAGCATCCTCATTCTTGTTTTTGAGTGTTTGCTGAGATAGTAGACGTGGAAAAGGACGGGGTATATGGGTATGAGACAGTGTGACCATGCTACTCAATAATCACATGCTGTAGAACTGCATAGAATTTCCAATTGGCACGTATCCCATCTAAATGAAGTAGTCATATGTCATCAAGTGCCTAGTTTGCTATAGTGCTATACGAGAGTTAAAGTTGTATATTAAAAGATAAAGACTTCACGAGTGATTCTTATGGCTTGAGTTGTGGGATTAGTTTTTGATGACCTTGAGGTTCTAGGTTAAGGTTGTTATATTAAAAGATAAAGATTTTACAAGTGATTTTTATGGCTTGAGTTGTGGGATTAGTTTTTGTTGACCTTGAGGTTCTAGTTTTAAGATGGGCTTGAGGGACTAGAACTTGCACAAACACTGACATTTGACCCTGATAAATATAGCTAAGTAAGTTCAAGCTTCAAAAGTTGTATCTAAAGTGGTTATCTTGTCATATTCTTTGTTGCTTTGCTTGTTTATGTTGTAGGAGTGGTTCTTGCCTTCGTTTTGTTAATTTGTAATTGCAAAATTCAATTTGGACGGGGAAATGGATTGGGATTTGGGACCAAACTCGAATAGGCCGGATCCGTTGATTCAGGTCTGGTCTCCAGACTCCAATCTTAGAAAATCAGTTTCCGGGCTTCCCCGAGTCCGGGGAAGAACTCGTGATTTTGGTAGGACTAGTGGACTTTTTATTTATTAAAACAAGAAAATTGATACGCCACTGGGAAATTCTAAAGGTAGAGTTTGAGCACTACTTTGGGAAAGCACAAACGCCACATACTGCAGTCCCTTCTACCTGGCCTGTTCCTTTTCTTGCCTCCCTCGACCTCCAATCCTTCAAGGTGCTCCACCCATGATTTATGGTCCCTCCAATCTCAGTCTCTCTCTTCTGTAGCTCTTTGATTGGTTTCGTCACTGCCCTGCACAGTCTGCTTTCTGCTACTTCTCTTTGGTCAATCTGATGCTACTGCAAGTTGAAGACTGCACCTCTTCGCTGATCCGCACATTGGAAATTCCACTTTATTACTTTATTTGCATTGGGGCATATTTGACTTGGAATCTTTGAACTATTTGATTTGGGATCTTTGATTTGCTGTTCTGAACATCTTCAAGTAAAAATAGTAATATTTTGTGTGAGTTTTTGATGTAATTTTGTCTTTATGTTGGCGAATTTGCCTTACATTTTTTAGTGAACTACTAAGGGTTCCTTATTCTTTAGTTTTTTTGAAGATTAAGGTTCCTGTAACTGGGTTTGTCATTCATTAATGTTTTGATTTTAAATTCGAAGACAACGAAATTGTTTGGACCTCTTGTACTAGTTGGACATGTTTTAGCATATGAGAAATATACAATCCATGTTATTATTTAAGACCTGCAGCTTTCTTACATAGTTTTGGGAATGGTTAATGTGTAATCTATAAAATGGGTCCAAATTGGGAATGGTTAATTTTGTTGTGATGCTGAATCTGGTCCAAACTCGGCTCCGTCATGGTTTGGACCCGTGCACACCGTTTGTAAATTGTAAGTGTCTGTAGTGACTGAATTTGAGCTTTCTTTGAAGTTTGATAATTCTCTCTTATAACATTGTACTTCCATTTGATCAGCTGTATTCAGAGATGGTTCCAAATGGAAAGTAGAGGACAGTGGTCGCTAGTAATGAAGGATGCCATCAGCAAACATAATATTATTGGACTATGTATCTACTCAGAAATGGGAGGACATTGTAGACTTTGACGATCACCTCGACAACATTAGCGAGTAAGTCAAAGTGTTATTTTTACTCTTGCAATATGGTATAAATTGCGTAGAATGATAGTATGATCTTAACTTGAAATGAATTTCTTCTTATAGGGACTGGCTTAATGTTGAATTATTCAATGAGATTTATGAGCTAGACAGAATTCATCTGAAGCTTGATCTAGTTGATATATGAATATGCAACTTGGAGTTGGGGCACGAAAAAAATGAACTGTCAGATGAATTGATAGGTTCAGGTCTCATGAATTTCCTTTTTGATTTCCTCATTATTTTCAAAGTTTTGGCAATTCTAATTAATTAGCTTTCTTTACCTTACCAAGAACTAATCAGGATTTTGAAGCATCCATGTTTGTGGGGTGAAATTCTTAGGTCTCTTGTATATGACTTGAAAATCTACTAATCTAGTACTGGAAGATTTATATAAAAAATATGTGGGTGCAGAATCATTTTGAATTCTTTAGATTTTTATGGGCGTATTTGATATGGCTACCTAAGAACCATCCATTTGCGAGCACTTTCATTCCTTCATTTTCATTACTTGTCTTTATCCTTTTTGTTGCTTTTTGATGCCAGGAATTTTTAGAAAAGTAGTTGAATTTTGAATACAACCCAGCAACCAAACTTCTGAAACCTCTTTCGTATGCTGTAACCATCCACCTCAACTTAATGGCACCACAGCCACCCTATGACATACCATTACCACCATGACTCCGCCATCATCAACTGTTATTATCCCTAAACATTGAAAATGCATCCTTCCCACCACCAGCCACCAGCGCTTGTTGTAGACCCCACTGTTCCACCATTCACCATCACAAGTTGTAAAACCCACGACCCACGGCCACTATTAGCCATTCGCAAGATCCATGACTCACCACCATAATCGCTCATGAAGATCCACCACCAATTTACAATAACCTATAGTAGACGTGAGAGTCTGGGAGAGTGAGAGGTAGTGTGTGTAAGCGAGCAGAGCAGATTTGGACGTTGAGCCGAAAGATGAAACTCATCGTGATTATTGTAACACATGAAATTGGGCCACCAAATATTGTCTCTCCAGCGATAATTTGAACTCGTATTTGGAGTTCTAAACTTATCTATTTTTCAAAGGCATAATCACAGTAACAAATGAGTATGGGACTCATATATGTGTTGAGATATTTAACTTGTCAAAATATGGGGGTGAGTTTAAGGGATAAGTATTGCACTTTTCATAAACTAAAATTAATGCATTAATTAAAAGTCATATGGTATCTACACTTGTGATCAAATCTTAGAACACATATTAAATGGAATTGAATAAAACTCTTCTAGAAAAACTATGATCGTTGTAGATGAGATTTGACTAATTCAAGCCCTATTTGACGATGGTTTTTATATAGCCTTTTTGAGGGGTTTCATCAATTTGTTAGTTTTGACATTGATCTTGAAGTGGTTTAACACATTGCAGAGAAATAACTGAAATTTGCTACATGATACTATACATTCCCATCACTAAATCAATTCGTAGAAAAATATGAAAAATGGCCTCTGAACTCTCACAAAGATGGAGACAAAACCAATGTATATATATCTATAAAACCCAAAACTTCATAATAGAAAAAATTCTATTGTAAAGAGAGATTAGCTGAACAAGATAAGGAAGAGAAATCTAGATTAATAACGAAGTTGGCTCACCGACAACTTGTGGTGAGCAACAAATGGCTACTGTTGAGCCAGAGAAACATAGCTAATTTTGAGAGTTAGAGATGTTTTCAGTTTCATTGTAATAATCTTTTTTCTAGCTTCCTCTAACACCCTCCATCTTGTTAATTCAATTATTACCCAGTTTTTGGCAATTTGGCTACTTTTTGTTACAACGTTGGAGGATTAGAAACTCGAGGGTCAGATATATCTTTTAAGCACGCAATCATAGATTGTCCTTCGGCCCTATGTGAAGATACAATCGGGTTACACGATATATCTATTCAGGTTGTAGTTCTAAGTTAATTAACTAGAAGTTTGTGTTTCATGCTTGTCAAATGACTCAATAATAGATATCATTGTTTTTTTTTTTTTTTGGTAAGGAGAAACCACTATGACTAATTCTTAGGGATGGGCGGCTCTACGATCCTTTCGGATGAATAGATATCATTGTATTTGTCTCAAGAAATATAGAGGAAATGATATTCTTATCTTCTTTCATCACATAAACATCGTCTCTATCGATAGAAATGTTTGTGAAGATATGTCTTTTATTCCAAAAGAAGTGTTTTTTTTACTCAGAATATATTCATTTCTAAATAAGACTTTTTACTAACATTTTTTTTTTGGTGCATACTAATTAACATTATAGGTCAGTATAATATTATATTCACAAAATATGATCTGAGACATTAATTTGGGATTTAGTTTACAGGGTCAAAATTTGCAAAATCTGAATATGAATATTGACAGCTGATTGCTACAATCATACAAATATGTTATCGTGGCTTCACGTAATTATAGAAATAGAAGGGACTCAATAATAAGTGGGGCAATACTAAGATAATCCGGCCCAATATGCTCTGCCAAAAAGAAAAAGAATATAATAATAATATTCCCTACTTGCTACTAGCCTACTATCAATCATGTAGCTCGGTGCCAAGCACAAGTATGCATGCAATATAATGCCATTCACAACACAATTTTTTTACTTGTTCGATTATATCATTTGATGTGTTATTGATATATGGACCATATGGTATGAACTATATATACAATTGAATAATTTTTTATTCTTTTACTTGTTACCTGATCTGTAGAATATCATTTTAAAGACGAAATAGTCGTCTTTATGTAATAAGAAAATTCTCCCTGACAATGTCTTGGTGGCATTTGCCTCAGTCGTCAGACATTCCTCGTTTCTTCAGCCTGCAAATATCTTGGGCTCGGATTTTCTTTCATCAAAATCTTTGTGATTCTACATCAAATATGTTAGCTTCCTCAACAATTGGCATAGTTTAAAAGGGATTTATCTAATCCTCTTGTTCGGAATTTGTTGAGGTAATAATCCACATGTGAATTGGGATACTTGTTTCACATTTAAAAAATTAGAAGAAGACTAACCTGCCTATAAAAATAGCGCGCTACTTTTCAATTAGCTTCCAATTCGTTACTTAGGTAATAAGAATTTGATTTTTAGTGAGGTGGAGGGGTGAGACTTGAGAGGGTTACGTTGTTCATGGGTTAGATTTACTAAAGTAGAAGTATATACTACTACTCCCTGAACCAAAAAGATCAAAATAAGCCAAGGCAGTTTGAGGCAATGTACAAAGTTTCAATGACCCGTGAGTTATCTCTAGGCATGCATCTTAAGTCACTTGGAAAGGTTCGGGATTAAAAAAACATTGTCGAGCTCGAAAAAGTCCAAAAATACCCCTAAATTAGCCAAATTTAGAGGCTAGTATGCTTTCAGACATTTTTCTGGCCTGAATAACGGATCTCATGCGATACATCTTGGGGACAAATGAGGCCTTTTGAAAGTATATGTATGCCTCACGGGCCTATGGTAACTTTTGAGGCTATTTCCTGATGAAACTCGAAAGATACAAACTAAGTTGTATAAGGCACTGTGAGGCTATATATTTAAAGGTAACTAACCACCCTGAAGTCACCCTAAGACATCCAGTGTTCCTCCAAAAGGTGCATGATAAAAAAATACTGTCGAGGTCAGAAAAGTAGGGAGATAGCCCCAAAATGGCCTATTTCAAAAGCTTTTGGACAAACCTCGGGCCCACGCAACAAACTTCAGAGGATGTGTCTTAGGGGTCGTAGTAGGCCATTTGAAAGCATATCATGCCTCATAACAACATAATGTAACTTTGGGAGCTAATTCTATGTGGAACTGAAAATATGCAAAAAACATAAGTCTATGAGGCGGTCTGAGGCCATGTAGAGGTCACAATCACCTGGGAGTCATCCTATAGAACCTGAGTCCCTCGGAAAAGTTCAAGATGAAAAATATTGCGGAAGGCCAAAAAGACTAGAAGTGATCCAGAATAACCAAAATTTGAAGCTTATATAATACACGCTTTCGGACATTCACGGGGACCAGATGAAAAACCTCATGGGGTGCATCATGGGGCCATATGAGACCATTTTAAAGCATATATGCCTAAAAACAGGTATATGATGGCTTTTGGAGCTAATTCGGGAGTTGAACTGGAAAGATACAATATGATCTGTATAAGGCAGTTTGAGGCAATGTAGAGATATCTAACCACTCGAGAGTCATCCACAGTGTTCGAGACGCTCAGGAAAGTCCTAGATGAAAAATATTATCGGGACCTAAAAAGTTTGTATTTTGTTGGACCCATAAATTTTTGCATGTCGAACCTAGAAATATCTATATACGAATCGAAAAATTATTGTCAAATCTCATGTGATACATCTTGGGTTATAAGAGGCCATTTGAAAGTGTATCAACACCTAAGAACGGACAATGATGGCTTTCAGAGTCATTTTCGGTGTTAAACTAGAAAGATACAAAATAAGTCGTACAAGGCAATTTGAAGCAATATAGAGGGTCCCAACTACCCGAGAGTCATACCAAGGCATCTCGAGTCCCTCAAAAAAGTATTGGAGAAAAAATATTGTCGGGCTCGAAAAAGTTCGAAAATGGCTCCAAATAGCAAAATTTGAAGGTTATTATACATGCTTTTAGACATTTCTACTGCCCGGGCCACGGGCCTCATGAGATGCTTGCTAGGGTCATAGGAAGTCATTTGAAAGCATATGCATGCCTAAGAATGAATATATTGTAGCTTTTGCAGTTATTACAAAATGGAACTGGAAAGATGCAATATCAGCCATATAAGTCAGTTTAAGGCAATGTAGACGGGATTCATGCAATTTATCTCGAGAGTCCTGGATAAACAAAAATGTAGGAGGGTTATTCATGGATTAGATTTGTATACATTGAAGATAGTGTTTTTTCTTTGCTAAAAAGTTAACTTAGTATTTGTGGAGATGTTAGCAATCTTAATTTTTTTGCTTTCACGAAGTGCAAATAAAGATCTATATTAAATTGAAATATAAGATCAAACCTTGTTTACAAAATTATACTAAAATGATACTTATAATGTCCTATTAAGAAAATGATACCTATAATGAAAGGAACAAAAGGATGCAACAAAATATAAATATACCACAGTACATACATAAACACACCATTAGAGATTAATATCAGATTTAATGATTTATTGAGCCTAGATGTTCCAAACATTAATTTGAAACTAGTTATTGGGCCCGTCATATCCTATCGGGTAAGAAAAAATTTCATTTATTAATATTATACTTTAAAATGATAACACTAAATACAACTTAGTCTAGTGGTTAAAACTTTAGTATATGAACTTGAGGTCAGGAGATCAAAACCTATACTATGCAATTTCTAATTTTTTTTTTATTGTACATGGATTACATAAATTAAAACTCTCTAAAGAGAGCGCCACGTGGCATAGTTCCTTGTTTAGGAACGCCTTTTAATATATTTATATAGATGTATAGTGCATAATGTTTAGTCATCAATTTCATCTAAACTTCAATATTCTCTTGATGATTCCATGCATGTTTAATTACTTCAGTTCAACTATTAACTTTGATGATGTACAACTGTACAAGGTAGTGAATTTGTTTTAGGAAAATTTGTCAATAAAAACCTTTTAAGGGAGGGTTCTTTGGTGGGGGTGGGCCAGGTGGTGGGGCTGGGCTAGGGGTGAAGTGGGGGCTACGAGAGGTGGGTGGGGGGCTGACGGTAGGTGTTGGTAGTGGTGGCTAGGTGGTGATTGTGGAGGAAGAAGGGAAATAGAGTGCTCAACGCCGAAAAGTCTATGGTCAACACCGGAAAATGAGATTAGGTTTCATCTTGCAAAAATAATTTACTTTTTGGTTTGTTTTCGCAAAGAATGCTTTATAAGGTTTTTTTTTTCGCAAAACTGAACCTTTAAAAGGTTTTTTTTGGCAAATTTCCTTTGTTTTAAGAAGAAGTCATTCACTGTATTCCAATGGAAAGCCGTTAGTTTTGGTTAAAATCATGCCATTTGATTGATTTGAATCAAGTTGAAAGGTTGGGTTAAACCGTGAAAATATTGTTGCGGACATGATTCACTGGCACTTTAACTAACTAGGTCCTAGTTGATTATTGCAAGTGAAATGAATAGCTGATTCAATTCTTATTCATCATAGTTGTTCGGTTGTTGATGTTCAAATCAGATACTATGCTGATTCGTGAGTCGTGAGAGAGTTCTCAATTGTAATTGAAATCTTTCCCCAGGCTCTTTGCGCCAAAAAAAAGTACGGTCCTAGATTAACCAAGCTAAAAATATCATAAATGTCCTCATTTATATACTTCCTTCGATTCGGATTAAATGCAACAATTGTACTTTTTCACTATTCACACTTTTCACTTTGACTAAGATTTGGGATTTATACATAATGAAAAACATAGTAAAGTGAGATCTTGTTAAATTCGTCTCGTGACATACTTTCATAAAATGTACTAATTTTTATAATTTTTACTTATATGTAATTATAGATATTTGTGGTCAAAATAATACCTCGAGATGCGTAAAAGTGCATTTGTTGCATTTAATTCGGAACGGAGGAAGTACTAAAGAACTATGACAGTATATACAAGATTTATGATTGCATATATTAGTGCTTTTATCTTTTAAAAAAAGAGGATTACGACTTTGAAGACTTTATGTACAATTATGTTAACTGCATATATTCCCCATGTTATCAAGGTTATTAACTAGGCATTACTCCAAAATGTATCGCTAAATATGTTAATAAATCAAATATTATACCTTACCTAAATAGCTAACAATTGTTTAGGTTATTATACTTCCTCCGTTCTAAAAATAATTACATCATTCTGAACATCATGCATGCCAATGTATTAAAATAAGCTATTAAATTTATATTCTGAAAAAAAATATCATGGGATGAAACAACCTATTTTTACTATTCATGTTAAGCTTATAACTAAAAGTTGTTTCATATAAACTCTGTTAATAGTTGAGACTAAGGGTGCTAATCGAGCAAGTCGATCACGAGCAATGGGTTGCTCGACTCGTGCTCGCTAAGTTTCGAGTCGAGTTGAGTTGCTCACAAGCAGCTCGTTTAAAGTTTCGGTTCATCTTGAATTCTCAGCATTTGATTCTCATATCTTCTTTTCTTTACAATTTTTTTGCTTTTATACTATATCAATTTATTTTTAATGGGTGCTAATGTATTCCTTTATTTCAAAGAGAAATTTATTGAAAACAATTAAGTTATGTGCAAGGTTATCGAGTTTCGAGTTCAATCGAGCGAGCTCGAACTAACTCAAATCGAGATTTGACCGAGTCGAGTTCGAGTTCTTTCATGAATTGCTTCAACTCGATTAGCACCCCTAATTGAGACTCGTAATGTCAAATTTTCGAGCATCTTTAATTGATAGTGAAGTTTATCTTCCCCATCATTAGCTAAACAAAAATTAACACTAAAAGCCGCGCACCAAGGCCTAACATCTAATTAAGATAGTGGTGGTGGACCCAGCAGTCAGTCAGAACCTTGCCAGGTTTTATTTATCTTCCCGTTTTTTTCCTTTTCTCTCTCTCTCTCTCTCTCTCTCTCTCTCTCTCTCCTTCTCTTTCTCTTCCTTCTGTTATCTCTCTTGTTTCACCCTTCATCATAATAATCTCCATAATCTATCTTTTCTGCAACTTCTTCTTCATTTCCAACTTCTTCTCTTTCTCTCTCCTCCATTTCTTCTCTTCAGATCCCTTAATTCAAGGTCTGTTTTTTTTGTGCAAACACATTAAAGATACAAACTTTTAGTGAAAGATTCAATTTTTTGAGTTGACCCATATTTTATTTTTGTTTTTCAGATCGGTAATTGCAGCTTCTTCTTTGTTGGAGGAGGAGAGAGAAAAGTGGGGAGAGTTGGTGGGGAGTTGAGACTGGGAAGAGGGAGTTCTTAGATCTGTTTAAGAGAAAAAAGAGGGAGGAAGAAAGGTGAAACGATGTCGTTTACAGGAACTCAACAGAAATGTAAGGTTTGTGATAAGACTGTTTATCTGATGGATCAGCTTTCTGCTGATGGTGTTTCTTATCACAAGTCTTGCTTCAAATGCAACCACTGCAAAAGCAAGCTTCAGGTTTACTTTTTTTTTACTTTATATTATGATCAAATTTTTCCTCCTTTTTTTGTCAGCCTGATTAATTAGTTTTATTAGATATTTATGATAATTAATTCTTAAACTTTCAATTTTCCAACTTTAAATTGAATTGGGCGTTCTGGGTAGTTGCTATATGTTGCTTATGATAATATAATTTCTGGGTTTTTATGGGTTTGGGTAATTTGGTCTGATCTAAGATGTTATGTGGTAATTTGTAAGAACTTAAAGCTTTGGATAATCTTGTGCATGTGGGTAGTTTGTATTTAGTACTAATAAATTCATATGATTTATGTTATGGGCATTTTTTGTGTGTAAATGTCAGCTGGGTAAGTTATTCTCAAGTGATTGTATTTGTGCTATAGACATGGGTTCCTGGACCCTTCTGTGTCTGTTGTCTTTCTGCCTCTTTTGCACCAAAAGAGAAGGGCATTTAGCTGCATTGTATGTTAGTGGCTTGATGCTGAGTGTAGTTTGAACATAAACTTGTTGGTTCTGCAAAATGATTGCTTTGTCTAGGTTGTGATATGCAACATTCTATTCGTTGACAATACTTAAAACATACTGGGAGAAATTAAATGGAGAAGTGGAGGACCACTGGACCCCTTCTGGACCTGTATATAAGAATAAGGATCCGTTGTCGAACTTAGACCTTTTAGAAGTAGGAGTTAGAGAGATTTCATTTCCGAAACTTGGCCTTTCTCTTTGATTTGTACGCCTGTGAGGATTGTTCTCTTCCTTTATAGTTTATCCTACAAGCCTTTGTGTATATAAATGTGTATGATATGTTGCTGAAGCCTTGGTGTAGATGACTGAGCTATTACTCTATCAGAAACTTGGGAAGAAAAGATTTTGGATTAATGTCACGTATGCACTGAGCGATTGGTCTTATTGTGATTCCGGTTTGTACTAGAAATTGTTGTGGTGGCCTATTATGTGGGCTAATGTAGCTGCTATCTTGCTTGCAGCTGCACAGTTTTTCTTCAATGGATGGTGCCCTGTACTGCAAGCCTCACTTTGAGCAGTTGTTCAAAGAAACAGGGAACTTCAACAAGAATTTTCAGTCCCGTACTAACCCCTTTCACATCTTTAATCCTAAGAATAAGATCTTTTTGCTTTCTGACCATCGAACAAAGCTATAAATTTTTTACCGTTTAACTCAACTACACATATTTTTCTTAACAGCTACGAGACTACTAGCTGAGAAGTCCCCTGACGTGAAGCCTGAGTTGGTAAAAATCTACTCCACTACCATGCTCCTTTGGTTACATCTCGGTGACCTATTGCTTCTTCTCTGACATTCAATTATGCAATTTTGTCTCAGACAAGATCGCCAAGCAAAGCCGCGCGCATGTTTTCTGGAACTCAAGAAAAATGTACAACTTGTTCCAAAACTGTTTATCCAATTGAGAAGGTACTGTGTTTGACTAATTATTACTAGTTTGTGCTTAACTTGGGTCCGGGATGGCTTTAAGTTTATTTCCAGAATTTGGTAATACCCTCCCCCCAAGAAAAAAGATACAGGGAATCAAATCTAAGAAAAATTGAAAGAAAAGATTAGGAAGTATTCAATTCACATATATGTTATTAGTCGATTGATGGTGTTGATCTTGTGCAAATTTTATGTTCAACAAACGATGGATGTCAACCAATTGAAGTTGGATAGTTGAGGTTATTCCTATTTTCCGTGGACACTTCATAGCACTTACCTAAGTACCAATGTCAGATTTTTTCGTGTCTGTGTTTGATTACCATTCCTTTTTACTGATATTCTTATTTGCAAAACACCCAACAGGTGACAGTGGAAAATCTATTCTATCACAAATTTTGTTTTAAGTGCTCCCATGGTGGCTGCTCTATTACCCCTTCAAACTATGCTGCCCTTGATGGAATCCTCTACTGTAAACATCATTTCTCACAGCTTTTCAGAGAGAAAGGAAGCTATGCTCATATTAAAAAGTCTGCTTCGATCAAGCGAGCATCTGCTCTGGTTCCTGAAGCTGTTGCAGCTGCAGTTCCAGCTCCAGAAACTTGAGTTCCTGATTCTTTTTTTTTTTCTCTTGAAGTATTTGGATAGTATTGCCTTCTTCCTGTGTGACTATTGTGATAACTGATAAGAAGTTAACTAAAGCTTCTTTGTTTTGTTGTATCTATCATTTATATTGACTGGTGTTTGCTTAAAGTGAGAGTTCTCTAATGTTTTGGAATGAATTCGCTCATAAAGTTCCCTATTAACTATTGTTAACATTTAGATTTTACATTAGAAAGTATCATGCTTCCAACTGCATCTTCTTTTCACTACACCTACATGTTCTTTTTTTTGTTCAAATTAAAAGAACATAGAAACATCATGAAGAGAAGATGCATATGGCAAACAAAAGAAACAAAAAGGAAAATCATTATGCTAAAAAGAATATGCCAAATGGAGTATTAATTTATCCTATGTCTTTGACTTGAAATTAATTGTGGATACCGTCCACGTAGGACAAAGACGCCGAATTTTGGTTTTTTAATAAAATCGCTACTCAAGTAGCGGTTAATACCAATAATGTGAAGTTGATCGCTACTTGAATAAGCGGTTATATTGTGTCCTAAGCAGTGCTATAAAGCATGCATATAAGCCGCTACTCGAGTAGCGGTTTGCTACGAATGAGAGCCAACGAGCGAAAAGGAGGAACAACACGCCACGCAAGCACTAGCGCAGGCCAGCTGTGCGCCGCGCACGACCAGTGCGCTGGACGCAGCATGCTTGCGTGGCGTGCTGTTCCTCTTTTTCGCTCAGTGGTGATTTATGGCTCGATGTGTACGAAATTGCTACTCGATTTAGCGGTTTTTACATCATCGTTACCAAATAGTAGCCGACTTAACTTAAAGTTAACCGCTTTCTTTTGCCGAAAATAAAATTTCTCGCGTCTTTGTCACAAGTGGACGGTATCCAATGGAATTAATTTCAGGTCAACGCATAGGAGGAATTAATACTCACTTTGACCTTATTTAGGGAAAAAATTCAAATGAAATGAGAAGAATGCAAAAGTACATTGATAAAAAAGACAAAAAATATAAAGAGAACATGCAATTGGGAGTATGAAGCGATGCAACGGGGACCATGATGCGTGTGTGAAACTTACACAGGAGAGTCTACATGTATGCCTAAGTAAGATAATTTTAGGATTATAGTTTTAATCTATTTAAAAAGAAAAATTACTGGATAGTCTCTGGTTCAACCTCTTACAATACTTGATAATTAATAACGAAATACTTCTAGTGGGAAACTGCAAAGGTTATTCAATAATTAACAAATTGTGAATGTGTTAGTAAAATTTTTATGGGTAGTACCAAAGACTTGAGATCAAATATATTGACATTAGTGTCTTATATGACCATTTAGTATTTACACACCCAAAAACCCACCAACTAATTACGTCTAGGAATTAAGGAAAGTCCGTTGATCGAAGCAGATGAGCAATAATAGAATTTATTAAGGGTTATCCGCTTTTGTTGCTTTTGGGCAATCCAAAGCAAAATCATGCACCACATTAGACTTTCCTTAACTTGTTGGACTTAATCTGAGCTTATCTTTTAGTAGACTTTGTTGAAACTTACATGAGCTTATAGGCTATAAACAAAACTTGTATTACTTGTGATTGATATTTTTAGGTGAAGAGAACAAAGTTCAAGCACTGGTAACAACATAAGGACATTCACAAATGAGTACTCTTAATATTGAGAACAGTCTACAAGCTACAACCAAACAGTGGTTTTATTGAATAAATAGAGGAAGTTCATCTAATCCGGTTCGTTTCTATCATCTCTGGAAGTTAATCTTGAAAAGAAATAAATTCATATTATCCACCGTCCCACATTACAACCAGTTCATATTTCATACAGGTAAGATAATGCTCTCCAAGTACATTCCAAGTGATTAAATTCAGTGGCAAACGCCGCGCAAAAAATAAGCCAAAAGAACAAGCCAAGCCCAAATAAAAAGATATGCCATAGTCAAGCTGAAAAGGTCACAAACATCACATATACACAAACAAGCTCTCATCTTAACAAAGGACACTTCCTCTGCTTTCAGAGAGGCAGCTGGTGCTGTAACTTGTACTGCCTTCGCTTGTTCCTTCAAAAGAACTTAAAACAGCTTTCAGGTTATTTTTACCTGCCTGAATAATACACTCTAATTCTTTCACCACTTCTCCCATTGAAGGCCGCTTGTGTCCTGAGTCCTCAACACACTTCAGTGCCAATTCTACGAATTCTTCCACGCCAATTAGATTGCCAGAACGAATTTCAGGGTCTACAAGGTTGTAAATGTATCCTGTCTCGTTCATAGTGGCCTTAACCTCTCTTACAATGTACACCTTCTTGTTCTCTATGGGTAATCTTCCACTTACCAACTCCAACATCACCACTCCAAAGCTATAGACGTCACTCTATTCAGTTAGCTGTTGGGTGATTAAGTATTCAGGATCAAAGTACCCCTGGAAGAGGAGGATACATTAAACACAAAAAGAAACGCACAAGAAAGTCAGATGATAGAAAAAGGTGCAGTACAAATTGTTGGGAGGCAAACTACTTGCATATATAAACAGATTCTGAAAGGGATTAACTGGATTCTTTGGCCATCAGTGCAGAAAAGTAATTCTGCTACTGCACCATATGTGTACGGAGTGATAAAACCATGACAAGTCTCATTTCAAAACCTTTTGAGAGAGGAAGAGGGGCCCGAACCATCCACAGGTCCACCCTTTCTCCCTTCCTTTACCATTTCCATTCCCCCCCCTCCTTCTGAATTGAAATCTGAACAAAACATTTAAGTGTAGGCAAGATGACTAACCATTGTTCCCTTAATACAAGAAGTAAGATGATCTCGATCATTACTAAAAGGCTTGGACAAACCAAAATCGCCCACTTTGGCATTCAAATGACCATCAAGAAGTATATTTTCTGATTTAATGTCCCTGTGTATGATGGGTGGCTCAGCAAACTCATGCATATACGCCAGACCTCTGGCTGCCCCAAGGGAAACCTTTAATCTCCTCGTCCACTTCAATCTCACTCCAGATCTCCCTGTCACAACTCATCAGTAATTAATTAGTACCTCCATCTAAGATAGAATAAATTCAAAATTATGGTAATAGCATCCACAATGAAGTGGTCACATACAGCACCTAATCACAATCCCAATGTCCCCCCAATACCTGCAAACAAGGAGCTGTCTCGTTGGACCTGGGAGTGGATAGATGAGACATCCCATTGCGTTGACTAGTCTGTTTAAATATGACAAGATTTAATGCTATAATTAAGAAAAAAGTTGGTCCCTAGTTTTATCCTATGATAAGCATTTGACCAGAAGCCATTTTGGAGCCAAAAAAGAGTAAGTTAGAGAATATTTTTAGCCAACTGGTTTGACAATATATATGATTTCTTGAATCACTCAGTCACTCAGATCCAGTGACAGGTTCTTCATGATATGTTCAAGGAGAAATGGGTAAGGTAAAATCTAAGATGATATAATTGTATTATTGAGATGTATGCATTCGAAGAGAAAAGTTTCTTTATCATCAAATGTTTCATTAAGTATCAAAGCTTGATACTCCCACCAATCTTAAAAAAGTGTCTTCTACCATGTTTATGCTTAAGCATTGGAATTCAAAACTGAAGTGATATTGCATTAGTAAATTATAGTGACAAGTAAAAAGGTACAATAATATTTAAGAAAGTTTAGTTAAGTGGACTAATTAGTCTAGATGGAGAATAATTTTATTGCTACTCTCTCCATTTCTATATGAGTGTCTTTTACCATGATTATGCATATGCATTGGATTTAAAAAGTGAAGTAATATTGCATTAGTGTGTTAAAATGACAAGTACTATATGATTTAAGGAAGTTTAGTTTAAGCGGACTCAGGACGGATTAGTTAAATGGAGGGAGTATTTTGCAGTTGGTAAATGAGTAGGTTGTTGGAGATCATAGCTAGGCATTGAGGAAGGTCATACTCGGCTGAAGAATTAGAATGCCAGATTGCAGTAGAAGTCTTTGAACTACAGAACTGAGATTTGATGGCTACATGTATAAGATGTCTAGTGGATTATAAACCAATAGCGGGTAATGAATGTATCAAGAAGGTTGTGTATTTCTTTTTCTTCTTTTTTTGCTGAATGAAGGTTGTGTATTTCTAGATAGGAGTTGTTGTTGAGTAGTTCATAAGTTTATTAACAAAAAGTATGTTCAGCACGTTTGGTGCTCCTAAAAAAGAAGCTGGGCATCCAGTCAAGATGGTTGAACCAGTAATTTCAGCTAGCAGGATTGAGAGGCTTCAACTATATATTCATACTATGAGAAACATTGTCATTTAATTGCTATATAAATGATGAGCAAGAACTCGTGTTAAATTCTTCTCTATCAGCATTATATCTTAGCCTGAGCATTTGAAAGATAAGCAAAAAACTGAAGGAGTACCTGAAAGACTTGCCCTTAGGCTGCCATTTGGGACATATTCATAAATCAGCATCTGTTCTCCTTTATCATAACAGAAGCCAACTAAATTGACAATGTTTTTGTGGTGAACCCTTGATAAAAGCTCAATCTCAGTTTTGAACTCAAAGGCACCCTGCAATGAGCCTTCCTGAGCTTTTTTTATTGCAACTAATTGTCCATTGTCAAGTTTTCCCTTATAAACCTAATCCAAAAGTTTCAACAAAAAAGCCTTAGAGAGTGCAAGTTGTGCTGACAGGATATAAGAAGATCAAAATAACATCAGATAGCTAATGCTAGCCCAGAAGAAATGTTATATTAAAAAAAAAAAGCGGCATATCATTCTGTACAAAACTACAAACACCAAAGGGTCAAATCATCATAAAAGGAAACTTCAAGAAAATATAAATAAAATATTTAGAAAGTATTGAAGTTACAAGACTGCTGACAAGGTCATAATGTAGAGTTGATGACTTAAGGAACATGGAATTCTGCTAAGAACTAGCTTAGCTTAGGACAGATTTTAGCAAGGAAATACGGAATAAGTGAAGAAGATTAATAAATAACTGGAAAACAACAATAATAAAGGATATTCAAGCTTTTGAGAGGCTTGATTCTCTCGCAATTAACTCTTAAAAGTTAAACAGAACACCACAATATTCAACATGGCTTTCCTTTCCTGATTTGCTCTATTTACAGTCATTCCCTAATTAACTTAGTTATTCGTCAAGCTAGCTATAAGGATAAGGCCTAAAATAGTTTATTGCAAATTCCTACAGTGAATAAGTCAGCAGTTTCTGAAACATACATATGCATACATTAGGCTATGTGCGTATGAGCAGAACCAAGAGAAAGTATTCTCGCGTTAGTTGGGCAATGATAGAGCATCCCATGTCATTCATGGTATATATTTTTTCATAGAAAATTACAATATTAAAGTTAACAATTTTTGAAACATATGTGGAGTATAGGGTATTAGCAAATCCAAGTGCTAGTATAATTTTGTTACTTGAAAATGATAATGCATTCCATGTCATTCATGGCATACTTTTTTTGAAAAAAAGTTTACAATGTTACAAGAGTTGTGAGTAGACTGTGAATTGAAAAGGTCCAAGTTCTAATTTTCCAGTTCTGACTTCAGCAAAGATCATAAAAGGTCCTACTTTGCTGTGAATCCAGATAACCCATGGGGAAAATCTATGGAAATCAACAATCCAAGTGATGAGTTGAGCCAATCCATTCTTTGAGTATATTCTGAAATAGAAGATCAGGAACTTACCTTCCCATAACCTCCAACTCCAATCTCATTTAAGTGTGCAAAGTTATTGGTACACTGTTTGGCATCTTCTAATGAGAAGCATCTAATTCCATTCAATTGAGGAAGGTCACCATGACTCCAGGATGCTGCACTTGCAAAATAAGAGCCAACAACTAATCTTAAAGATACAAGCAAAGTAAACTAATACCAAATAAGATTAACTCAGCATTGACTACCAATCTTACCAAAAGGATTGTTTAATCTAGACACTTTTCGAGCTATCTTTCTTTGACGATAGGCATATAATCCGGCAAAAATCATTAGCACAATAAGCACAAATCCGGATGTACAGAGCCCAATAATGAGAGAGATATGAAGGCTTCTTTCATCTGGTGTCCATTTTGCATGAGAAGTAAGAAGGGGAAAATATTAGATAAAATAAACTAAAAATTGCAAAAACCTTTAATATAAATATACTACTTTATGAGATAAACTTAAAATCACCTGAAAAATTGTAAGGATCCGGAAAGAAGTGATAAGGCCCATATGGTGTTTCAAAAATATGGTCGTTCAGGATATTCCCAATTCTCGAAATCGCTGTTCGATCAAAATGAATGCCAGTAGGAGGGAAATATGCTATTTCCAACACAAGATAACCATTTTTAGTTTCTACCATAGAACTAGCCAAACATATTTTTGTTACAAGGATGGACCCCTTGTTAATAGTAGTCTTTAGATTGTCATCCAAAAAGTTGTAGTAGGTCAATTTCTCCAGATTTGAAAAGTTAAATGATACAAAGGACAGGCGACCGAGATAGGGATGTCTACAATCCGATCCTGTAAAGTCTCTAAAGCAAGATAGAGAAACACAAGGAACTTCGGGTATAAACTTTGAATTATCTAATGGTTTGACATTCATGCAGATTTCTTTTGCTTCTGGCCTGTCGCAGAACGGATTATCATCGAGTCTGCCACAAATTACACAAGTTTTGAACTCATTTCAGCAAAAAAATGATTATAGATACCAACATTCTAAGACAGACCAAAAGCATTATACAGAAGAATTAGAATTCTTACAGAATGTTGTGAGTCCTATGACTGAAGTCTTCTGAAATAAATTCATCAATGAAATTATTTCGCAAATCTATACAGTGGAGATTGCTGCCAAGTCTGGTCCCAATATCAACAGTGCCATTGAGCCTATTGTTTCTAAGTAACCTATTGCCACAGGCCCAGATTTATAAGTATCATATATTATGATCACTTTGTTGGCAAGTTCATATGCATTTTTTGAGACATGGAGTAACGTCACAAAAAGAAGCAGAAGGTGATTAAATGACAAGAGAAATCATACACGGTTTGCAGATTGGATTGGTTGAACAATGCTACTGGTACTTGGCCGATTAAGCTAGTATTTTCCATCCTTCTGTGAGGGAACTATCAATATATTAGGTTAAATGGAAAGCCGAGACAGTAATATTAATGTCATGTAAAATACATGCTACACCTATGGTCATGGTATTCATGTAGCTTTATGACACAGGGAAAAAATCTTGGCAGTCATTACATTAAGAAGCAGCGGTAGTCAGAAGAAACAAAAAAAGACGAATTTGGAATCTGCAGAAGAAGCCTCTGCAGTGGAAAGTATTTTCGTCCCTAGACTGACAATTTCAAAGACCTAGATTACAAGCCTGTTCAATAATTCCTGATGAAAAACCCGCCCAATTCTCTTTGCTGCTCATAATCTTACTTTCTCAAACTAAAATAACAAGAAAAGGTTCAAGTGCAAATTCATATAAAACCCATCAACCCTATTTTATTTATAATTCTTGTATAACAAAGTTTGTATGTTGCATTTCACAAGCTAACAGAATCATTATGTTTCCCATATTCACTTGTCAGTGTGTTTCTCAAGTTTATATCTTTGGTAATGTCCTCTCAATTTATTTTCATTGTTTCTAGTGTTTGGATGGGGTACAAAACATGATGGCAAGAAACTTACATTGTAGTTAAATATGGAGAAGTGGTGAACCACAGAGGAATATTTGACGCGTCAAAATTATTATTACTAAGATCTCTGCAAAACAAGGGATTGACAAAGTAAATTCATTAGAAAGATCTGTAATTGCACATAAATTACATGAATTACATGAAGAATAGAAAGTCACAATCAGGATCATTTTTATATCAGAGTAACTGCATGATAGTTTGCTCCATCACATAAATCATAACATGGAAAACGAGATACTCACATATATGTAAGGCGATTCATTCCAGAAAGATTAGGGATTGGACCACTCAAGTTGTTGTTTGATAAGTAGCTGGAAAGACATCATCGTTGCCACATTACCAAAGTACAATGGAATTTTCAACTATAGCTTACAATAAAGTAGGTGAGTTTATATTGGATGGTCTACTTACAGCTCACTCACGTTTATGAGAAATTTCAAACTCCGCGGAACCAAGCCACTAAGTGAGTTCCTGTCCAAGCGTCTGCAATCAGGTTGCAAATGGTTAATGGTTTAGCAAAATTCACTTCACCATGATATACTTCAAAGATATTATACTCACATGACTTCTAGAGCCTCCACAAGTCCTAATGTTTCTGGAATATTTCCATTCAGCAGGTTGTCATTTAAAATACTGCAAAATCATATAGTAGATCATCGAGCTCGAGTACATAATTGCATTGTAAAAGGAAAAAAAAAAAAAAAGCAATCATCATGTTAGGTTGAATAGTTGAACAATTTAGTTGATTTAGTTCAATGATGCTAGCTTAGAGAGTTATGTTGATGTAGATTAACTTTAGATCTCTTTGCTGTTTGTTAAATTGCCCTGCTTAAATTTTCAGTCTGGATTCTGGAATGGACCTCAACTAATATTAAAAAAAAAAAAGGCAAGGTGGAGGCTGAAAGGTTAGCTTAATTGCAAGAATTTCGATTGCTGTTGAATAAGAATTTCACTGAGGTTCATAGTAGTCCCTTGCTGTAGACTTTGTCTTCAGCAAGAGCACAACTTGAGTTCAGCTGAATTTTTGTGTAGACCTATCACACGTTCCAATCCATAGAAATGAATGATCTGTGAAACCACCAAAGGTATTACTTTGTTGATCAGCATAACATAAGGGAGGGAATATCACTTCAAATGGATGTAACTGTTTTTCATTCTAGTTTTGTGATCTTCCTCAATTATCATAAGTCCACAAACAGCACATTCTCCTAATAATTACTTGAAAAATCTTACAGATGCCTCAAAGCCATTTTTGAGCGGAAAAGTCCAAGTGGGATTTCGCCAGAGAGCTTGCTCTGTCCAAGATGACTGCATGAAATGAAAACATGTTATTGTTTCATCTTCAGTAAGATGGAAAGGAAGCATCAGAATACTCTGTACCAACGAGTCATACAAGTGCTCGACTTTAGACAGGTCATCCAGGCCACGCATAGTTTTGTTGGAAACTGGTAAATTTCCATCCAGCTGGTTCTCAGTTAGATCAAGCCATTCGAGTTTTGCAAGATAACCAATGGAATGTGGTATCGGTCCACTGAAGTTATTTGAATTGAGAAACCTAGAGAATATCACAGAACCTGAGTCAGAAGAAAAGTAATGATGGTGAACTGACTGACACAGCTTATAGATTTTGATGCTCAGCAGTAGGATAGCCAACATATGGGGAATGAAGCTAACACCCATTGAGGGGAACAATTTAGAGATCAATGATAGCCATACAGCTCAATTTTCCATGACAGAAGTGCCGGGAGAAAAACTGCCTCCTCCTAAGAGAGACAGAGAGATTGGAGGGATAATAGAGAAAATTCTAAGAGAAGACAGAAAAAAGAACAGAGGAAATCCTTACAATCTCTCAAGTTGGAGGAGATATCCAATCGATTCAGGAATTGGGCCAGAGAAATTACAGCCTGAAAGAACACTTCAATAAGAAAACACAGTGAGGTTAATTCTGTCAAACTAACTGTTGCGGTGTTAGAAAGAAGGAGTTTCTTACAGCCGTGCTAGATTCTTCAGCCTGCCAAAATTCAATGGAAGTGGGCCATGCAACCCTTTGTTGTCTGATAGATCTCAACATACAGAAAGCACTAATCATAAAGCAGATATTGACACTGTACAGGGAGATGAACAGGGATGGATGGGGGATAGATCATGGAGTTCATGAAGGAAATTATGCATTTATGCTTGTATTGCGGCACCATGTGTCTTTATAATATTGGCCACAGTATCGAGCCTTGAATTAGCAAATCTTAAAACAATAATGTTTGCTAGAGTACTAGACAGTATATGGTATATGACACTTCCATTGCAGCTTAATTACTTTTTAAATGAAAGCAACAAAACTTTGATCAAGTGAATAACTTAAGGTTTCATCAATTAGGATATTATATGATAATCAAGCACTTTACAATGTTCAATCATATAAATTCCAGAGAATATGTCAGGTTGTTTCTGAATATTTCAACCTAGCTATTATAAGCCACAAATCCCTCTCTTCTTATTCACAAAAGATGTTGCATACTTGCATTTTGCCAAGTATTTTAGCTCATACGTATTGAAGATCTCTAAATAGCTTATAGTGGATATATATGATAAAATCAAGACACGCCTCGAGAATTTCTTAGGAGTTTTCTATAAGACACAAGGATGAGCTTGGTGGCAGTAGCAACTTTTCTTAGTACTACTTACAGCTTCTTCAGCTCAGAGAATAACACGATTTCTTCCGGCAGTACACCTATCAGATTTATGCCTGATAATAAGCTGCAATGTAAAGTGAAGAAGCTTAGTTGAAAAAACTAGTGTTTATCCAGATATTGAATGAAAATGACTGATTGCTGCAAGTCGTAGAACACTTTATCAGCATACTAACATAGCAGTCACACGCGGGCCACTGCAGAAAATGCCATCCCATCTTCTACCACATGGATCATGCCTGACCCAGTTGGGTGGCGTGTTTTGCCATTGTGTTTTGAGACGTTCCAACAAAGCCACTGCATCAGTAAAACTCAATCAGAAAAAAACTTAAGTCAATTCTTTTTGAGAAGGAAATATGCGGACAACAGATGAATCAAGATCATAAACATTTTCTTCTTCTGAAAATACTAAGCAGTAAGGAGGGCCTCCATAGCCTACAACCCCTCCTTTAAAGTCTGTAGCCTAGAGTTGGATTTGACAAGAGCCAGATTCCAAACATAGAAGGTCTGCAAACTTAACTTACTAATATCAACCATCACACAAAAATTAGCCAAGATGTCTCCTAGTTTTCTTCTTTATAAGCAAGCACAGATTACAGATTAAACCAGTTCCTTTATTTTTCCTCAACAAGTAGCTATTATAAGTCCCAGCAGCCATAGCCCAGAGAGACGCGAGATATGCAATCTATCCTAAAGCAAATCACTCAATGAAGTGCTCTGAAGAAGACGCGCACAACGGCACAACCACACACCCAATTCAATCGTAAACACTATAGGTTAACTGGTTAACCACAACATATTCTTATCCTCGTCTCCTCTAAAGCCCAGAAAAAGTATTCATAACACTCCAACACAGTGAAAGACACAGAACTCCCTATGAACAGGAAATAGCCTCCTGTAAAGATAAGGATCTACCTGACAGTCTGAAACTAAAGGAAAACATGTTGGCATAGCATGATTCATAATTGACTCACTATTGTCTCCTCTTCCAGCATTCTGCTTACGCCAAAGTGACGTTATACAGTCTGGAAGACATGTAACTATACCTTGAGATCTAGAATAACAAATATGTGCAAAAACCCCTTAACTGCGGTCGGGGAATATAGAAAGGCTACATATCAGTGTAGACCTGACACCTGATTGATGAGGATATGCCACTTGGAACGAGTAAAAATGAGTGAACTTGACCTTATTAAAAGAAAGAAAACAAGTTGGCCTCATTAAAAAAAATTTGAAAGGTAGGTGTATACAAGGAAATTATAATCGTAGAAGGAAGAAAAGTGCAACAAGGAGGAGTTTGAAAAGCTTTAGACAGGGTTTAACAGCATAGGAAAATATGATGACTTCTACACGCTAGCAAAAAGTTCAATGAAACCACACATACAAGAAGACATTTATTTCTGAAAGTACCAAAAGCCTTTTCCTGTAGAGCTAATTTCTCCATCATATAACAAATATCCCTGCTGGTGTTTGTTTTTGCTATGACACCCACGAACTATGAGTGTATAAGCAGCCACCAAAATGGTTGCAAGAACTGCTTCCCAATTAACTGAGCCAGGTACTTCTTAGTTCTTACATAAACCTCACGTGTCTTTTTCTTTTCTCTACAGATTGATTAACACTCTGCTAAGATCTAATATTGTAGGGGGAAGGGTATTTTAGATATTATCTTCTTTGGTTTACTTGGGGAATAAGTTGGATAGTTTGTTAAGGGGAGTAGTATAAATATAGAGCAACTGAGAATGGGAAGGGCATCTTGAAAATTGATAAGTTTAGTGAGGGAAATGGTTACTTGGGAGAGCTCCAACCTCTCGAATGTTGGTTAGGTTGTAATCGGTGTTAATCATCAATACAATCATATCTTAGTAGTTTTCTCATTAATTCTTCATTAGTCCTTCTTAATTCCTCTAAATCTGCTGTTATGCTGAGAAATTAGCTAAGAGTCATCTTGGTTCTTAGCACACTCATATTATTTCTTTTTAGGAGTAGTTATATAACTATAAGTAACTAACATATACAGATTTCAGATGAAAATTGTTGGTGAAGGAGACAATGGATAAAATGAGTGAATAACAATAGTATAAGGTTGATTTTGAAATAAACCTCTTGATGAATAATGATCAAGCATAAGCCTGTAAAAACCCAATAACCAGATATATAGAAGTGAAATGAAATATTAGTAAAAAGAGATTTTCCTTATAAAGATTTTAGAAGTTGAAGAGCACAAGGGCAAATACAGTTCAAATAACTTCTTCCAAATTAGAAAATGTATCCATTTCCCAAGAAATCTTCTTCAATGCATCAATATTTTTTAGTAATTGATGTGATCTTATTGAGTTATTATCAGCTTCCCCCCCCGTCTCGTGCCATATGACCTGCTCTATTCTAGGTCCTCCCTCCCCCCCCTCTCCCCCTCCCTCTCCCTCCCTCCCTCCCTCCTCCCTCCCTCTGTCCTCCGTCCCTCCCGTGCCCGTCTGCGTGCATGCATCCGTCCGTCTCTGCTCCGTCTGCGTGCATGCATGCATGCATGCGTCCTGTCTCGTCTGTCTATCTATCTATCTATCTATCTATCTATGGGTAAGATAGTTCACGCTGCAAAACAGACATAGATCTCAATCCCTCCAAACTTGGTAACTAAGAACTGGTCCGATTTTCTCTAAGCGAGAATGCAACTCCATAAAAATTGGGACAAGTCTCTCAAATGAAAAGAAACTAAAACACCCAGAGATATGAACTCCCATTAAAGAGTACAATAAATTAATGGTAGGAAATGTTTTCCCTTCATATTAAAAAAAGAAAAGCTTTTCTTCGAGTTTTATTTTTGTTTTTCATAAAAGAAGCATGAAAATAAAGTGGAATCATTATTTTCTTGACAGCTTCCTTAGCCAAGATCAAACACATTCTAAAACAAAATGACATTGCTCAAACTGGCAAAAAAGGAAATATGTATTAATAATTCTTGATCATCACACATGCATTGCTGAACCTATATGAATGATCATCAATTAGAACCTAGACATACCCAGAACACTAAGGATCTGTTTGGGATTGTCAACTAAAGGCAGTTTCCTACATAGATATTAAAGGTTTTAGAAATCTAGTATTTCATCATCACAGAAAATTATGAAAGCGTGAAGCTTCTACAAGAATAATCCTTAATCTAAAGCTAAACATGAAGCAGCTCAACTATGTATCATGGAAGCATAAGAAAAAGTCTCGGATCGAAACTTTTAGATAATGATCCAAATTGCACTGAAGCTACTTCAAAGATTACAAGCATATTTAAAAGAAGAAAAAGAAATTAAAACAAGGCAAAATGATTTAAAGCAACTCACAATCCTCATCATTTGTTTCTGCTGACACAATCCTGAAGATCAAGATTATGAGCAGAAGATTGACTGATATCCTGAAATTCATGACTATATAATGAACACTTTTGGTGCTTCCCAACTAACACCCACATTCAAGAAAAATATAATTTTCTCCTAAACTAGCACAAAGGTTGCTGAATTTTATCTTTCCCTCTTCAGGAACTATATAAATAAGAAGAAATACAACAATGGTAATTAATAATCTGGACATTCCAAGTATCTGAATCATTCAAACTTTTGTGGGTTTCAGATTATACTTGTTAATTAATAGTAGTAACAAAAGTGGCATCAATCCATTTGTTCAATTCTAATGTATAAACAAATAAACTCAAAAGTGGCATCAATCCATATAAGTTAAAAGCTGAAAAGTTCGAAGAAAATGACACCCATTATGTGAAAGTGAAACCCTCAAATTAAAAAAATGGGTTTACTGGGATTTGATTGTTGGAAACTTGAGCGGAAGTAGTAGTGAACTTTTATGCTTAAGAGATGTTTTTGATCAAAGAGTGTTGTTGTTTGATGGTAAAGGGAGAGATTGTTTGTGGGAAATGGTAGGCTTTTTCATTAACTTTGTAATGTTTGCTTCATACTTGATCAAGGCTTACACCATCACCTATTTATAGGTGTGGTAAGAAACTTGTACATCCTCTAGATTTTTCTAGTATTTTTTACATCTAGATTTCTCTTAGGACTTTTCTAGAATTTTCCCTAGGCTAGATATTATTATACATCATTCTAGAAAGATATCTAGAATTTTCTAATATAGATATTTTCATGGATATTTTCCTAGATTACTCTAGATATTATAGTTACATGATCTTTCTACTAATATGGAGAATTTTCTTGATTAATATCTAATACTCCCCTTTAATCAGAAAATTCTTGTACTCTGAGTTGTCTTCTGAATTGGATGAACTTCTCTGTTGGAATTGCTTTTGTGAATATATCTGCGAGCTGCTCCCCTGTCTTGCAGAATTGTAGCTCGATCTCTTGTTTGTCGACCAACCTTCGATATATTGATGCATCGACCTTCTCTTTGCCATCGTTCTTAGATAGCCTTTCATTAAGTGCCATTGGTGTAGCCAATGGCTTGCATTCACTCATGTTGAATTTCTTGAGTAGGTCGTCTGCATATTTCTCCTGTGAGATAAATATTCTTCCTGGGCTTTAATGTTGGAAACTTGAGCGGAAGTAGTAGTGAACTTTTATGCTTAAGAGATGTTTTTGATCAAAGAGTGTTGTTGTTTGATGGTAAAGGGAGAGATTGTTTGTGGGAAATGGTAGGCTTTTTCATTAACTTTGTAATGTTTGCTTCATACTTGATCAAGGCTTACACCATCACCTATTTATAGGTGTGGTAAGAAACTTGTACATCCTCTAGATTTTTCTAGTATTTTTTACATCTAGATTTCTCTTAGGACTTTTCTAGAATTTTCCCTAGGCTAGATATTATTATACATCATTCTAGAAAGATATCTAGAATTTTCTAATATAGATATTTTCATGGATATTTTCCTAGATTACTCTAGATATTATAGTTACATGATCTTTCTACTAATATGGAGAATTTTCTTGATTAATATCTAATATTGATAATTACAAAAATTCTGATGAAGTAAGTACAAGTCAATTCATTGCAATTTGCAAGCAAAAAAACTCAATAAAAATTGGAAGAAAATTTCAATATTACACTGACTGAGCCTTAAATAATTACCTGCTAAGAAAGTGGGAGAAACAATGAAGAAGATAACAAGTTGCAAAAATTTTAAACATGTAAAATTAACGGAGTGTCAGCATCATCTCACACAGTCTTCAGTCTGCACTCTTACACTCTTCAACCGTTCTACGTGCGGACATCAATGGTGCCACGAATTCCATGGTGATACACTATAAAATTAGATTCGTAAATCCCAATACCAACTCTAAATTTTAAGGCTTTGTAATGGTTTAAACTTTTAGGGATCTCCATCTTTTGGTTTCTTTTGAATATGGTCGGACTTTATGGGACAGGTGGTTTTCTCCCTCTCTATTTTCTTTTGATTTGCCCTCTATCTATTACTACCCTATTCAAATACAGGCTATCTGCGTGTTCGGTGCAAGATTTTGAGGTAGCTTTTAGTATTTTGACTAGTTATAAAAAATATTAGTGTTCGGTAAAGTGGCTTTTGTTGTAGTGGTTAGTGGTTAGACTAGCTTTTGGCAAGCGTTTGCCAAACTTTAGAATAATTTGGGGAAGCATTTTAGGTACTAGAAGGTGTTAAAATATTTTAGGTGCTAAAATAATTATTAGCTTTTGGGAAATATGGTGGTTAAAATTACTGAAATAGATAAGTTAAAAATTTTAACTTATCAAAATCAGGTGACTGAAATTTGAAAAACTTTTCTAAAATTTTGATAACAACTAATTTTGCCAAAATAGTTTATCAACTTAAGCAACTAATTTTGCCAAACAGTTAAACTAATTAGCTATCAGTTTCAACACTTTATCTATTTCAGCTAACTTATCAGCTTAAACTCCTTTTCAACTAGTATTGCCGAACAGACCACCATATGTAACATGTCACACGTAGACAATTTTACTCATTTGCTAAATGACGCCATTTTTTTTCCTAGTAACGCCATATATACATGTATAATACATGTATATCACTATTAAAATACTCTCCCTCTCCCTCACTCTCCTACTCTCCCACTCTCTTCACTGTCATTCACTCTCTTCACTCTCCCTCACTCTGTCACTAGATCTCCCTCACTTAATATTGTCCGGCGACTTAATTTATTCCGGCCAGAAGCACAAGATCTCGCATGCAATTTTTTCCGGCGAGAACCACAACATCTCCCATGCTTTTTTTTCCGGCGACAAACTTCGACTCCGGGGAGGCGCACTAGCTCCGGCGAGACGTGGGTGAAGGAGAAGACGTCATTTCCGGCCAACATAACTCCGGCAAGTACTCCGCTAACAACGAACTCCGGCGCAAGGTTAGTGTGCAAATGCTACAAATATAATGGGGCGCCTTATTTAGGCGCCTTCACCACAGGTTGGGCGCCTAAATTAAACGCCCCACCTGCGGTGCAGGCGCCTAATTTAGGCGCCCAACCTAAGGTGCAGGCGCCTAAATTAGGCGCCCAACCTGCGGTGCAGGCGCCTAATTTAGGCGCCCCAACTGTGGTTGAGGCACCTAAATTAGGCGCCTCACCTTGCATGTGGTTTGTTTATAAAAAAAAACCCTGTACCCTGTACAAAAAAAAAAAAAAGTTTGTTTACAAACCATGTATAATGTACCAAAATACATGTATTATACATGTATTTATGGCGTTAGTAAGCAAAAAAATGGCGGCATTTAGCAAAACCCCATCCAAGTAATCAAATTTCCAATAGACATATGTTCAGTTACATATTGTATACTATTATTTTAAACATTCATCACTGGCATCTAATATTTGTCATATACTCATATATAAAGATTAAAGAGTGCATTCGCCTTGCCTGAATTTAGTTAATTGGAATTAATCTAAACTTTTTACATTTTGTTGTACCAGATTAGCCTTGGTTGAACTTTATTAGCCCGTTTTCTTTTTCTTTTTTCTTTTTTATTGTCTGCTAAGTGATATGTTTATTACTTCTCCAATTTCTCCCTTCTTTCCCTTACTCTCCTAAACCCTAACCTCCATTAGTGAATTTCAAAGGGGCTTCCATCGATTTTATCGGTGGATAGCCCACCTTAATTTTAATTTTCATTGTTGTTTAGCTTTGTTTATGTTCGTTCTTGTTTGAATAATACTTCCTCCTTTAAAGAGAGGATTGTTTTTCCCTTGAAAGAAAGGGTTTATTCTCTTCTCCTTGGGAGAGACTTTAGTTTACTCCTTTGTGTTCTAGATGAATTATCGTAATTTTGGATTATTGATGAAGAATTATGCGGTGTCGAAGCATATTTCATATCTACAACAGTCAATGATATCGGATTTAATTCTATTTCAAAACTATAGCATATCGAAAGACCCCCTCGTTGAAGGATGTATCAAACAGCGGTGTGGAAGAGGGTGTGCGGAATTGTCAGATCTACTACACAAGTAACACAATGATCGTGGTTTTGCAAATTCTGAATTTTATTTGTTCAAAATTGTTATGTATTTGTTATTCCTGATTTCTATTGTAGATGTCGTATGACTCTTTTATTAATGAATTAATTTTACTTTAAAAAAAAAAACTTTATTAGCCCTTACATTACATAGTGGAACTTATTCTATTCACCTCGTCTCATAAAAGAGTACTTGTTTCTCAAATGCACATATATTAGATATAATTTGAGATAGGTTATTATGGACCGAAAAAGGGTACTTGATTAACACTTATTACTAGGGATGTCAAATTGGGTGGGTGGGTGCAGAGGATCGTCCTTCCACACCCGCACCCACCTAAAAGTCTCATCCCCATCCTGGTCCAACCACCCATTGCAGGAAAATTTCCAAATATGTCCTTGCTGCAATTGGCACGTACTTGAATATGTCCCTACGCCACCACTCGTATGAGTACCCACACCCGCTTCACACCCACTCGCATGAGTACCCACACCCGCTTCATACCCACTCGCATGGCTTTTCTTCCTATTTTGTCGAAAAGTTATACGGTATACTTCTATGTTTAATTTCGCATTATTGTTCTGGTATACTTTCATAATTGGAGAGCCACAAATCCTAACAATTAAACCTAGGTTTAGACGAGGGTGATTTTATTGAAGCAAAACCATAATTCTAACAAGTACAGCAACTAAAGTCGAAGCTCTGATCTACAACTGACGCAAAATTAATGAAATTCTTCAAGAGTGGACCGACTAGTGAATAACTGAATACTAGCTACTGATACATAAGTTTTTTTTTTTTTGACGGGAGATACATAAGTTATTGCTAACACTATACAAAATAAGTTTTTAAAAAGTCGCACACATTTGAACATTCCCAAATTCCAACGGATACGATCAAATAGATAAGATCTCCTAAAGTGAAGGCTAAATATATAGCTGATAGCACATCGGTGGTGAGAGCAAAATGCAATTATAGACGACTCACCCATAGACAACAACAAATGCTAGGCAAAATCATGAAACACTAAACACAATTATCCAAAATATATGCTCATTAAACCATATATAGCTAGTAGTGTACGTACGTTGATCCAGCAACATTTTGATTGCATCATGCTATAAACTTCACCACAACCAAAACCAAAACCAAAACCAGTAAACATAGTTGTCTAAAATTTACGTGTTAAACCAGAGAAATATCTGAGTGATACTCCTTAATTAGTATGCTAAAGCCGTTAGCCACTATTGTCCTTCAAGTACTACTACTAATTATTAGTGCACCCTTGCATTGGTCTCCTTAGGTGAAAATATTTTCTTGGACCTCAGCTGTAAAAAAATGATAAGATAAAACACACCATGAGATTTGAATTAAACGACCTATATATATATATATATATATATATATATATATATATATATATATATATATATATATATATATATATATATAGCTAGAAAGGGAAGTTAATTTTAACTGATGTCCAAGAAAAGAATGTTATTGTAGTACTAATAAGAAGTACCTGATTGGTGTGTCCACACTTCTTCTTGCGACAGTTTGTAGCCCTCAATGGCAGGCGAGCATAGCACCTGAATACATTAAATATATCAATTCAAAATAAAATGCTGAAATTCCATTATTGATGACTGAATTTATCACTGGGTTACCAATAGGTTGAATAAAGAAGAAGGGAAAGCTCCTCCAGCACATGCTTTACTGGTAGTGGAAACTTGAGAAATCGTATCAATTAATTGCATGACAAGAGTTAAAAGAGAAATACACTTATATTTTCACTTACTAGTAGATCACATACATAGACCATAGTAATACTAGTCTACTATACTAAATGTTTTTGGTTAGAATTGGTTCACAATTTGGACTCTTAACCCTCAAAGATTCTTAGTCCATTTTAGTAGTCGTAGTGACGGGAAAAGATCGATACAGAAGATCTCAACCCAAGAAACTTGTAGATCGTGGAATTTGAACATTTAACATTTGAGTCTCACTATCCACACCACAAGCTTAGTACTAATAGAGAATATATATAGAATATTCTCTTCCTAGGTTTAAAACTTTAAAACTTTAAATATTTTGTATATTCTCTATCAAGTACGAGTCCATACATACTAGTATTAGTTACTAAATAGATTTGAGCTTGGCTATCCTTTAAATATACATGCATTTTCATGATTTTCATATAATGAATCTCCCCTAACTCCCTAATAAGCTGCCAATTTCTTTTTAACTCCTAAAGCTGCTTTATATATTATACTGTAATATAAGCATATAACTACACAAAGAGACGATAGAAAGTTAGAAACACTATCGATTGTCTATATTATACACCACCTTATGATCCAAGTTCATCATTTGGAAGCAAATAACACTGGAACACATATATATTAATCGTAAATCGTCAAATCATTTGATTTGTTTAAGATGCAGCAACAACATTAAAAAAGCTGGGATGAAAGGTGAAGGGAAAGAAAAATCATACTTGCGGCAAATCTGCTTGTATTGCTTGTACTTACGAGCCAATTCCAGCAAATCCGGTGCAATTCTGAACGAGCCGCATCCTCCTCCTCTCAGCCTCAGCACCAGGAGAAGAGTTGATTCTACAAAAAAAACCGCAGTTTAACAATGATAATCAACCGATTTTAAAAAAAAAAACAGAAATGTAACTTTAAATCATGGTCGTCAACAACAACAAACGGTAAGCTAGAAGCAAAATCCAGAGATTTCGAAGAAAAAAAGAACGAGCAAACGAACAATAACAAAGCGAAAAATGAATATCACAAAAATGTGTTAACAAATCAACATTAACAGCAAGAACATGGAAATATTGTTGTAACTTGTAACTTGGAAAATAGTCTCATGATGATTAGAGATACCTAAAATCAGCAAAAAAATAAGCAAAAAAAAAACAGATAATTTGAAAATCAACAGCAACAAGGAAAAACAACTGGATTTGTAAAAAGGACAAGAAAAAGGAGACTGAAAAATATTTGAAAAGCAGAGGTTGATATATAAAAATAAAACCGCTCTCTTCGTAGATAAAAAAGTACAGAACTGCTCTTAGAGCAGTAAAAAGCTGAAAATCATCAAAAGCGGAAAACAAAATCACTAAAAATCAACAATAAATAGCAATTTCAGGAAAAAAAAATGGCGTAAAATGACAGATACAAGAGAAACGACAAGATGAAGAATCACCACAGCAAAAAAAAAAAGACGCAGAAATCACAACCTAAAATATCATTCAACATCATCATCTTCACCACCAGAAAAACTGTAATCAAGAAAAAAAAGGAAAAACAGAGCACAAACAGAAAAACACCTTTCAGGATGTTGTAGTCGGCGAGAGTATTATCATCACTGAGCTGCTTTCCAGCGTAAATCAGACGCTGTTCTTGAGGAACAATGCCTTCAAAAAAACACGGAAAAAAATCACGTCGCGAAATTTCGAGTGAAAATGCAAGCATAAAATCACGAAGAACAAAGTAAAATCAGCGGAAAATGTTGAAGAAGCTTAGAAAAGAGAGAGATAAAACCTTCTTTGTCGTGGATTTTGTCCATAATAGTGGTAATGGAGTCACCGCCTTGAACCTCAAGGGTGATGGTTTTGCTTGACAGAGTTTTAACGAATATCTGCATTTTCTCTCTCCTCGCTCTTCAGATAAAAGTTGTAGTGAAATCAGAAATGGAAACTGTTATTCTTTCAGGGCGGATAATGCTTGCATTTATAGTGCAGTGAGGATCCCTAGGTTTTCGCCTTTTTGGGAGGGTAGGGTAAAAAAAAGTGACACCTCATCAAACTTGTTGTTGATTGGGTGCTTAGAAAAAAAATAAAATAAAAATAGAGCAACAATAAAAACCTGGCACCAAGGCACCTCCGTTCGTTTATTACATGGATTCATAAATCAATCAAAATTTGAAAATTCATGTTAAATTTTAGATAGTTGGAGGTGAAAATTTACCCTACTATCCTTTAAGCTAGCTAAGAGAACACACTCTTAGTATTATTTTTTAGTGGTCACATAACAAAATTTAAATGCATGTTTTTAGTAATAATAAATAATAATGTCATCGTATTGGATGTTGTTATACTCCTATTTCTTTGGATGTGTGTTTTCAAGATATATATATTTTTTTATAATATTCCTAATATATAACCAAGTTATTTCACAAATTTTTGGGTGTATTTGTTCCACAATAATTTATGAACATCAACAAATCGTCACTTTTTCTTTAAAAGAATTCAAATGACATAAAATAAATCACAAAATGACATGAGATTCATGTCATTATTTGTATATTTCGTATTATTTTTGTTAGTTTATGTGATTATGCATGTTACACAATAAATTATGGTGTAATATGTTATACCCAATACGCACTTAAATTATTTAGAGACCATAAAAAAATGCAAATCATTCAAAAACATAAGGATTGAGTTGAGGTTTTGGTGTTTCTTAAGAATTGTTAGCAACAAGAATATTCAATGACATACCATTGCATGCAAAGCACTAGAAAATGTGAACATAAAACTCTCTTTCTCTCCTAAAACACTAGAAAAGATGTGATACCAAGTTTGAACAATGAGATTGTGTGCTACTACTTCTAAAACCAGAAAATAGGGGAATTTATATATACTACTATGACCAAATGCAATCCAAGGGCCACAATTTTAAACTTAAATTGCAAAAAAAACACGTAGAGTGCTGAATTGCCCGGTCGGACTTGGAACCGCCCTCCCGGGGAACAATTTTCCAAAGTTCCTGCCTCACTTTTGGAAAAATGGAACTGCAGCAGAGAATAGGGACACCGCCCCCCAAACCTACCAGCAGCCCGTCGGGCCCACTCTATGCCCGTCTGGCCTGGGGACACCGTCCCCCAAACCCACCAGCAGCCCGTCGGGCCCACTCTATGCCCGCCCGGACAACTGTTCCTCTACCACTTATCTTCGAACCTTCTTCTTATCTTGCTTCACCATCTCCAATAAATCCAACACCTTCGTCATATCAGCTTATTCTATATTTACTTATAGAAAATTAAGATGCTAATATTAAAGTTCTACGTTGGCAAACATGAATCGAAAAGAAAAATGGTAAATCTATTACTACATGCCTAGAGAACACATGATTGCTAGTAATTAATTTGTTGTTAAAGTATTGCAACTATTGCCTATTATCTTAGGTATGCAAGTTGAGGAAGTATTGAACTATGATCAGGGGTTGGTAATAGTCTTGGTAAGGCTATGCATTCTTTACCCCCTACTTAAATTCCGTCATTATGCTTGCAATCATGCATATTATGCCCCCATATTTGGGCTTAGCCGAACTTTGAGCTCTTCTACGTGCATATTTATTAGTTGCACATATGAGGTAACTTCCTACTAGTTCCACAAAACTGAGATAATATTACTTCCTAATTTCATTTGTACACGTTTACTCTAAGTCAACGAAATAAGATCAAAGCCCTAATATATATATGATGTCTTCGTTTGCTCTTAGTCTCGTAGTATTGGCCATCATCATCGTCGTTATCACTCATGCGCATTACAAATGGAGGAGTCCAGAATCCAATATCAAACTCCCGCCGGGTTCAATGGGTTGGCCATTTATTGGTGAAACTCGTCAATTTTTTTCCTCTAATACTTCCTTTGATATCCCTCCTTTTGTCAAACTACGCATGATTAGGTATATTAATACTTAGTTTATTTCTCAGTGCATGTTTTGGCTTTTATACTATTCACATATTCTATTTGATCGTTTTATTTTTTTGCAAATACAAGAATAAAAGTTGTCATATAAAATGTTATTGTGTTTATTTTCACAAGTGTGAAAGTCAAAGTATTACACTTATTCAAAAAGTTGAGGTAGTATATACTTAGATCAAGCTATATACTTTACTATTAATTTTGTTACGTAGTTAACCAAGCAAGGCTTGGCCTAGTGGTAAAGATTTGGCCTCATGACTTCAAGGTCATAGGATCAAATCCCACTATGGGCTCTTTGGGGGTGAGGTTTCCCTTACCATCCCCCCTCCCTCCGAGGAGTCTGACCTGCAAACCTGGTTGGTTATACCTGAGCGAGGTGCCAGAATTTGTTACGTAGTTGCTTTATATTTATCGATGTGTATTATGAAATTACATACATTGGCAGGTATGGGCCAATATTCAGAACAAGTATAGTAGGCACGCCACTTATTGTATGATTGTATCCACGGATCCAGAGCTAAACCACACAATATTTCAGCAAGAGGGACAATCTTTTCAAAGCTGGTATCCAGCGACGTTTAATAAGATATTTGGAGAACAAAACATGGGCTCCTTAGATGGATTTATGCATAAATACCTAAAAAACATGGTGCTAAGTCTGTTTGGTCTTGAGAGTTTAAAAAAGATGCTACCTGAAGTTGAAGATGCAGTACTCAAACATCTGAATCAGTGGCTCATCAATAAGAAAGTTGAGCTTAAAGATGCTTCTGCCAAAGTAAGCTGTCGAAATATTCGCTTCATATTTGAGATAAAAGAAGAGAATAAATACTAACCTTTGTTTCTAAATAAGTGCAACAGTTTGACTTCATGCTTGTCAACACACAACTTTGACCATTAATATCTCTAATTATGTATTTGTAAGTGTTACAAAAAGTTGATATTATGAAAATATTCATTGAATAAAAAACAACAACATTTTATATGATCATTTTTGTTTTTATATATTAGTAAAAATATACGGTCAAAGTGAGGTATGTGAATAGTGCAAAAGTCAAAGTGTTGCACTTAAGAACGAACACAAGAAGTATAATTAGTTGCTTGTGTCTGACCTTGTGGAGTTGTGGTGATTTTAATTACAGTCATACATACTATGGAGTAAAAACTTTCTAATATGGTTATATATGTTACTCGGTAATTTCTATTATATGCGTGCAGATGATTTTCAATTTGACAGCCAAAAAGCTCATCAGTTATGATGAGGAAAGCTCTTCAGAGAATCTAAGGGAGAACTATGTTGAATTTATGAAGGGATTAGTCTCTTTTCCGTTAAACATTCCTGGCACAGCCTACCACAAGTGCTTACAAGTAATTTTACGTCGAGTTGAATTGCTTTCTTCTCACTAAATTAGTGCAAGTAATAAACACTTAGATGTACTACGACATCAAATACTTAATATATATGCTATATATGTGGCCATGAACAGGGAAGAAACAAGGCAATGAAGGTGTTGAAAAAATTGTTCCAAGAGAGAAGAATGAAGCCTAGGGAAAAAGACCAAGACTTCTTTGATTATGTACTAGAGGAAATTTCTAAACAAGAGACTAGTGTAACAGAGGGCATCGCATTAGACCTTATGTTTGTTCTTTTGTTTGCAAGCTTTGAGACAACGTCCTTAGCTATAACTTTAGCCATGAAATATCTAACAGAGTATCCTCGGGTGCTGCAAACACTAACGGTAATGCATACTTCTTCTTTAATTATCTATAATTCACTTTGCCATAACTAAATTAAAGGTTTAACTCGTCTGCCATCAAATGATTTGACAGGAAGAACACGAGGCGATCCTAAAGAAGCGTAAAAATGGGAGTTCTCGCCTATCATGGAGTGATTACAAGTCGATGACATTCTCCTTTCAGGTTGTATAAGCTCTTAATTTATATAGGGGTGCCTGCTTTTCAGAGTGCATTCATACATACAGGGGGTGTCCATGTGTATGTATGTACCCAAGGCTAGTTTTTGCTCATTTGCTCATTTGCTCATTTGCTCATTTGGAGCTTACTTATTATGTGGTTATATGATCATTTGGAGATTTCAAATGAGCAATGAGCAAAAAAATAGCCTTGGGTGTACCATGAGCATGGTACACCCGGGTGTGTGATAAAAATTCCGTGCTTTTCATGATTAAGAAATATACAACTCTGCTGGAAACATTAGATCCAGATTGGCTAAAGTTAATTCCTTACTTTCAGTTCATCAATGAAATAGTGAGGCATGGAAACATAGTACCTGGAATTTTTAGAAAAACCCTCAGGGATGTCAGCTTCAAGGGTATGCATTAACTTTTTATCTCATCATTACCAAAATTTTATTGATCTAATTAGATGCAAATAAAGTATATTATTCCAAGACATTAGTTCATCAAAATGTATATCATATTGAGATAGAAGCAGCAATATATAGGACATATCTGTTTGTTCTATTTATTCCTCAAACTAAAAAACCAATTAGATCATTTTGTTAAGTGTCTTATGACTAATACCTCATATATATTTTTTTAAGGTAAGATGAAGGGGACTCACTTGAGGAGGGATAAGGGGAAATCCTCAAATGAGTCCCATGAGGTTTGATCCCTAGACCTCAGGGATATGAGGTGGGAAGCGATGCCACTACTCCACCACCTCAACCTCACACTATCACCTCATATTATATCTATTACTTTTTGTTGGTTGCTTTCTATACGAGTATATGTTACACTAATCGCTTTGGTTGGATGTAGGGTATACCATTCCAGCAGGTTGGGCGGTCATGGTGTGCCCTCCCGCAGTACACTTAAATCCTGATATATATGAAAATCCCCTCGATTTCAATCCATGGCGATGGGAGGTATAAACATTCACCATACTTGTACAGTTGTACTAAACTATTTCCATGTCCTCGGAATATAAATACATATACTTCCTCTGTTCTTTAATTATTGCAACATATTCCTTATTTGGAAGTTTTATATTAATTGCAACATTACTAAATTTGACTATGTTTTCTCTCTATCTCTCTCCTTATCACACGGGTCCATCTTTTCATCTCTCTGTATCTCTCTCATCTCCTTAAAAATGTACAACCCCTACATGTTGCAATTATTAAAGAACGGATCGGAAGTATGAATTAATGATACAAAAAAACTCGTGATATATATATATTACTTGAGTCTTGACATATAGGGAAGAGAATTACATGGAGCCACGAAACATTTCATGGCTTTTGGAGGAGGAATGAGATTCTGCATTGGAGCAGATTTCAGCAAGGTTCAGATAGCTGTGTTCCTCCACTACTTAGTCACCAACTATAGGTAAGGCAAATTTATGTAATGGTCTATATTAACACATGCATAGAATTATATATGCATGCACAAATTGAAAGCAAAATATACCATTGACTACTTCTACAAATGAATTTCAGGTGGCAGCCAATAGGAGGAGGAAATATACTTCGGACACCAGGACTACAATTTCCTGATGGCTTCCATGTTCGCTTAACTAAGAAGACGTCCTTAGCTAAACATGAATCTATATCTAATCTGTAGATAATGGTTTTTGTCTGTGCTACATAGTTTCGTTCAAATCATAATCTCCCTTCGTGGCATACCCCTTGGTGTATATGTACAGTAATTTTATTAGTATTACATAAACATCAGTGCTTGCTCTGAGTATTTTCTGTTAGATTTGGCTAAACTCCCTTAATTGAAGTGATTTCCATTGATTAATCTCCAACACATGGGGATACCAAAAAATAGAAAAATGAAAAAAAGAAAAAAAAAAAAGGGGATAACTAACGGCTTCCTTTAAATGAAAAAGGGGAAAAAAAGAAAAAAGTACCGCATATAAAAGTTTTGTGAAAAAAAAAAATGCAAATACAGTTCTTTTACACAATTAATTTAATTTTATATATGCTTTCGCACGCATTGCTTGCATATAAGACTAGTATATATAGGTTACAACCTAAAGATAGTCCTAAGTAGGAAATCTATCTAGATTAGATTTTCATCTATATATACAAAATATATACAAACTACAAAATATGTCACATAGCGGAGTTAGTCTTGCGTGGACCTGGTCCACAATAATATTATTGTGGACCAAAACCACTTATTTAACATAGTGACCCTTTTTTTCCATATAGTAACATTTTCAAATTTTAAGTTACACTATACAATTACTATCTACCATAGTGACTTTTTTTTTTAATATAGTAACTCTTTCTCACATTAGTTTATCATGATGAAATTTTCACTTTGTGACATAGTAACCTTTTTTTTTCATAGTCAAACTTCATAATTGATATCTATTCATCTTGTATATTTATATTTTTATATAGTGATCTTTTTTTTTCATAAATAACATGAATTAGCATTAGGTCCACACTAATTTAGTGTGGACCAAGTCCATATAAGTTTTTTACCACATAGCGTTTTATATTCTATCACACTCCTGCAATCACAACGGTAGGAGGGCGAACGCTAAGACTAGTTCATCTATTTTCATCTGTACATACTATTTTGTTTGTCAATGCTACATCACAACTTATACGAACTGATAGAGAATATATTTAGGATAATATTTTCTCATCGGTTTAGGATATATTTGTATAATCCTTATATAGTTTGGATTCCTAACATGGTTAGGATTGTTATTTTGTATATATCGATCACAATGGGAATACTCCAAGATAATAATCCTAACAATGTTCGGAATCCAAAATATATAGGGATTATACAAATATATATATATATCCTAAACCGATGAGAAAATATTATCCTAAATACTCCCTCCGGTCTTTATTAGTTTATCGGTATTCTTTTTGGGATGTCCCTTATTAGTTTACCCATTTCTTTTGTTTCCATTTTTGGAATGGGACCACTAACTTTCCATCACACATACATTCAACTTTAATATAAAATAATAGTTTCTCTTTCTTTCTATATCCCACAATATTATTTCTCCTAAAATTCTATGCAAAAGAAACGGGTAAACTAATGAAGACTGGATGGAGTATATTCTCTATCACGAACTACTCATTCTAATCTAACTTTTTTGTGAAAATAGAAAAAGCAATTTTATTCTAATCTAAAGATAGAGTTTCTACTTAACTTTTCTTTATTTAAAAGAACAAAAATAGGTTTTACTTGATCAAACTACTAACCATCTCGTCTATAAATCAGGGATAACTTAGAATTAGATCAGAAGTTTTGAAACCTCCCTATTCTTTATCCTAAATTCAGATCCCTCTCTTCTTCAAAAACCCCTCTCTTCCTTATTTTTCTTCTTCCCACTTCACCACAACATGGATTCCATGACAATGCTGTGTACAGCTAGTCTTCTACTTGGTGGTATCTACTGGTTCATCTACATCCATGGCGCAGCCGAACAAAAGGGCAAGCGTATTACTAATCTAACAGGCGGTTCAATCTCCGCTGAAAAGATCGATGATAAGTATCATCAATACTGGAGTTTCTTTCGACGTCCGAAAGAGATCGAGACCGTCGACAAAGTCCCTGACTTCGTCGACACCTTCTACAACCTCGTTACTGATATTTACGAGTGGGGTTGGGGTCAGAGTTTCCATTTCTCACCTTCTATCCCCGGGAAATCGCATCGAGACGCAACTCGTCTCCATGAAGAGATGGCTGTTGATTTGATTAAGGTTTCTCCTGGACAAAAAATACTCGATGTTGGATGTGGGGTGGGTGGACCTATGCGGGCTATTGCCGCACACTCGAAAGCTAAAGTAGTAGGGATCACTATCAACGACTATCAAGTTAAACGTGCAAAGTTGCATAATAAAAAGGCTGGATTAATTTCACTATGTGAAGTAGTGCATGGTAATTTCCTTGAGATGCCCTTCGATGATAATACCTTCGATGGTGCGTATTCTATCGAAGCGACGTGCCATGCACCTAAATTAGAGGATGTATACGCGGAGATCTTCCGTGTTTTGAAGCCCGGATCTCTCTACGTCTCCTACGAATGGGTCACGACTGGGAAATACAACGGGGACGACAGCGAACACAGGGAGATCATCCAAGGGATCGAAAGAGGGGATGCGTTGCCCGGCCTCAGAAACTACACAGACATTGCGGATGCAGCTAAGAAGGTGGGTTTCGAAGTGGTGGAAGAGAGAGATTTAGCAGCAGGGAATGCGCATCCATGGTGGAATCGGCTTAAGATGGGTCGGGTTGCGTATTGGAGGAATCATATTATGGTTACGGTTCTTGCTGCCCTAGGAATTGCTCCTAAAGGAACTGTGGATGTTCATGATATGCTGTGTAGAACTGCTGATTATCTTACATGTGGTGGTGAGTCTGGTATTTTTAGTCCCATGCATATGATCCTTTGCAGAAAGCCTATTGATGCGGTCAAGTGGGATGCTTGATGTGATTTGTTTGATTTCGTTTTGATTTTTCACTAGGTTTTTAGTTCAAATAAGAAGAACTAGTTTTGATAGAGATATGGTTATCTTAGTTTTTTTTTTTAATTAAAGTCAGTAGTTGACCTTCCTTTTTTTTTCCTTTTTCTAATTTTTGGCGTCCCCAATGTGTTGCCTTAGAGATAGTAGGTGATTGAATTTTTTTTTATTAGGAGAGGAAAACCAGGAAGTAACGATTCCTATGGATGATGGAGTTCATCCATCATACACCATGGTACCCCCAAGACTAATTTTTGCTCATTTGGTTTTAGTATATTTTGCTAATTTAGATTATTTCTGATAGAGTATAAAACTATTCTTAGGGCCTCAACCATCAGCTTAAGCTTTTGGTTGAATTGGTCCTTTGACATGGTACCAGAGCTAGTGTGACATAAAGGTCACGGGTTCAAATCTCATCCACCCCTCCTTTCTAAGTGGAATATTTAGCACCAGGGTACGAGGGAGGCTTGTGCTGCATCCACACTTCAAGCCCAATAGGCTCTTGCGTGAGGGGGCGTGATAGAGTATAAAACTATTCTTGGAGCCTCAACCATCAGCTTAAGCTTTTGGTTGAGTTGGTCTTTTGACAATTTCAAATGAGCAAAAAAATAGTCTTGCGTGTATCATGCTCACAAAGTCACAATACACCCAATTGAAGAATAGTCATGTATTCATATTGGCTTTTATTTTAAGTTATTAATCCAAATCGGAATTGTTCACTAGCAGCTTGAATTTATCAAAAAAGAAAAAAAAACAGACTGAGATCGGGCATATATATATATATATATATATATATATATAGTCTGACAACATCAAGTACTTTTCTACAAGAAATTTCAAATTTCCAATATCGTATTTGAAATTTGGAAAGTTATAAGAATATAGTTGATAAACAAATTGCAACTTCACCATGGATTAGGTCATCAAATATTTTTAACTACAGAAGTTCAAACTTATATGACTAATGATCTTTTGCATCAAACAAGTGATCATACCAATTTACTTTTTATACCAAATTGTCAAATACCTCTCTTTTCTTATACTAATCTAGCAATTAGGCCGTCAAATACATATACTACAAAGACGACTGTTGCTTATTATAGATGTATACATATGCACATTGATCAATATATATGTCTTCCTCCTATATACACAACAATATATTCTCAGTATATGTGGATGTTAAAAAAAAATCTCAAGACTCCAATACAAAGATGAAAGTGACCAGATAACCACTTTCTCTTGCTTCATCATAGCTCGCTGAGGTGGTGGTTGATTCATCATCATCAATCAGATTACTTGCTTCAATCATTTTCTCAATCTCTTTCACCACTTCACTCATTGAAGGCCGTTCACCTCCCATGTCTTGAAGACACTCCATTGCCAGTTTCACAAATTTCTCTGTGCCAAACTGCCAATCAGAGTGTCTGAAGAAATGGGAGGATCAACAAGGTCGTATACATGTCCTGTCTCCATCGTCATCGCCTCCCTTACTAATCTAAGGACGTATTTGTTTTTCTCTAAAGGCATCCTTCCAGTCACTGACTCTAGCATCACCACTCCAAAACTATAGACATCACTCTTCCCAGTTAAAAATTTTATTAGTGATCGTAAAATGTCAAAGTGTAGCTATTTTGATTAGACACAAGAAGTATTATTTATAACTTTTTTTTTACCAAATGCATGCCCTAGGTTTTCACATAATTCACAATATAGTATCCGAGTTTTGAAACTAGACACAAGAAGTATTATTGAAATTGTGTAGGTCAGTTTTCATCATTTTGATCTTTATTAGAGAATTTTAAAAATTTTGATACATCATTGAATCCTAATTTTACTCTTTAAAAATCAATATGGTAAATTAAAACATACCGAGCCCGCTAACGGGTGCTCCGGAGCGCTAGATAAGAAATAAAGTAAATATGTAACTACTTATATAGTGTTTAGGCCCATGCTGTAATTATAATGTACATTTATTTATATTTTACTTTAAAACTATAACACCAAACATTACTTGATTTTGTGGTTAAGACTTTAATATATAAGTTTGAAGTCATGGGATCAAATATTGTATCATGCACAATTTCTTTTGATCATGTGTTCATAGGAACTGTAAAAATTAAAATGCATGATATAAAGGATCAATATAGTGTTTAGGCCCAGGCTACATATGCCCCGGGAAATTATAATGTTCATTTATTAATATTTTACTTTAAAACTATAACACCAAATATTACTTGATTTAATGGTTAAGACTTTAATATACTTCCTCCATTTCAATTTACATGTTACACTTTCTTAAAATGGAATGTTTCAAAATACATGTTACACTTTTTTTTCTTCCCCAAAATGGAAAGTTTTATGCTCCAAAATTACCAATTTACCCTTACTTATAACAATTAACCAAAATTAAAACTACTTAATTTAACCTAATTATATACTAATCTATATTAATTAAACCTCCTCTCTCTCTTCCACCACCCCTCCCCCACCCACCCCTGCAGCCCCAACCCCTCCCCTCTTCCCTCCACCCCCATGCCCCCTACCCCCCCCCTCTCCTCTCCACTTCACCGCCGCAACCCTCTCCCCCCACCCCTCCCCGTCGATTTCCCCCTCCCCTTCCACCGCCGCATCCCCCCCCCACCCTCCTCGTCGATTTCCCCCTCCCCGCAGTACCCTAGTTGCGATGAGTGCGAATTCCCCAACCCCTTCGATTGTCTCCCATCACTTCGCCGAGTCGATGACTTACATCCTCAATGCCGTCGAAAGAAGTGCGAGCTTTATGTTAGAGAGAACAAGCTCATTTAGTCGTACAAGAGCACGACGAGCCGTTAAAGAGTGGTTAGATGAACTTGTTCGACGTCGGATCTATAATTCGAAGGGGAGTCGAAGGGGAGGGGTGGGGTTAGGGAATTCGAAGGGAAGGGGGTGGGGTTGGGGAATTCGAAAGGAGGGGTGCGGGAGGGGGTTGCGGCTGCGGCGGTGGAAGGGGAGGGGGAAATCGACGGGGAAGGGGCGGTGGAGTGGAGGGGAGAGGGAGGGGTGGAGGGGAGGGGGAAGGAGTTGGGCTATTGGGGTGGGTGGGGGAGGGGTGGTCCCCACTCCCTTTAATCCCCACCCTTACTTTTACTTAATCCCCAATTAAATTTTTGCCTAGGTAACCGCAATTTTCAAAAGTGTAACATGTAAATTGAAACGGATGAAGTATAAGTTTAAAGTCATGGAATCAAATCTTGTATCATGCACTTTTCTTTTGATCATGTTAATAGGAACTGTAAAAATTAAAACGCATGATATAAAGGATCATATTAATTAAATTTTAGCCAGTTAAACTGGAAAATATGCCCTATTATCCTTTTAGCTAGATAACTTTTAACTTTCTAAGTATACTTTTAGATTGGTGCAGTAGTATTATTTTTTTTGTCGTAACTTAACAAAAATCGAAGTTTGTACCGATGATAAAACAAAATTGTATTATCATACTAGACGTCATTAGATTTGGTGGAGGTGTGCTTTCAAAATATAACATTCTTATAGTTTTCCATAACTACAGAAGTTCAAGACTTATATGATGAATGAGCTTTTGTTCAAAACCAAAAAAATCAACAAAGGCTATTATGATATCAATCTATCAAATACCTCTCTTTTCTTCTACCAATCTGGCAATTAGGTCGTAATATACATGTGCTACTAAGACATAAGACAAATGCTTCTTATTATAGATGTATATATATGCACATTGATCACATTATATAGCATGTCTTCCCTCTGTATACACAACAATATAATCTATCACTATATGAGGATGGTCAAAAGAAAGAAGTCTATATATAGAACTCAAATACAAAGATGAAAGTGACCAGATGAGCATTTGTACAAAAGTTTGCTCATCTAAGAAAAGGACTGCTTGCTCTGCTACCAAAGGAGACATTGCTGTTGCTGCTATACGGATGACTATAAGGATGACCACTTTCTCTTGCTCCATCGTAGCTCGCTGAAGTGGTTGTTGATTCAACTTCATCAATCAAATCATTTGCTTCGATCATTTTCTCAATCTCTTTCACCACCTCACTCATTGAAGGCCGCTCATCTCCCATGTCTTGAAGACACCTCATTGCCAATTTCACAAACATCTCCGTGCCAACCAGAGCGTCTGAAGAAAGGGCAGGATCAACAAGGTCGTATACATGTCCTATCTCCTTCATCGCCTCCCTTACTAATCTAACGACGTATTTGTTTTTCTCTAAAGGCATCCTTCCGGTCACTAGCTCTAGCATCACCACTCCAAAACTATAGACATCACTCTTCTCGGTTAATATTTGGGTCATATAGTATTCTGGGTCCAAGTAACCCTGCACAGCGTAAAACGAATGATTTTAGTTGTTTTTTTTTTAAAAAAAAAAAAAAAGAAGCAATGCCAACTATGGGCCTATAGCTAGTCTTCTCATCATAATCAAACTATGGAGCATTCCATAATAATGTCAACTATGAGGGATGCCTTTCAAAAATTGATAATAGTGACCTTAAACAGCTTGGCTAGGCAGGGAGAGACGGTGAGAGTTGGGGAAGGAAAAACTTGAAAGACAAGACAACAAATAATCAGTAAAGCAAGTCACCGGTTATTTAGGATCATTTCGAGAAGGCTCCCCCTAGTTGGGTTATCCTAGAATGACCTATAGTTCAGATTATAATGGATTAATGGGACCAAGTAAGTGTTGGCCCAGGTGGTGATGGGGCTGGCTTTGGTAGGTCGGACCAGGTGTTCGAATCCCCGCAACACCCTTGGGAGAGGAATGGAACCTAACCACCCCAAACTTGGCCTCGATCCGGAGGTAGCCCGAAGGGTAAACCGGTGCAAACACCAAAAAAAAAAAAAAAAAATAATGGATTAATGGGAAGAACGCCAAAAGAAAATTGACAATACTTCCTTCACCATCTTCTTCTCTCTCTCGCCAAAGCAAAGATATAATCAAGACTAACCATTGTTCCTTTAACTTGGGTGACCTGACCTCTTTCCTCATTGAAAAGTCTGGACAAACCAAAATCTGCCACTTTTGCATTCAAGTTATCACCCAGAAGAATATTGTCTGATTTAATGTCCCTGTGTATGATGGGTGGATCAGCAAGTTCATGCAAGTATGCCAGACCTCTAGCTGCGCCAAGAGCTATTTTTAGCCTCCTCATCCAATTTAGTTGAACTCCAGATTTCCCTGTCATTGGCTCATCAATGCGTTAGTACCTTCATACAGGACACAGTATATGCAATAATTCATCTCTCAAGAATTCCTAATTGAACAATATGCAAGAAATGCCATTCTCAGTTTTTTGAGTTCACATCATGATCAAAGATTAGCATTAGCATATAATTCTAACTTTCTGTTCATATTTGTCTTTGGTGAAGCGAAGTAGGTACCTGAGAGAGCTTCCCTGAGGCTGCCATTTGGGACGTATTCATAAACCAGCATCTGTTCACCTTTATCATAACAGAAACCAATTAGATTTACAACATTCTTGTGGTGAACCCTTGATAATAGTTCAATCTCGGTCTTGAACTCCAGGGCGCCCTGCAGTGATCCTTGTTGAGCTCTCTTGATCGCTACTTGTTCTCCAGTGCTAAGTTTTCCCTTATAAACCTACTCAGAGTCAAATGTTAAGTGAGTTTATCAGCCACGGAATGTACTATAACCAAATATTGACACTTTCATCTAGGAAAATCTGAACTAATGCAAATTAACAGAAATGGAAATTTGCTTAATCAAGGCATTGAAGAAACTACTTGGGATACTAGATTGCATAGTCAGATAATACAAAATTAAATTTCTACCCTGTAAAGTTCCTCTTCATTTATTAGACAATAATGTTAATGAATCTGTCAGTTAGTAGCTGATTACCAGAGAAACCATTTTTTTTAATGTCCTTGATATAAGACTTAATCAACTCTACATTTCTTTACCCCTAAGATTTCACAGTTTTCTTAACAAAAGGAAATACTAATTGATAGAGAGTTTAAGCCTAGAGCACGCGACAAACTTATCATTCTAGTGGGTAAAGCAGACAAAATCTTACTTTCATGTTTGAAAAAGGTTATCATAGGAACTGTTATAAGCGATATGGAAAGAGTTGCTTCTTGCTAGATCAGTATTAGTACAGCTTCTCTAATGTTACAAGATATATATGCACACTGTCAATTAACATTCTCATTCATAGCCAAGCCAAACTGTACAATGAAAAGACAACCGAAGTCTATGTCTATCTAGTGGTATTTTAGCGTTAATATATGAACTCACCTTTTTCTAATTTTGATACTGAAAGGTAAACGAAAGTAGGTGCAAGTAAGAAGATCTTAGAACCATATAAGGGAGATTTTTTGACATAATTGAAGCTTGTATGTCACACGGCACCCAAAAATGAAAAAAGGTAGAGGATTACAGCACTTACCTTTCCGTAACCCCCAACTCCAATCTGACTTTCATGTGAAAAAAATCTGGTGCACTGCTGAACATCTTCAAAGGAGAACCATTTGGCCCCCTTCAATTGAGGAACATTACCTTCATTCCAAGATGCTGCATTTACATGATATGAAGATAGAGTGACCAGTAAACTCAAATAAATGGAAGCAAGGTAGATCATTTAAAATGACTCCAGAAAGGATTGTTCATCTTACAGAAAGGATTATTAAATTTAGCAGCTCTCTGAGCTATCTTTCTTTGGCGATAGGCATAAACTCCAGAAGCGATTGTTAGCACCACAAGCACAAAGCCACCTACCGCTAGTCCAACAATAAGTCCAGTATTTATGGTTCGTTCTGCAGATTTTTCCAGATGAGCATGAGAGCAGGAAAACAGGAGAATAAAAACTAAAATCCTCAAAGAATATCCGTATCTTAGATAAAGTTGCGACTTGTAATCACCTGGAAAGGCAGTATAAGGCAGATCAGTGTAGTAATAAGGCCCATAAGGTGAGCCATATAAATGGTTGTTGAGGACATTCCCAACAGTAGATATTCCTGTTCGATTAAAGTAAGCTCCACCCGGAGGAAAGAATGATATATTCAATACAAGGAACCCATTTATATCTACCATTGCACTTGTTAAACACACTCTATCTAATGGTACTCGATCAGCAAGAAAAGGTTGCAAAGAGTCTGCCAAAAAGGCATAGTAGAGCATGTTCTCCAGATCAGAAAAGTTGAATGATCTGAATACCAGGTTACCAAGGTAAGGTCGAGTGCACTCAGATTCAGATGTTGGGTCTGAAAAGCAGGGTACAGGAGCACAATTCTCTAGGGGTATGAAAGAATTTAAAGGTTGGCTAGTATTGCAGATTCCGGCTGCTTCTGGCATCAGACAAAATCGATTTTCATCCAGCCTGTAAAAAATACAATATTCGTCAGATATCAAAAGTTAAAGACAACCATATTTTCAATGAAGGGTAGAGACAAATGCTTACATAATGCTAAGCCTGCTCCTGTTGTATACTCCGAAAGTAAACCCATCAATGGAATTATTCCGTAGATCTAAAAGGCGGAGACTGCTGCTGATGTTTGCAGCAAGTTCCAAAGTGCCATTAAGCTGGTTGTTTCTTAGTACACTATGGTCCAATCAAATACAAAAGTTCAGGATTCATATTAATTTATAGGACACTATATCTTTGGTACATCTAGCACCCACTGATTTTGAGAAAATTATCAAAGTGAGCAGAGGAAAAAGAATATCAGAAAGATAAGGTATATCATACACAGTTTGTAGTTGAGGTAAGCTCAACATTGCTGTTGATATATTCCCTTCTAATCTAGTGTTCTCCATCATTCTGCAAATTAAAAACCAATGAATTAGTCAACAATGAAGGCTGACTATTGGTTAAAACAATGAACATATCAGGCCAATAATACCACTAATCTTGTATCCAGTGACTACGATATCCTTCAATGATGCACAAAGAAAAAAGGTCTCATGAATTATCACTCTAGATTGGCGTAAATCCTCTCTGTTGCAAAACCTAGGACAGGAGTTAGGTTGAGTCTCCAGATATTTGTAATAAAGCTGCAGTTTCATTGAATTTGGAGAGTGAAGGCCTAGAACCCTAAAAAAATGCTTGATAACTCAGCAGACAAAAATTGAGAAGGTTATTTAGTCTTTCACAGGATATAGACTTTTCCCTTTACTGTTTAACGTCTTCCTTTTCTGGAAAGAAACTCTCCTAATAATTAGAATATGAAGCTGTGAAAATTAATATATATATTCCTTGTACTAAAATGATTCCGCTCCACTTGATCTTCTGGAAATATATATAACCCCTACTGCTGTTCGAAGTTACATGTTTCCTCAGTCTTTGAAAATGAATATATATTAGCTTTTTCATAAAAACAAATTCTCACCAGTACCAGAACTTCAGTGCACAGTGCCTCCCTTGAGGCTCCTGCGGAAGATTGGTGAGTGTTCAAATCTACAACTTTAAGAGCTCCAGTGACAAGAAGTGTGTTCGCAAGTAGACGCTCAAAAAAAGTGCTTCCAAAGAAGTAAGAAGTTAAAAATAGCGAAGTGACATTTTTTATTATCTGCAACATTATAAAGGCTACAGAAATAGCTTGATGAGACTCAGAACTAGCCTATTTAACTACAAAAGAAAGACGAGTATTCCTTGCTCAGTATCAGACAATCACTTATTCACAAACCTCATGTGGGGCTAATAATTTTTATTTCCCATCTCATGGAAAACCCTTTCGCTAATGCATTTATGATATGAAGTTTTGGACACCCATAAAGCCTTCTTAGAATCATGATATCTTCCCAGGTAAGGACCTTTTGCAAATTTTGCAATTAATCACATCTGCCAAGACTGCTGAATTTGTGCTTTGACCAAATCACTGGGAAACAGGAGAAAAGGCTGGAGAAACTTACAATGTTGTTAAATTTGGCAAAGTCTCAAACCATTGAGGACCAGCCGCTACGTCAAAGCTATTATTACTCAAGTCTCTGCAAAACCCCAGGGGTGGGAATATATAAACAATGATTAGGATAGTAAATGATGTTATTCAAAGTTACAATTAAAACTTACAATATTGCTGGTACTCACACATATGTAAGGAGATTCATTTCTGTAAGATCAGGGATTGGCCCGCTCAAGTTGTTGTTTGCCAAGTAGCTGCAATACAGTATCATCAATAGGAAAAATGAACAAAAACGATATGCATTCAAATGTGTACATTATGTGCTAAAGTGCATTTAAGTTTTTTGTTCGTCTACTTACAGCTGAGTCAAACTAGTGAGCATGCTCAAATTTAGGGGCACAGACCCACTAAGGGAGTTTCTGTCCAAACGACTGCAAGTGAGAGCAATATATTTAGATTTTAGTCACAGAACTGGTGTAATTTTTTCTCAGTGAAGTATACTTTAAATAGAGATAAAATGCACTCACATGACTGTTAGAGTCCGTACAACTCCCAGTGTGTCTGGAATACTTCCATTTAGCTGGTTCTCGTTTAAGATGCTATTAAAATCAACAAGTAGTCAATCAATCATGAAGCATGGAACAGGTTCTTCTGTGTAAAACTACAATTGAGCATATGAGTGTCTTTAATAAGACTGCCAATTTACTATAGATTGAACCCCAGATTGTCAGAATATGGTTAATGTGGAATGAGTCAAAAAGACAGTCAATGGTAAATGAAGCTTGTCGGAGAGTTTTCAAATTTGAGAAAAGAAAAAAGAGCGATGGATATGCCAAGTTCAAGAAACTTGACAGTTGACACTGCTATTTTACGTGGCTTTCATTTTTAGAAAAAAAATCTTGCAAGCTTGTTTTTCTTGAACCAGCTTTATCTTGTCACGTAGAACAGACTCAGAGATTTGAATAACATCTGCTTTGGCCTAAAATCTATAATTTGACTAAATCAGAGGCTAATACGTTTGACTTTGTACTCCGGATGTCCAAACTTACACTCCCTTTTATTTGTCAGTAACATTCCTGTTTTAAACTTTGTTGTGTGATCCTCTTTGGCAGGTTATTTCTTAGAACACGGCATTTCTGGAAGATAGTTATTTTGGCACAGAGGCAAGTTTTATTGTGGTAGAGACGCCCAAGGGTGTGTATATCGTTTAGTCATATAGTTAAGTTCCAGCTATCAATTTCAAAGAACTTACATATGTATCAGAGTCATCCTTGAGCTGAAAAGTTCTGCTGGAATTTCACCGGAGAACCTATTCTGTCCAAGATGACTGCACACAGAATACCTAGTTAATTGTTCACCCATTAAAGGGAAGATGAAGGAATTGTTAAGAAGTGGACTTTGTAGCAAACATGGCATACAAGTGATGGGCATTAAGCAGCATGTCCAGGCCAGGGGTAGTCGTGTTCGAAATTGGTAATGTTCCATCCAGCTCGTTTTCGCTAAGATCAAGCCAGATAAGATTTCTGAGGTTACCAATGGAATGTGGTATGTTTCCACTAAAGTGATTTATGTTCAGGAACCTGCAAAGGATCACATAACCAGGGTTAGATAAGAAATAAAGTAATGCTTTTATCATAATAACTTATTGACAATTCTTTTGAAGCTTGGTTAAAGATAAGCATCCATAGTAGAACCCATACACCAAATTGATTCAAGTCTAATAAACAAGAGCTGGAAAAAAAATCCTGGGCGCCATTTTCCATGAAGATAATTTGCACACAAAAACATTTGTTTCTTCAAATAGATTGGAGAAGTTAATTATCAAGAATAAAAAAGAAAAACGATTGGACACTGAGAGATCCTTACAAATGAGTAAGCCTCTGAAGAGATCCTATAGACTCTGGAATTGGACCAGAGAAATTACAGCCCACAAGAACACTGCAACAACAGAAGGCAATGAGATTAATCACATTAATATAATAGTAAGCAGGTGATGCTCTATAAAGATGGAAGGAATATATATCTTACAGGCTCACTAAGTTACTCAAATTCCCGATACTTGATGGAAGTGGGCCTGTCAAACCTCTGTTGTTCGATAGGTCTCTGAAAAAAATAAGTGTTGCTCATTACCAAATTGGGAGAGAAGTAAGGGAAGTCGAGAAACGATGAAAAATAAGAACAAGAAAGGAATCCTGACGTTTGAAACAGCATATATTACCATACTAATATTAGGTAGAATGGTATCAAAATGTCGTTACACAAAATTGAGCATATAATTGAGCAAAGACCATGTTGAAGCTGCAAGTCCCAAGGCCATGCGTCTTTGGGACAAAGTACAATTGCCTTGTTTAGGTAGGCCGTAGGTGATTAGTAAATCAACATTCTATGCACAACCTACAGTGGCACTATTAAGAAGGAACCTAAAGCTACTGGTCTTCAGTTAAGTACACAAATATAATCTCAATATGTGATTTTGGCTTGTTTTGGCCACAGCACAGGAAATCTTTAACTTCAGTTAAACGAAGTAGGTTTTTCTGAAAAATTATCATTCGCTATATTGCCTCACACTAACACACTTGTTTAAAATATCAGCATGACTGTTCCATGTGCTATAAGTGTCATAAGTAAATCTGATTTCGAAGTGTAATTTTCAAGTAAATACATTTATTGGAATGTAAAAATTAATCGAATTTTCAGTGTGACTCTTCAAGAATGGATACATATACATTAGTGATTAACATCCAAACCTACGTTGAACCAAATACAAGTGCCTTCTTTCAATATAAGATGTTGATTTCTTGCATACTGCAAGATCAGGGATTGAAAGCACTGTCAGATGCTTTAGAAACTGTGGATCTTACAAAACTGGTTAGACTTTAAAGATCAAGAGATCCCTTGCAATAAGATAGCAGAGTTAGCCTAGTGATTTAACTTCATCAGACATGCAACTTACAAAGTCTGTAATTCAGATAATGATAAGATTTCTTCAGGCAACGGACCAGCTAAATTTGTTCCTGGCAATATACTGCAATGTCATATGAATAGAGTTAGTTGGTAAGTTGGCCATATCTAAACAACAGACTAATAACCACTTTCTTAGAGTTTCCAAGAACAATAGACTCACATCTCAATCACACGTGATTCATTACAATAAATTCCCTCCCATCTCCGACCACATGGATCACGTCTGACCCAGTTGGGTGGTGTGTTTTGCCATTGTTCCTGGAGCGATCTCAATGCAGTCACTGCATACATTAGAATCAATATCTCACATCAATACATATAGATAAAAGATTGCAGTCAACCCCATATGAAAGAGAAGTACCGAGACACCATAAGAAAACATAGATGTCTGATGTTCCCGCTACCAAATTACTCAACTTAACCAAAGCTGGAATGGTACAGTCCTTAGGAAATGCAACTGTATTCATGTATCTTCAGAAATTGAAATTAAAAAATGCAACACACATACTAAACCATATTAAGAGGAATGAACATGTGACTGACTAGAAGATACAAAAGTGATGAGAAAATTGATCTTGCAGGAGGAAAAATGAAGGAGACGCTGCAAGGAAAGTAGGAAACTCTGTAGTAACTTGTGAGTTTCAACGCCACACATCTGTGAAGGGTGCTTTTCACCTCAGGAAATATTGGTCCAAAGAGCATCAAAATTTCAAGTACATCGAACTCTGAACTCAAGGACTTGTTAGTTGTTATCACATAAAAAAAGACCTTTAGAACAAGAGCCATAAGTTCTTAGCAGCTATTAACTAAAGGCTCTATACAATTCCAGATAAGTGTTGCTTATAGCTGCTTATTAAGATATATGGTTTGCATAAGAAGGATAGAAGGAAGGATTTCGGAAGAAGTATGCAACACAAGAATCAAATTTCCTTGCATCATCCTTTTAAACGAAGAGGAAGAGGTCCATGGTACAGCAAACTGATCTTCAACAATGTTATCATAAATCTATCACTTCATTGGCGAATATAATTTTTACGAACTCCTAATATTTGTCAGCTCGGTTTTGCTAAATTACCCATTTCCTCTAACAACAAACTGATGATGATTTCTATTTTATTTGATTTCATTAAGAAGAACCAAAACTATTACACAACTCAGCCTAGACATAGCTTTTTTAGAACTAAATGCATAATTGACTAACATGGTCATCTTTCAACCAAGAAACTTGAATGGATTATGCGCGTAAGGCATCATCTAAATCAGGGCATGACAGTGAGTAGTTGCACAAGTATCATCAAAATCTGATTCCTACGATAACTCCCATATCTAATATCTATAGAATCATTGACCACACAAGGCGAAGCATACATTGAAATGTGATGGCTACCCCATACTGTATAGTCGTTTCTTGAAAAATAAAACCCTGAATTTCCACCTAAAAGCATAGGGGCCAGAGATCATGACACTGCCAATATTAACAAGTAAATCTCAGTAGGAGCCTCTTCCAACTAACCTCAAAGCACCCTCCTCTCAAATCCCTACTCAATATCCTAAGTAGTTAGTAATGACTAATGAGCAAGTAAAATCAACTCTAAAACAAGTAAACATTAAAAGCGACAAATTAAATCACAACACTGAGGCCCCTTTCACTGAAAGAACATCAGTTTCGATCAGCACGAATAGCCCAATTGGTAACCACATGTGACAAACAGTATAGAATTAGCAAAAATCAGCTTTAAGCGGTAAAACAGCTTTTAATCAATAGAGATCAGTTTTAATCACTATAACACAATATCGCCAGCAAAAATAAGTTAAGTTCAAAAAAAAGTCAGTTGAAGAGCCTATTGAAATATAATAGATGCCTAGATGGGGAAAAAAAGACATAAACTTTGGATCAACTTACAATCATTAGGATCTGTTATTGCTACCACAACCCAACAATATGAGTACATAAGCAACAGATTAACCAAGATGCTTGAAATCATTACTATGATATGAACCATATTATTTGTTGTTCTTCCCAATTAAACGAGACCCTCAAAAATTGCCATAAAAAAGGAAACTATAAGAGTTTCCAATTGTATTACAAATTTACTGGTACTTTTTTATGAAGATCATACTCCAATACTCCATATGTTATGTAGTTCTAAAAAAAAGGTGATCAAATGAAAACTTAGGCAAACAAATCAACATATTTTCTTCTTTGGTATTAAATAATTGCCGACCACCCTGATAAAAAAGAAAAAATAACAAGATAAAATCTGACTTCGTCAATTCAAAACTATATGGAGTTTTACTTTGATTAAAAAAAACCTGTGACATGATGTAATCTTCATTGACAATGGACAAACATGCATATTCAAAATTAATGTTAATATGTTACTAATATAAAAATAATCAAGATTAAGACTATGATAAGACATATATATTCATATAGAGATAGTGGGTGAAGCATGAGTTGAATAGAGTTATAAAAGACTGAAACTTTTACATACCTGAAACGCGGGGAAGAATAAGGTCGTTTTGACAATGTCAGTTGCTGCATTATTCTTCCAACTAATGCCGTAATTTACCATTTTGGCGCTGTAATTAATCAAATCTTATGACATCAATCCATACCACAAACACCCTTAGCAGTTAACAGCTGAAATGGTTCTCTGAGATTAGCATACAACAACCTCGTTAGAAGAAAAAACATTGAGAAAAATCTTCATTTCTTTTTACTTACGAAATCTCCATTCTTCTATTCTTTTTTTTATTATTAGTAATTTCTAGGTATCTTCAAATGGCCCTAAAGTGGCTTCTGCCCGTTGTTATACAGGTAAGCCCTAAATTTTGTTATTCAAGGTTTTTTAACGAAAAAGTAAAAAAATAATAAACGAACGAGAAAATTTAACATTTGACTTCAAAGATGAGTACAACATAGAATAAATATATTTATTTAAGGACACAACTTTGAAGTAAAAAAAGCATTGGAGCCTTGGAGGTACATTAACGTAAAAAAAGCGCTAACATATAATACAACTATACTAGGATACCTTATAGAAAAATCCAAATATCTAAATCAATCACCAAAATATAAGGTGTATGTTTTTTTTTAGAACAACTTTTCATTTAGTGTTTAGAGGCTTAATCAGGTCAAAAAACTTGTTGGGGAAAATATTGTTTGGCAAGCTAATGTGTTAACTTGAGTCGTTCGACATCATTTGTAAGTTTCAATTTTGGTTTTATACATATAAAAGTCATATGATATAAGGGGATAATAAATTAAAAATTAATTATACATATACTAAACATGTCAATTTTTAAAACCGACAACTAAAAACCTAAACTACTTTTTCTGGTTTCCATATTTTTGTTTTTGGTTTAAAAACTGAAACTCGAAAAGAAAACGATAACGAACGAGCCAGCTTTTAGTGCTTGGTGTTGTTTGTTACTCTGTTAGAGAGCTTGTCCAATTCTTAATGGTGATATGTGAACAATGAAGATATAATAGGGGTGTTTTATGTAATTATAGAACAAATCATGGGGATTTGGGGGGTGTTCATCTTAAAGAGCTAAATTTTGACATCTTTCAATGAACTTCATTAAGACATTAACCATTCACAAAATACAAGGAAAAAGAAAACCCTCAATTACCTTATACGACACCGTTTATATCTAGCAATCTTTTGGCGGGAATCATTTCCCGCCATTTTACCACTCCCCTCGTAGATAAAGACCACGATACAGAAGCAGCACCCCCACTTCCCACACTCTCATCTTCTCCTTTCCGCCTGTAAAAATCAAGAAACAAAAACCCTAGATTTAAACCAACCAAAATTAAAAGAGGGGAAAAATCAAAATCAGAGAAAAATAATGTTTGAATTAAGGTTGGTACAGGGTAGTTTGTTAAAGAGGTTGATAGACGCCATTAAAGATCTTGTAAATGACGCAAATTTCGACTGTTCTTCCACTGGATTCTCTCTCCAAGCCATGGATTCAAGCCACGTGGCACTTGTCTCTCTCCTTCTTCGATCAGAGGGCTTCGAGCATTTCCGGTGTGACCGTACCTTCTCTATGGGTATGAGCATTGCTAATATGGCTAAGATGCTAAGATGCGCCTCCAATGATGATATTATTACTATCAAGGCTGATGACGGCACTGATACCGTCACCTTCATGTTCGAGAGTCCTTGTATGTTTTACTATCAGTTCTTATACTTACTTCGTTTCTTTTTAAATGTGACATTTTGACATTTTACACTATTTACAAAGTTTTGTATTGGCATGCGTGAAAAAGTTAGAGTGTCGTATTTTAAAAACGGTGAGAGTACTTTTAATTGAATTTTGTGTTTTTTTGTTTGTGTGGGGAAATGATAAATTGATTTTTGATTGATTGTTGGGGTTGAATTGAATTGCTTATTCTGCTGTTGGATTTTGTGAAATTTGCATGATTTGTTTTTTAGTATGGGTTATTTTATCTGGGTAGAAAGTGACAAATGGAATTAGGGTTTTGTTCAATTTTTTTATCTTTGTTGTGTAGTTATAGAAAATATACTTCATTTGTTATAGTGACTGTTGTTAGTGTGATGCAGTGAAAAAAAGTTAGTTGTATGTTAAATTTTGTTTGATAAAATTTGGTAAGAATTATTCTGGACTTGAAGCTTGTCATTTAATTAGCTAAGTTATGAAGCTTACCTCTTTAAATTGCCAGGGATATTATAAGAGTAGCTTTGTGCTAGACTTCTGACATTGACATTGAAGTGGGAGATATGGGAGAGGTGAGGAGGTATGGGAATGGGAGTATAAATACATGGAAGTGGGGCCATGTATCAGTATGTATTTAGGACGTTACTAGGAAAAACTAGGTCGTCGTTTAGCAACTCATTTTTTGTATGATATGGGGATATGATTTGGAGTTATTGAATTTCTGTATCTATTACTGTAGTGATGAACTTGTTTGCCTAATATATAATGGTTTGGTGTAGTTCATCGTGTTGGAATTCATGTCGGATATACCTTTTGCTGGTCTTGGTCGTTCATATCATAATAATTTGCACTGCAAATAAGCATTTGCTGGCAATGTGATGGATGTTCAAGTTTATATGTACTATTGATGTCGTACTGTGATCAATATTGTCTGTCTACTTGCTGATCTCTAGTGGAGTAATGGGTAAAACGGTGCTAGACTCGCAGTGGCTAGTGCAATAGTTTGAGCTCTTATCTGTGATTTACTCTTAAAATAGAAGTAAGTCTTGATGGCTCAAAATGATATCACTCTGATCAATATTGACTCTTTGTTATTTTGTTTGATATGAAGCACAAGATAAGATATCGGACATTGAGATGAAGCTGATGGACATTGACAGCGATCACCTTGGGATCCCGGATGCTGAATATGATGCAATTGTTCGAATGCCATCAACGGAGTTTGCTAATATATGTACGAGTCTTACCTCAATTGGTGATACTGGTAAGATGATCGATCAAAAATTCTGCTAGTGTGATACCGGTGGACATAAAGAGTTGTGGTGTAGCTAACTTGAATCAACTCGTTTTGGCAGTTACTATTGCTGTTTCAAAGCAAGGTGTAACTTTCTCTACCAAAGGTGACATTGGATCTGGAAACATTACCTGCAGACAGAATTCATCAACAGAGAAGGTTTGCTCTTTCTCAAGAAGTTACTAAATTATGTTTAAAATAATGAGAGAAGGTATAATCTCCGTCTTCAATTTCATAACCCATTTGGTTCGCCATAAGTAATTGAAGACGGATGGAGTATACTTTATTACTATGATCAACAACGCCTAGCAGCTCTTGCTTATGAGTTATGGGATGATTGATATTCATTGTTTGGTTGGTAATTTGGCAGCCAGAGGAGGCCACCATTGTTGAGATGAAAGAGCCAGTTGTGTTGACCTTTGCCCTCAAGTATATGACTACCTTCACCAAAGCAACCTCGCTATCTAGTCAAGTTACCATCAGCTTATCCTCAGATATGCCTGTGGTCGTGGAATACAAGATTGCTGAAATAGGATACATCAGGTACTACCTAGCTCCCAAGATTGAAGAAGAGGAGTTAGAGACCACCCCTCAGCCTGAAACCAGGCCTAGAACAGAACCGCGAGAAGAAAACCATGCTAAACCTGAGCCTGAACCTGAGCCTGAATCTGAGCCTGAGCGAGCTGTGCCTCTGGCTATAATGGGGACAAAGGAAGAGAATGGAGCCGAAGCTGACATTATAGAGGATTCCCAGGTTAAAATGGAAACTGAAAGTGGAGCAGATGTTAAACCTGAAGTGGAGGAAAAGCCAGTGAAAGCAGAACTCCATGCTTTGGAGCATGACTTCAAGATGGAAACCGATTCTGAAGCTGAGATAAAGCCTACGGCAGAGACAACGCACCCTAAGGGTGAAGTTGAAGTTATGGAAGTAGAGTAGTCTCTTTTCACCTAACAATCACAACTATTTCTCGATTTCATGAAGCATGTTCATAGTAGTTTTAATAGAGATTTGGGCAGCATTGGGTAGATTCAGGACCATTTTGGCATTTGATTACTTTCGGTCCTGTTTTCATTTTGATGTAAATCAGTAATTGGATAGCAGAAATTCAGGGCTTTTTTTCCAAGAGTTTCCTTCACTTTTGTAGTTGCTCAATGCAAAACATGGACGTGCAAGGAATTGTTGCAGGAGGGTGTTGTAGCTTCAGTGAGCTTCAATAATTTTTTATTTTCTCTATACCATTTTTCGCCTAATTCTGATTTCTTTCTTTGATGAACAAAAATATTATATTTTAGGCTTACAGTTCTAGCCTAAGAGCCAGGATTGTGCATCACCAACGAGCAAATACTGCCTTGATCTTAATTATATATTATACTAATATTACTTATAAGATTGGAATATCGTATAAGATTGGAATATTATTATTTATTAATAATTTCATATTAATAGTTTATTATATTATTAATTATTAATAATGTATTGTTATGATTATCATTAGAGATAAAAAAATGTACTAGTTCTGGAAAAACATTCCAAAAAGTTGGTAGGAGCACACTTTTTCAAGTTGGCTTGAAAAACCTCCTTCCTTGTACCTTTCCAAAGAAATAAAGATACAACTTACAAGACTTAATAACCAACTTTTCAGCCAACCAGGAGCCATTACTAAACAAGTTTGTTGGCTATTCAATCACATGAAAACTTAATTGCCAAACATCCCTTAATTTAGTTAGGATTCTAGTAGAGCTTAAATAAAGTTTTGATCAATAATCATTGATTTAATATTGGATAGCTCTCAAGTTATCACGTCTCATCATTTCTCTGATTCTATTTTTCTATGAAATCCATATAAGTAATCAAGAAATTTTAGATCAGGATCGAATAGGAATAGCTTCGTTAGTTCCTTTTCTGTTGTGTGACAACTGACAAGGGTGAGATGGCAAGTTGTTTTTTAAAAAAAAATTGTGTTGTTGGCTATGCAGGTAAGATTTACACATTAAGGAAAAAGTTCCATGAATAATGAGGATATCTAAATTCGAGTGAAGTTTTTTGGGTGTTATCGAAGTCATTTGGGTGCTCTAAGTTCTAATAAACAAATGAGCAAGAAAAATACTTCCTCCTTGAACATTATAAACATGCTGAAGAGTGACATAAAATTGTCACAAAAGTTAAACTTCATCAATCATCAATGAGAACAAATACCTGTCACGTGAACCGAAACAAGCAAAGCAAAAGCTTGAGGTAAGGGGCAGAAAACGTTTCCAACAGAAAAACCGTTACGAATACCCTTAAAATCTGGATAGACAATGCAACTAAACCTTAAACTAAGCGAATTTGCAATCCAGGTTGCTAATTTCACACCTGACTTGCAGAAATACATTATAAATTCTTGCAATGAGGAACTTGGAACTGTAATTAGACTAATTAATGGGTATTGTCCATGTTTTCCCCGGAAAAGACCATGTATTTAGTGGATAATTTACACTAGGCAGATTGAAATGACAGTGGAATCGAACTTAGCATAGTAAAAATATATATTCTCTATTTATAGTGGGTAGATTACTAGATTGCCTAGGGTTATTGTCTTTTTTTTCCCACTAGTCTTATATGCGTGCGAAAGCATATAAAATTCTTCATATATAATAGAGATAACCTCCCCCATGTGTTGTCTTATATAATAGAAATATTAATCGCTGTCTCATTGTAAGGCCAGTTAGCTGGACTCTTAACCCAACCAAACAAAAAAAAGAAGAGGGAGGACAACCTGAAGGGAAATCTTAACTGATCAATGTCTTTCATTAATTACTGAATTTTGAACTGTTAACAGGACATACTGTATAGAAATTGCAATTCTACAACCTTTTAGCTAAAAGAATACAAAATATCCCCCCCCCCAAATTATAAACCCAATTTGACAAGAATAAAGAAAGAACAGTTGCTTATTGTATTTTTTTTCTTTTCAACTCCTACATATTTAGTTTACTAAATCATTTCTGGTGTTGATGGTACAAACAAAAACCCATCCCCAAGACTTACAGGGGAGAATCTGAGATACAAATTGCAGAACCTCTGGGCTCCAAATTAAAGTGTATTGTCAACCCTTTCGTTCACGGCAAGGCAAGTCGATGCTGTTCCACGGAGGACGGAAGAATATGAGTAAAACTGTTTCCTATCATTTTTTCTCAACTTGTTGATTTGCTTCTTTTCTTGGCTTCGCTGTAGAGGATGACTCCGAGGACTGTGAGTGAATAACCAAGCATCCCAGTAACTGAGACGGGGTTTTTAAAGATCAAAATTGAGATGACAACAGCAACCGCACCCTTTGCATTTCCAAGGACCTGGCATAATAAACAAAATCATTTACTACAAATGAATTCATTGTAGACATTAACAGTCAATTGACAAAAAAAAATAAAAATGGGATGGTTAATTTGAAGGCTGAGTGCAAGTACACTCACAAATTATTCCCCAAGTTTCACATAATTATACCAGGGAATATAACAACAAAGTTCATCCAACGCATGAAACCAACTGATGAGACCAAGTGACATTCATATACAATGATCATCAATAAATATTTTGCAAAGTTAATCAAATAACGAATTGAGCGAAGGGCATACAAGCACCCTATGGGATTTTCACTTGATTACAGTTAATTGATTACAGTTCAATATGAATAATGACCAGCCTTCTACATCAGAAACTTTCTAGTTTAGGAAACACGAATCCATTACGTCAACGGATTAACCAGTGAGTTACTTTTCATACACCAGAATAATTTCTTGGCTCCTCAAACCATCTCAACTGTACACTAAAATAGGGGCCTCACACATAAAATTACCAAATGAAAACCCTAAGTCAAGGAAGCTTCGGCTTTGACCTTCTTTTTAATCATAGGTACTAACCTAATGGTCAAGGTTGACGCTCTCCCCTCACCTGATGATGTAATAGCCTTTTAGTTGCTAGAAACATAGTTTTAAACATATATTCCTTTTTCTCAAAAAAACATATATTCCCCTAAAAGGGAAGAGAAAATTTATGGCTATCTCACATATGGAGGAGAAATTACATGACTAACCCACAGACAACAGTTGCAGTGGTCCACACCAAGTGACTCAAACAGAAACAGATCAGTATGCACTAGTATATAACGATTTTAGTTACGCCAAAGTGGAAAAAGAAGCATGACCAAACTTCCAGTCTCTGATTTGTGAATTTGCAAACAAGTGATCCCCACCAATAACCAATTATTCCATCACTCTACTGCTTGGAAACACCAAGTACAAAATGAGAAAGGAAACAAGAAAAGGCAAAATAAAAAAGAATGGCAGCACAGGCTACTTCTCTCATTTTGAAGGAACACAATGAAAAAATGCAGTTGTGCACTATTCCAATTTCCATTTTTTTGAAATGAATGATTTGGGACCTATTGATTCTAACAACGGATTGTAGAGTTGATCATTCGGTTTGCCTGGGTTTGTTAATACTTGCACTCTTTTGTATTACTTGTATAATTGTATCATGTGTAGCTTATGGAAAGATTAGAAAGGTAGATGGACAAATTAATTAAAATAACTAAAAGACCAGTAAGAGGGAATGCTTGGGTTATTGAGTCATTGAGATTAATTTTAATAAAAACAATTGTCCTTTTATTTTCTCTAATCTCTTCCTTAGATTGCATCCAACCCACATGGTGCAAGTATTAGCTTAACATTGACTTTCTTATAATTTTTAGTTCCTAATAATTAAAGATATTGATAACCAATGTATGTGTGTTGGGGGAGCATAAAAGTCAAGCTATTGCATTTATTAAAAATGGAGGGAGCAATACAAACTTCATACATTGCAAAACTGTAAGGTTCGACACAAAAAAAACTCAATGTGGACATGAGTGATGAAGAGAAAGTGAGAAACAAATCATTAGCTCTAGAGTAAAATAAGCATCACCATTTCACTGACACACAAGTGTTTTGCAGCTCCAATACAATAAAACAATAACATGTATAAAGAACTAAAAAAACACTGCATGATAGATAATCCCACTTCCCATACTGCATATTTTAGAATCAGGACCAATGATTAAATATTTATGTTTCAGATCTCTTAGGATAGTCTTCAGAAAGAGAAACAGGGGAATATCACCGGATCATACACGATATAATCTCAAACCAGAAACTGGTCATGAAAGTTCATCACTCCATAAAGTACTGAACAAGAAGGAAAGGAACCATATTGTGGTACATGGATATCCAGCTATAAAACATCCTACTAAACAAGTGCACTAAAAGTTCATTTGCATACCTGGAGAGTCAAAGCACTGGTGTGTTTGGTGACCAGGAAGTTAGTCAGATTCACAAAGTACGCCAGTGATGAATTAAAAATCAAATACCACACTATCTTGACATCTTCCCTTGCAAGAGCCAGAGCAATACCAACCACGTTTTCTTCCATGAATAGTGTTGCAGGAAGAAGAAAAACAACAGCTATTGGAGCCATGTAAAGTAGGAGGTTCATAGAATTAAGCTTCTCCCTGAGCAAGTGTTTGTAAGTTCTAATTAGTCTCCCATCAACAGAACATATAATTAAAAATGTGAAGCAAATGAGCAACTAATCGACTACACTTCAAATGAGATAAAACATATTACAAGAGAATGAATAAGAAAATGCTCATTACCCTTCAGAAGACAGCAAAATACCCTGAACCACCGATTTAAGAGCCCTAGCAGCCGTTGCACCTACACACATTATAAACCCGAAAAGATGGAAACTCGGTTCACCCTACAATGATACACGACAACAAAGATATATTAGAACCAAAAAACACCACAATAAAAAAAAATCAGCATTCGTGAACAGCAATTAAAACTTCTAAAAATTCAAAGGCAACTCCAACAACCATAAATTGCTTCAAAATTTCACCAACTCAAAGTTTCATTAAAAAAAAAACTCAATAGCTACACATCACTTAGTATCTACAAAATTCAGGTAAATCACTACTAAAGCTAAAAGCCTAAAACCCATTGCCTCTTTTGAACTTCAGGAACACACATCATAACATGATCAGATTAAAAATCTTCACCCAAAAAGACGTTAAACATCACTTTTCGGCGAAATTCAGTACAAAACCTAAAGCCACAATCTTTCACATAACAATTTCAAAACACAATTTTGACACCAATACATACAAATCAAACACACACCCACATCACCATATATAACCCAATTGCAAAAAAAAACACCAACCAACAACTAAAAAAAAAACAGAATTAAGGGTTAAAGAAGTAATTACCCCACTAGCAATAACAACACCAGTAACAACAGGAAGAAGGGTGAAATAAGTAAGCCAAGCCTCCCTCTTAAACGTCATAATATAAGCAAAAACAGCAGTGAAAAAAGGCGTGGTAGCACCAATTGCTTGATTAAACGAAACAGGAAGATATTTCAATGAAATATTCCCACTAACAACAGAAGCACAGAAAATAAGACTAAGTGCTGCAATTTTGAAGAATTGAACTCGAGATCGGATAGTTTGCATAGGAACCATCTTCATCCAAGCTATAGCAATGTAACTCAGCAATGAACAAGCAGTCATATGACACATCGTTAGAAAGATCGGGTACTTAAACCCGTAATTGCTTAACAAATACTTGTTTAGCAGTAAAACCCCAATGTTTGATGAATACCATGCTGTTACCAGCCCAATCGTGAAGAATCTGCTCGTCGTTTTCATCTTTTAGGTCAAAAATGGCGGAATTTCGCCCTAATTTAAAACCTCGTACTGGTGAGTGAATTAGGGCTGGAAAAACGACGAATAAAATCCAAAACCCTAGAAATTTGTTTTGTGGATCTTCAATTTTTGCTAGAGATCTGACATTTTTTTAAGGAATTGAGGAATTGAAGATGAGATTAAAGAGGAGAGAGGTGTAATTGCGGAAGATATGATTGTACGGATCTCATAATCAATCATCAGCGAAAAGAAGAGGAGAGAGAAAATGATGGAATTTTGATAATGGAGGATGTGGTTTTAGAGGTTGATAAACGACGACGTTTTTAGGGTCTGTGAATTGGAATGTGTGAGAAGGAGGAGAAAGGAGAGAGAAGATGCGGAGGTGAAAACGCGTTGGATGTGCGGGTAATGGGGTCCGATTTACAGATAATAGCAATGGCGGATGGGTCGTCGGCTGTTTCTATTAGGACTTTGTTTAATTTGTGTAATTGTTGTCTGTTTCTAATTAGATCAATTTTTTTTTCTCTTTTAGAGTCTTATTAGTTTTTAGTCGTTGTCTTATATAGCCCTATACTATAGATTAAGGAAATTGCATACTTCCTCCTAGAGGTGATAATGAGATCGGCATGTTCACGAACAGTTCGGGCTCGGCTTGGCTCGGATTCGGCCCCGGCTCAAGACCTTAACGGGCCAAACTCGACTCGAAAAGCTCGTGACCAGGCTTGATTATTATTTTATATAAAAACATTAATATAATTTAAAGCCTTTAAAAAGTTATAATATGCTAAAACATTTTAAAAAGTTATTATACGTATCCTTTTATACAATTTTTTTACATTGAACAATTCTTTTTTTTTCTTTTTGTGTATTTTTAGATTTAGTTTGTCGATTTTTTATGTATATTTGTAAGTAATTCATTTGGTTAGCATGTAAAAATTAAATAAAATATGTTTATTCGTGGTACTTTTTGAATTTAGTCTATAATTCTATAACATCTGTCAATAATTTTTTAAAATGTCGAATATGAATATTTTGTTTGGTTTAATGTTGTTTGGTTTATTCTTAATTTATCTCAACTCGAACTCGAGCTCGAGTTCGAGTCGAGCCGATCTTCACTTATCGAGCTCACGAGCCGAGCCGAGACGAGCTAAACCATAAACGAGCCGAGCCAAGTACAGTTCGGGCTCGGCTCGTGCGATAAGCACCCCTACTTCCTCCATTCTGAAATAAATAAAACGTTTGTTTCAAAAACTTTTCACATAAAAAAAGAGGAGCGTTTCATTTATCTCAGAACGGAGGAAGTATTACAAAACTCTTTGCAATCAGTTTGCATGGTAAATCTATTTAGTGATCTTTAGCTCAGCCTTGAGGGATGTCATTTCCGTCTTGAGAGCACACTTAACCATGATTTTTGAAAATGAGTAGAATTTTATACTCTCGTATTTTTTACAATATCTTAATGTCTATTAAAATGTAGGGAATTGAAAAATTACACCTAGATTTAGGATGATATTCGGAAACAAGTGTTTAAGCATTTGTTACGTTTGTAGTATTAAACATGTTTAAAATAAGAATTGCTTCAGTCTTGTCAAAAGAAATTAAAAATAAATATTCTAGCAATATGTAATGAAAACATTGGACATAAATTCTCACAAGTACCGAGCGTGGTTTGACCTAGTGATGGAAACTCCACTTGGTGATTTCAAAAAAGTCCCAAATTCGACTTATGTTCAACTACTAGTGCTTGTGACAAGCTTACCTCTTTTTCCCTTTCTTATAAGTTGGGTTTACAAATGTGTTACAAACTTGAGAAAGGGTTTTCACAAACATATAGAAAATAACAATATCAGATTAGATTTCATTCGATTAATTCCAACGTATGTACGTAAATTATAAAACTATCAATGTTAAAAATTAATTTTGAGTAATTCCAGACATTAAAATAAAGGTGTTCTTTGTAAAAAGCAAATACTAAGGTGAGACATGTAACAAAGAAAGTATCATTATATACAATGCATTTTCACATGGGCTTACTACAAAATACTACATGCAAGTACAAGTGACTAAATATAAAGGGAATATCGTCTTCATTGTTGGTACTTGTTGTAAGTTAAATCTTAAATATTTGGGAGTCAAACTTATTTGGTCACAATTCCTAATAAATTGTAGAGCCTCGTGAGTTTTGTTTTCAAGGAGTACCAAAAATTTATATAATTGAATATGATAAGTTCTTTTTAATTGAAGGAATTGGATAAAGAACCTCTTGAGACAAAAATTTCCAAAATAATTGCACCTACAATATCATTGTCGCCGAAACAATTGTATATGTGTCTAATAACGAGAAACTCCAACTTTTTGCTTATTACGTATCAACCAATGGACTACATGTAATCATTTTATTGCAAAGTCAAAATTAAATTTTTAGAAATTATTTGTTCTTGTTATTCACTTTTAATTTTATTTGGCACATAAGCAATGATATATCTACCTACTAGGGGAATAAAAAAACTAAAGACAATTTTAATTGATGAATTGCATTCAACTAATTACTAATGTCGATATCTACTTCTCTAGTGGGTAGATTACCTTTTTTCCTAATACATCTATTAAAAATTAGTTTTTATTTGTACGTCAAAATCCCATCAAACAGTTAATTATAAGAAGGAAAGGATAAAAAAATGTTCCGGAGGATGAATTGGAATGGGAAAATTCTACCCTAATTTGCACACCACATTGAAAATTCTACTTCTTCAATAGACATCTGCCAAATATATTTTGACTGTCTTTGATCTCAAATATTAGTAAACATGTCAACATTTCGAAGACATGTATGTGGTCTAATTTGTTTTCAAATGTTAGTTGTAAACACATTCAAATATACAGGCAATCAGGCATCACTCATCATTTGTCAAACCTTAACATTTTAATATTTAAGTGATTTATTACCCAACGAACGAATCAAGGAAGGCCAAAAAAATTGGGTCTTTATGAGTTAGGAGTATTAAACAAGTACCATATCTAAAAGTTAGTCGGCCAATATAAACTATTCCTCGTCCACTATCTTATCTGGGTCTACAACCATGTGACTATGTGAGTGTACAACTAAATTTTAGCTTTTGTGATTTTTCACCTTATTGTTTAGTACCAAAATCATGTGAGTGAAGATGAAGATCCACTCAATGTTATATTCACTTTACTGCTATAAAAAGAAAACCAGCTTTGAATACTTCAAAACATTTATGCCTCATTGACCAATACTAATCTACGCTTTCATGATTTTAGAATATTTCAAGTTGTGTAGGTATTTGATCTAGAAACTATAGTACATAGTTGGCTCATATCATGCATGTACGAGTACCAATTGAGGTTGAGGTGGTGGAGTAGTGGCATCGCTCCCCACCTCATATCCCTGAGGTCTAGGGATCAAACTTCATGGGACTCATTTGAGGATTTCCCCTTATCCCTCCTCAAGTGAGCCCCCTTCATCTTACCTTTAAAAAAAATAAAAAATGTACGAGTACCAAGCAAGGCTTGGCCTAGTGGTAAAGGTTTGGTCTCATGACTTCAAGGTCATGGGAAGTCATGGGATCAAACCCCACTAGGGGCTCTTTGGGAGTGAGGTTTCCCTTACCATTCATCCTCCCTTCCAAGGAGTCTGACCTGCAAACCTAACTGGTTGAACCTAAGCGAGGTGCTAGTTTAGTAGACTCATTCATCTTACTTACCTAAGTAACATAAAAAAAAATAAAAAATCATGCATGTACGAGTGAAGAGTTTGATAACAACTCTACGTTTATTTTATTTTTTTGGGTTGCAAAAGCCCATAGGAAAAACCAAAATTCCCATATATACATGCATGATTATGAAATTTATGGGGCAAGTACTTTATAGATGTCTAGAAGATGAAACTAATAAGAAGATGATGTATACGTCCAACATTCTTTTAAAAAACTACTTATATCTCGTTTTCGTTCATTTTATGAAAAAATATATTTAATTTTACTTTTAATTCACAATTATTTCAATAGAAGATATAAGAGTAAACACTTTATTCATTCTTTTCCCATATTCTCTCTCTTTCATGCTCTCTATCTTCATGTCCTTATAATATATTTACCCACATTTTTGTCGTTATGTGTCGACAACAAATGGGTCATTTTTCCAATGATAGCTAGAAGAAGTATTATAAAAATTTCATCTCTCTTAATACTTAATAAGAAATATGGGAATGACAAACATTGAGCTTTTGCCTTGAAATAATTACCATACATTATCTCAAGACACCATCTTCAAATTACACGGTATCTCAAGACTCAAATTTGAAATTGTTCCTTGCATTTATCTCTTCTAATTGTGTAACGGAAACTATATTATAGTCTAAAGATGAAAATGTAGGCAATGGAGATTACAATTTCTTATTGCGAGTGATTATTGAGCTGCATCTATATATGATTATTATTATTATTATTATTATAGGATCCATAATGTGCATAGAAACGAGAAAGGCAACCTATACAAATTATGCGCTATGTCTGGTATATTACTAGTCTTATTCAGTAACTCAGAATGTTTTTGTTACCACAAGTTACGTGAAAATGAATTATAGTTTTTTTTATTGTTGTTTTATCTCTCTTCTTTGTGATTATTAAGCTGTCTGTCATATTCTATCATCAACCATGAAAACACAAAGTTGGTAAAAAAGACAATTAAGGAACAATTCTGATTTGATGGGTAAGTTCGAAAACATGTTTTCATGGGACTTACGTTTGATAGACAAAGATATACAATATTATTTGTTTCATAATATTTGCAATGGTTGGACTTTTACTTTGTCAATGTACATTTTTAATCATTAATATATTTTATTTTTAATTAGAAAAATATTATATACAAGTTAATTTTAGGAAAATTATAACAGCTGAGTTATTAATACTCCCTCCATCCCATAATATAATGTTTATTTCTTATTTTTTACGGGAATTAAGGATAATAAAAAATATTATCATTTGTATTATTTAATGATGTACTTGTATTGAAAAGCTTATTGTTTTTTTATATTAAAAAAAGAGTAAGATTTATGGCTAAAAATAACCAAAACTATATTTTTTTTAAAGGAGAGAAAAACCAGGGAGGGTCCTAGGTAGACCATGTTGTTAGAGAAGCGAACCGACCGGGCTGCTGATTGGATGGCCCATCGAAGGCATTCGACGTCTAATTTGTCTTACTGGTTTGATTCTCCTGATGTTTCCTTTTCTGTAATCATCCGAAAGGATTAAAACTAACAAGCAGTATTAAGAGTCTGTTCTATTCACCTTATTTTAATCCATATTATCAGAAAAAAAATGTTCAAATGGGGTCTAATAAGATAAAATAAGTTTTGGTAAATTCAAGTAAGCAAAAATAAGTCGAATAGGACACACCCTAAATGTTCACTGACATTAAACACAGGGAGGATTAAAAGTTTGCATGTATTCAAATAAATCAAATTCAACCAACGAAATTACATCAAATATTTCTAACAACCAATAGAATTACAACCTTAAAAGTAGAAATATTTAAAATGAGATAAAAAAATTTGGGACACCCAATAAGAATTAAAAACACTATATTGTGGGACGAAAGGAGTAACATATATCCCTTATACTCTCTCCATCGTAGACAGATCTGAATACTTGTTAGTACACGTATTTTAAAGTGATACTCCCTCCGGTTCCTAAAGATCCTTCCTCTTTCCGTTTAAGTGTGTTTCCAAAAAATCCTCCCTCTTTTACTTTATTCCTTATTTGGCAAATTTTTTCCCCTTTTTACCCTCTCATGTCCCTATCATATGGTCCATCATTACACTATTAATTCAATTTTACTCTCTTTCTCTCTCCTACTTTACCCCCCTTTTATTTGTTTATTTTCCTTAATCCCCTTTCTATCTCCTACTTTACCCACCTCATACCCCACACAAATTGATCCTCCTTGGTATCTGTAGTAACAGTAACAAGGAGGATCTTTCGGAACCGGGGGGAGTATGTTATATTATGGTTATCAAACGTTATTTTACTAAAAAGTAGATATGACAGAAGTTGGTGGGTATTTTTTTATTGAAGAAAAGAGAAAATTAGGTATTTTATTAATTGATTGAGATAGTATGTGGGCCAAAGGAGTCTAAGGAAATTAATATAATGATAGTAAGATCATTCCAAAATGAAAAGTGTTCAAACTAATTTGGGACAAACTAAAAGGAAAAAAGTACTCAGCCTATTTTTGGAACGGAGGTAGTATTTCCACCATTTTTTATTACTTATAATATTAGAGTATGACACAATAATTTAAGAGATGAGAGAGATAAAGAGACATTAAAAAAAAGAAATTTCAAGTAAACTCTAGAAGAGAGAAAGAGTGAATATATTAACAAAAATGTCAATGTTACAAGTTTATGCAACTTCATAAAATGGGAGCATTGCAAGTAACATAAAACGAAGGAATTATAATATTAATGAATAGTGCAAATTATAGTCAAATGGTTGTAGGTATTAAGAAACTAAGGAAGTATAATATTAATATCCATCAAATATTACTTGTTTGGTAGCAAGTAATAACCAGTGATAATGATAATAATTTTGCACCTTCGTATTCACTTTTTCATGTATTTTATTCACTTCTTAAATCATTAATATCTTTAATTACGCATAAGATGGAAATTATAAAAAGTTGATATTTTAAGAGTATACATAACGATAAATCTAATAAAGACTCAACTGACTAAGTTTTTTTCTTTATATAATAGTGAAAAAATAGATTTAAAGTTAATTAATAAATAATGTCAATTTACTCGATGTAATACTTATCTAGGAATATAGAGAGGAGTATAAATTTGTAACAGCAAAAAAAATATCGTCTTAAGGAAAATGGGATGTTTTTACAATTACCTTGTAGTTCCCATGCAGGTTTTGTACACAACAAGTCAACAACTATGTTCAATGAGGTGACATTTGATCAAACGATATGCGGATATGGCTAAACATTCTTTTAGTGACTGCTTAACTTTTAAAGTTTCAAATATCTACCTCTATTTATTTACTCCCTCCGCTTTTTTTAAATTTGTTACAGTATTGGTACATGGTTTACAAGTCGTTATATAACCCTTAATCTTTCTTATTTCGTTTAAGTAAAAATTATAAAAATTTGATATTATGAATCTGATCTACTCATCGAGATGAATCTAACAAGACTACACATGACTATATTTTTACTTATAACAAAATCAAAATAATCGATCAAAGTTAGTTGTTAATTTCCCAAAATAATAATGTAAGTAGCAAAAAAAGATAGAGGGAGTACTAGTTACATTTTTGTTTAATCACAGTTTGACTATCAATCCATCTTTTCTAGAAATAAGATAGGTACAATTTCTTAATCCAAGGGAAAACAACATAGAGCACATGCTTTCTTTCTCACTTTCGGTTGTCATCTCTCTGGTTGAAGTAACTACACAACTTTCCCCTCAAAAAAAAGTATATGCACAACTTTTCTTTTTTTTTTAGGGGAAAAGCAAGCTAGATTAAATTAAGGACAAAGTGTCCATGAGTACATAAGGCGTCACCTCCGGAGGGGAGTGGTTTTCCCAAATCTGTTCAACACCAAAAGAAACTAGCCTTGCTAAATGATGAGCCACAAAGTTACCATCACGTTTAACATGTGACCAAACTAGAGAATGAAAAGAGGAACAAGAAGCTAAAATTAATTTTTAACATGTGACCAAACTAAAGTATATGCACAACTTTATGTACGTCATATTGTCACCTATGCGTTTCTTTCAGTCCTTTGATGACAATTCCAAAAGAAAATTAATGTTGTGCACCTGTGCTCAGCGCCGGCCCGAACAATATGGAGGCCCTGTGCTAATACTGAAAAAATAGGCCCCTATATAAAAAAATTAAAAGAATCCACCAAAATATGCAAATAAACCAAATAATTAACAAACATGCATCAAACTAAGTTTTTCTCTCCAAAATCTTTTGATACATTCTAAAAAGAGTTGAATTCAAGAAATTTGCGAAACATTTTATTTATCGACTTCATGTCTTTTGTGTTTAAAGAATTTTATTTTCCATTTGGGCGCTTTGAAAGTGGGGCGCATTGTCCACGTCCCACTTTGGACACTTGGAGGTCGGGCCTGCCTGTGCTGTTGTATTGAATAGACATATTCATGCCACTAATGACGTGAAGACGCTAAAAGAGGCATGCTAATATGCTATACACGCACGCCAATGGTGCATGAAGCGATAAACCCATGCTCTTCAATCTTCATAACATATAGTAGAACTGTAGAAGCACATGATACATTTATACCTGTGACTGAGGCAGGTAACAAATACTACCAATTACGCAGATAGGAATTATGTTCATGCGACTTGTAAGTTGTAAGTACTTACCATTGCTCTATCACCACAACAGAACGTCATACTCATACCTAGAAAAAAAAGTTATTGTACTAATAACTAACTCACGAAAAGGAGACACTACTCAGACTAGTTATTCTTATTTGTATGCAAATTCTATGTTGGTTAGAGCACATATTTTGTACTTTACTCCCATTTAATTATCGGATTTTTAACCAAATACTCTCGAGTAATTTTCTTTTTCACCAAATACTCTCTAACTTTTTCAAATTCACCATGTACCCCTCACTTTCTTTAAAATTCGCCGTATGCCCTTATTGACTAATGACTACTAGCTTTTTTAGTCAATAATCCCCGAATCCGTTACCAAACCCTAACTAGCCCCTACTTGAGTCATGTATCCTAATAGATCACCATTAAAACACCATCAATGCCCAAAAAAAGGAAAGAGAATTATGGAAGAAGAGAGAGAGAGAGAGAAAAAAAGGGACGTAGAAGGTATTTCAGTGGTTGTTAGTTAAGATAAATGGGTCATATAGAGGTTAATCATGGTTCAATGATAAAATTAGAGATTAACGACTATAATGGCTAACGTTCGTTAGTTACTAAGAGTGTATATATAGCAAATTTTTATGAAATTTAGCGGTATATGGTGAATTTTTAAAGGTTGGAGAGTACCTGGTGAGAAAAGAAATTACTCGGGGGGTATTTGGTTAAAAATCCAATTTAATTATATAACTTCCACTTTTAACACTATTCACAATTACTCATATAACTAACTTTTGTATTTCATATGTTTGGAAAAATATAATCATGTAAGATCTTGTTGGTTTTGTCTGAATGTGTACTTTATTAATATCTAACTTTTATAATTTTACCAAAACATAATTAAAGATACTACTCGTTTAAACTCTGCATCGGTAAGCATAAAACTGAAAGTGCTGCAATTATATAGGAGCGGATAAAGTATTAAGATAGTACAAGAAGTGAATGTCGTCCTATGTATCATGATACATTATTATCTTGGTAACGTAGTTGGTCTGTAATGTAGCCCTAGGGCCTAGTGCCTACTGCCCAGAAGAAGCCCAACTCCAATGAGTCCAACCCCCTCTCCTGACCCCAAATCTTCCCAAAGAACCAACACGATCCAACATGAGATCGAACACAGGACTTCCTACTAGCCACCAGGAACATTGAGACCAACGCACATACATTGCTAAACGGACATTGCTACACCTACCCACCGGATAGACAACCCACTACTAATAGAGCAATAAAAAAATAAAAATTATGTTGAGTTGGATGCCATAATCACAAGCCTGAACAAGTCTTTATTAATGGTGGGTATACCCGATGGGTAGTCTACCCGGTGGGTAGACAATTTTTTTTCCTTGCTAAACTCTTCTATATGTGATGCACATACATTGCTGCATATATAGTACTTGACGCACACATTTATAATAACACATCTCGAAAATTTAATGCACCATATTTATCATAAATCTGATAATATTCTATTTTTAAACAAATTAGATAGAAACATAAAATTTTAGAAGTGGAAAAAAGAAGAGAAGATTATTAAGATCATATGATAGTTTTTAAAGGCAACCGTAGATGCTCGATTCAACCATTCCTCCACCACACCCAACTCCATCGTAAGATCATAGCACATCCTCCTCAATCCATAGAAGAATCAAACAAATGTAGGTTACAATTACTACAACCATTCATTTCTCCTCCATTTGACATGATATTCTTTCCATCCCATGAAATGAAATAAACATACACAACGTATTTATCGCAAGTAACATTCGCAGCAAAACTACAATGTTGCACTTTTAAATGGTAATACTGATTTATATAGTCTTCAAAATTGGTTTGTTAGTAGATTTTCAAAACTAGTGAGTAGCCCTTCAAAATGAGAATATAATTAACAGAGTTAACAGTTAACCACCATAACAAACTAACCTGAATTATTCAATATCAGTTAAAAACACCGTATTCTTAGCTCACTCTCTAGAAAACCAAATGGGATGATGAGTGATATCACAGATTAATCAACACCACAAATCTAGGTTTCTAGTGCATATCAGATTCATGAAATTCTCAGCTGCTAATAAAATTAGGTAACTGTTTCACAAATATAAATTCACGCTATTCATTCATAAATAACTAAAATTTCATAACATAAGCATTCATGATGAAATTACGGATAAATTACCTTGGGCAATACTCTTTTACCATTAGACAAAACAAGAAGTATACTCTTGAGATATAAAAATTAGATCCAAAACTTCAGGTTTTAGAACCAGGTAGAAAATCATCTTTAACATCCTAATGCAAAAATGGTGGCAAAACACGGCACTATCTTAACACAAGAAGCTACAAAGGTAAAAAGGAAAAGAGCTCTCCTTGCTAATCCAATGAATAGCACTCCTCCAATGATTCCTCACTTCAATGTCAAGCTCCTGCAGGAAAAGTATTACCAACAGTTGTTAGACGAAATATTTGTAATACTTCGAATTTACCAATCCCGTTGAAAAACGGCAAAGCACAATGTTGCAATCTTAAGAAAATATCATATCAATAAGTGCAGTATGTCTTTCTTAACAAAACCAAAAACTATGACTCCAAATCGATATAGGTCCAGTATCAAGAACTTCTGTGTCATCAACTGCATAAAAATGGGAATGGAACTCCTTTGAACTATCTACGGACAACAGAATCTTGCAGATGTGGGGAAGGATACACAGAAGTTAGAGTTCATCACCCACTATTTTAAAGAAGCAATTCAAACAGCAATTTCCAAGGCCAATTACAGCCACAATGAATCTCCTATAGGCTCTATTGGCTATATTTCTGTATACTTCCTATTCTGCAGGGCACGCTTGGAAGAATACAAGCCAACAGCTCAAGAAAGAATTTAGGTGATATACCGACCAACCAACAAGGGAAATTTAGAAATCCAGAAGATCAAAACCACAAGCAGCTCAAAGACTTGTCCAAAAAAACAGTGAAGTTAATGAAGCTTTTCCTACAAGTTCTACATTGTAGTAAAAAAGGTTCCATTACAATTAGCAAAGAAGTTGAGTATCAGTGAACAGACAATTATCTACTAATTTGTGCAACACATCCTAAATACTGGCCTGAGCTTGTTTCAATATCCCAGTACAATTTTGATACATACTGGCTAAATAGCTCTTTATATCTACGAGAATCTGAAATGGATCATATCACTGTTCTGTCATCTTAAAAAAGGAAGCTTAACATAGACACACACATATTAAGCTCCTTCAGACTACTACTTATTGGCTCATAGAGTAAACTTTCAATTATGATTAAAAAACAACTCAACAGCAACATAACTAATTTCAAATGATTTTAACAATTCCAATAACTCCATAATTACAAGTATTCAACCATAATTGGCACTAACAAGGATTTGATCATCATCAACAAAATCAACAACAAAAAATTTCTCTCCAAACTCCCAACTTCGCACGAAATATATTACAGATCAAGTATTTGCCATAACTATTAAAGCCAAAATGTGACGTCTGCATTCGGTTATCATATCCTAGCTATGCCAAAATTTGACTTCGGTATTCGGTCACAGCATAGCTACAAATATATTAGTGAACCACACATACTATCGAAACAGCTATCTAGGATTTATACTAAATTACCACACCACAACATTATATCACATTACGCACATCAGAAGCATCCAAACTAATTAATACAAATTTTAATTCATATAGTGACATCTAAACACCTATAAACTCAATTTCACTCTTCACCAAAACTTACGAAAGGAACAAAAATTTCCCTATAAAAACAACTAATAATCAACATATACCTTAGATGTTGCTGGGGTACATGAAAACCCTAATCTTGTCACCCTGCAATCAAACAATCAACATAAACATAAACTTCTCACCAACATAAAATTAAATCAAAACAACAAACTAAAAAAGATATAAATATATCGTACCATGGATTTAGGGGGAAGGTTGGAAGTGAACTTAGCACGAACAACACCACTGTTACCATGAGGTCTACAAACTTTTCCCCAAATGCAGCGATAGTGTGACCCATTCTTCTTAGTCTCAGCCTTGTAAATGTAAGCCAATTTCTTTCCCAAATACCACGCAACTTCTTCTTGTGTGTTAACTCCTTCGATCTGAACCAAAGATGTGTTTGGGTACTGGTTCGATTTCGACCTAATTAATCACATAAAACCCACATCAAATTTCCACGATTTGAGAAAACCAAACAATACCCAGTTGAAGAAATTCAAAATTAAATCTGGGTTTTTACCTCTTGTACCCGAGGATCGATCCTCTGACGTAGAGCCTAAAAATGAAATTAAAAAAAATGTGAGATTGAGAAAAATTGGAGATTTGAGGAGAGAGAAAAAGAAGGAGGATTAAGAGGAGAGAGAAAATTACCTGACGCGTTCTCCTTGACGACCTTTCACCATTTTTGAGTTTTCTGGAGTTTTTGAGTTTTGGGGGAAAGGGGGCTGAAATGTGAGAAGATGACTGCAAAACTAAAACCCTAATCCGAAGGAAGGTGAATATAAGGAGAAAGTAAAATTTATAGTAGGGATTTTTGTGAGGGCTTTGATAGTAGGCTAGGGTTCGTTTAGGGTTTTGGGCTTTTATTTTGCTACGTGTATTGAAACACGTTTTTGGACATGGGCAATGTAGGCCCAATTGAGTTTAGTTTTTTTTATAATTAGTAGTTCTATTGTTTCAATTTTTATCATTTGCTCTTTCACAGTCTCCAATTAAAACTTATTACGGTTAGATGGTTATAATGAATTATTGATGATAATAATACTTTACCATTTTCGAATATCATTTCTTCTTCATAAAATTTCATTACCATGAGTTACTACTATAAGTTATAAAAGTGATGTTGAGTTACTATAAGCTATATAAGCTATACACATGTTTAGGATGAAATTCCACTATTGTGAACATTTATATAGGACTTTTTTTTCTACGAACCTTGAAATGAATTTATCAACATTGCAAACTTCTATTATCGGCTACGAAATGAGCTGTTGAAAGTTTATATGTATCCAAATCTTTAATATTATATGTCGATCTATCTTACACAAAGATTATTTTTCTCCTTCACATGATTTTCTACTGTATTGAAATATATATGATTTATATTTATATTCATATTTGTGTTAGAACTTCTTTTGGGTGTTACGTTGGATGAGGAGTCCAAGACTTTAACTAACTAAGCTAGTTGACATCCATTGTTTGTGTCACAACATAGGTGCACTTGGAAACCCTCTACAATAATACGTACTTATAATTACCTTTCCCCGTGCCTATATGATTAATTGTTGCCAATTATAATGTTTACAACTTTTAAGCTGACTAATTAACAAACTACTTTTTAAGTTTTTTTTAGTTGTACTCAAAGGCCTTGGCATGTTTGTCAATGCACAACTTTAAATGGTAATATCTATAATTATGTATAAGTAAAATTTATAAAAACTTTAGATTATAAAACCATATGATGAGACTAATATAACAAGATCTCACATGGCAATATTTTTCCTAATGTATAAATAATTAAACAAGATCAAAGTGGAATAAGTTAACAATATTAAAAGTTAAAATGATATTCTTTAAAAAAAAAAGTTAAAATGATGCATCCATAATCCATAATCCATAGCCCTTTAAAAGTGGAAAGTTCACCCACTATTCACTTACATAGCGTTTTGGGTGACAAAAGGTTGAAGTTTACTATACATAAGGATGGGTGAATGTCAACCCTCCATCTCGAAGCTATCCGAGTCACACGATTTCCACTCTCTCTCCTCAACTTTGAGGCTCTGTAACTCTGATGAGGTTATTACGCCAGTTTTCTCTCTCTCTTTCGATCACTCTCTCTCCTCTCCCATCTCACCCCCTCCCCATCTCTTCTCTCTCCTCCTTGTAAACTGTACTGATTTAGGGTTTGTTCAACCAAGATGAACAACGATGTCTGGTCTCTGAGTGGGGAATTGATGTCAAATTTGGATGAACAAAGCACAAAACTCCTCAATTTCACTATTTTTTTCCAGCGAATTGATCGTTGCATTCAAGCTGTTCTTTTCACAGCTCCTCATGTCGCGCTGTACGCGTATAACATCAATGGGTTCGTCATTCTCTTCTTCATCTCTTTTGTTTTTTTTATTTTTCTAATTTTAATTTTATTTTCTGATTCCTTTCTACAAGATTCCTTCAATTTCATAGTCGAAATGCTGTTTAAGGTCCGCTCTTTGTTGTTAAAAGGTATCTGAATTATGGACTTTTACTTAGATCTAATCTTTAAATCACAAATAGTGTTTCGTATAGTTTCTTTTTACCCTTTGATTGCTTGGATTGTTAGGGGAACTAGGGTTCGAAGGTCAGGAGACGCTGGACTCAGATAGCTTTGAAGGGTCCTTTCAATACGACGACGCTCCAACCATTCTCGATCGGCTTTGCTCCGAAAAGAGGGGAAAAAAAGTCCAAACCCTAAGCTCTTCTCTACTCACTTCCTCTCTTTAATTTCCATCTTCAATTATTCAATTAATGCCAAAAACCATCTATATTCATTATAATAATGGCACGAGTTTGATTTCTTCTATAAGTGTACTCCTACAAAAATCAATGGTAGTACTATAAACTGATCTTTGTATGTACAAGAACATTTGATTTATCCCTTATTCCTGCTTGTTTATCATTGGCATTGAAATGAATATTTGCTGGTCTTACGCTAAGGATTTTAACAAAAGCATACAAGTATAACCTTTCTACTGCTAAAACTATTCTCATAACTCTTTAGTCTTCACTCCTACCTCGTAACTTGTGTTTGTGCTATTGATCTTTGTTTTTCAGTGTGCTTATGTGATTAGTGCCATTTGTTACTTGGAAAATTACAAAGTTTTAGTTTCATTGTCTTATTTTAACTGAACCACCTTCTTAAATTTGTTATAGTAAGACAAAAAAATAGGCATATATTATTAGGGATCTATTTTACAGTCGGGGTTGTTCATGGTGCAAAGTTTGAAACATGCTATTATTGAATTTAAGTTGTCGGTTCGATTGATAATATCGATAAGGGCATACCCGGATAGGTCAATTCTTAGAATTGTTTACCTATTATGCTCTCCACTTGATTATCCTGATCAAAATGCTTGTGAAATAATTAATGTGGTATTAGTATCTCATTATAGCTTGACATATGGCGAGGATGAGTGAGGAGTTAGAATCCGGATGTATGTAGCAATTGTGTATGCAAATGGACGCCCTATTTTTAAGCGAATGGATGAGAGGAAAAGATCAATAATCACTTTAAAGAGGATGTCATAAAACTGGTTCATATCTAGCTCCTTGCTGTGTAATTGGTTGTCATCTTGTTGATTGTGTATATCTGATTTAATTTTGTTCTATCTAGATATTACATTATTATCCCTCCATCCCTATCGGCTGCATTCTGCATTTAACTTTAATTTATGTTCAGAACTTGTTAACTTTGACCAATAATTAATCAAAATGAAATCTTTGCATATATGTGTAAACATGCTCTTGCTAGATTATATGAACATACGCTTTTATAATAGAATTTGTCTATGTGTTTTACTTAAAAGTGGGGATTATCAATTATAGGAAAAGTTAGGGAGCTTTAATTCGATAAACGAGCTGGTAATTTGTTTTTTCTTTATAAGATTTTAGTTTGGCCTCACGGTTGCTTCGCATTTTTACTCCGTAATCGTAATCTTGTTTTTCCTTGGCCTCACTGTTGTATTTTTGTTTCTTCCAAATTGTAGGGGAGCATCTTATGATGTTAGCCAGCAAGCTAAGACAACAAAAGAAGATTGTAGTGAGCTTGAAGAAGAAATCTCTTTGGTCCAGAAAGTTGGAAGAGGTATACAACTTGCTACCTTCTTGTACTTCCTATTGCTAGCTTGGAAACTGCTCCTATCAAACATGATGGAATGAATATTCTTGAATATAGCCTGATAATACATTTTCTCTTTGCTTCCTTTTCTGGCTAAATTTTGATGTCACTGTCTGCGAGTATTGATTAAAGAATATTAAAAGCTTAGACATGTAATGATTTTCTCTTTTCCTTGTATAGTTGTATTATTAATTCTTTGCATTCTTCCTTCTAGATAGCAGCTAACTCATGATTGATTCTGTCTACTTTTGTTGTTTTTTTCAATCTTAATTGCATGTCATTGAAAAGCTTCTTGATATTGTTGACTTCATACATCAATAGACCACAGAAGTATTTGGAGAAGTTATTTTGCATCTAGACTACGGTAAATAGGCCTTTATGGAATTCTAATAATTGGTTGTTTAGCTACATATCCCTGAAACACAAATGCATTAGGTCTCCTATAATTTTGTTAGAAATACATACACTGTGGGTGTTTATAGCTAGAGGAGTATTCCTACAAAAATCTTAAACCTACAATTGATTATCTTATTTTCTCCTCACCACAAAACCAAGGGATCATTTTTCAATGTTAAATTTTTAATTTTTAATTTTCTTTTTGTTTTTTCCAATTATATCAGTTTTGATTACCTTACTTAGTGGTTGATCCCATGTCCGGTCAGTCCTCAGGTGTACTATCTACTTTAGATGTGAGTTGTTTTATGTTCTTGTGATCAGAGTGGTGAAAGCCTGATATGCAAGTTGTCTTTGATTAGGTTCATAGAGCGATACGGAACATTGGTGGCAATAAGGATGTTTGGAAAGGAATAAGATTGTGAACCTATTTAGCAAACAAAGAAGAGAAGGGGATGTGGTTAGCCACAGATAGTTGATTATAGTTTGTGCTATATGTAGTTGTTCATTTGGGTATCGTTTTCTAGGGGTTTCAATGCCAGGGGAGAAAAAGAAGAAAATAGTATTTTGATGTTATTGGAATTATATTCTTATCAATAAAACTTACAGTTTGAAAAGAAATATGGAAAAGCAAAGGTAGAAAAGGGGGAGGGGGAAGAGGAGGTATTGAATCGGTTAAAGGGGAGGAGGAACTCATGTAAATCAGTCTTCCATCATCCATTTTCAGTTTTTTAAAACATTTTCCTTATTTAATTTGTTGGAAATATGAGGAAAAAAAAGCAATCTTTAGGTATTACTCCTGTAATTTTTTTTAGAAAGATGTGAATTAGGAGATTTGAGATATTCTATTAGGTGGTCATTTAGTGTTCTTATTTTTATTAGGCTCATGTCAAAATTCCTATTCTTGTGACAAAACTTCCATGTTTCCCGAATCATGTCATATTTTTAAAAGCTCTACTTTTGTTTTTGTATTTATGATGGAAACCATGATTTACAATTATATGAGGAATACAAGCATGGACACTCTGATTGTCATTGTAGACGCTTTGTCTTGCTTGGAGGCTTGAGATAGTAGTAATAGTAAGACTGAATTAGCTTTGTTAAAGCACTAATAATATATATATAGATAGAAAAATTCTAAGGGTTACTTATAATCTTGATGTTTGTTGAGCTTAAAGAATCCCTTTATGTACATCAGATAGGTAGTACAAGCATAAAGAATCCCTTTTTGATGTATGCTCTCAGCCTCTCAGACCTCTCATGTCCTTTGTCAAAATAGTGACACAAATCAAGTGAGGAAACCATGTCCAGATTTCAAACACAGTTTTGGTTAAAAATACTTGAATTTTCACTATATTTGATTGCTTTATTTTATACACTCTCATCATTTGCACAAAATATCTGTGAAATAATGGTATGGAGCTAGGACAAAGCTTGATATTTGCGATACAGATGGATTTACGTTTTTTTTTTCCTTTTCATTTCATTTAGTTTTGATTCCTTACCAGATTTATATGGATGTTAATTGCTTTTGTTTGCTTAAATTTCTCAGGGACTTGATAGTCATTTCATTTAAGCATGACAAACAATAGCTTAAAAAATGCATTTAAGCATGGCAAATAATAGGTTAAAACATGCATACAGGAGTGAATTTTATTCCTACTTCTAAGTTGGTGACAGGTTCAAATACAATGTTTGTTTTCCTTTAGAAAATGTTATCTTTGTGTCAGTTTAACAAATGGGCAGTGGTGCTCTCTTTGTGTCAGTTTAACAAATCTAGGTAGCAGTAGTGTTCTAGCATTGCATGATTTAAATGTGTGAAACAGAAGCAGAAATAGCACAAGAAAGGAATGGAGAATATGAGGAAAAATGGAAGACTAACTAAAACTATATTTAATTTAAAGGTCATTATTTTGTCGAAACTAATATTCCAGCATTGCATGATTTAAAGGTGTGAAGCAGAAGCATAAAAAGCACAAGAAAGGAATGGAGAATATAAGGAGGAAAAATGGAAGACTAACTAAAACTGTATTTAATTTAAAGGTCATTATGTTGTCGAAACTAATATTCAACATTACTAAATATATTTTTCTATATAATCTGATGCACCTTTTTTGGAAGTTATTGAACATATCTTTTGAGATTGTTAAGTGTTTGGGTTAGTGTAGAAGGACCCAGGATCACCACATGACAATTTGGGGGGTTGCTTTATCGCATCCGGGAGCACCCAATGTTGTTGTCTGCACTGGAAGCACTTGTCTCGCGGTCTGCTTGCGGTCTTTGCAAGTGTTGTGCGCAGCATGTTGCCGCAGCTTAAGCAGTACTTGTCTTTGTCTCGTAGCTCGCCGGCGTAGCCGTCGTGGTATTGTGCTGCTGCTAGCCTAATATGGGCCTAATTGTAGACAACTTGACCATTGGTTCTAGCTAGATTAGCCTAACATTTTCTCTTTTTGTAGGATTGTGTGAAAGTAGCACCTACCGGGGACTTGTAATTGAGCGACATCAACTTTGAAGTTCTACCGGCTCTTTGAGGTATTGAATACTTGATCTTTCTTTCTTTTACTCCAACTTATTTTATATGTGCTACTTGATATTTCTTTCTTTTACTCCAGCTTATTGAAATTTATATGTGCTATTTCTTGTAGAGTTCTAGCTATGCAACTGATAAACCAAGTCGATTTTACAAAGTTTAGGTTTTATGTGTTCTGCTAACCACTTATTGGGTTTCTGTGCTTTTTCATTGCTGGGAGAGAGACCATAATGTGAAGCATGTGTATGTATGCACATGAAAAAGTTAATTCTATTGATGTCATCTCTAATATTAGGCAACAAATTCATAGTCCCATACAAGTTTGCGACATGTATCTGAATGTCTTAAATGAATACAGATACTCGGTTTGATTTATAAATGTTAATGGACCATAGAATGTTTGATGAATCTGAGCTGCATTCTGTAAAACTAATCTGAACTTTTTAAAGAATCGGGAACATAAGATTAGGACAAGTTTGAAAACTAATTCAGAACATACAAATCTTAGAATAACATATAAATTTAAGTACGTAAGAACTTAGTTGCATCTGAAATCGCTATTATTAATCACATGCCGTATTATTAAACAACATTGAATATTCCGGTGGATTATGTAATACGTTTGGGGATCTTTTGACGTGTAGTATGATATACAAGTCCAAATAGGATGTACACAAATGACTTTTTGGGTAATAAGATTAATTCTACTTCAGGAGCCTGTCATTGTAATTTCCATCTTGTAGTAAATTGGTAACTTGTTTCTTTTCGGTCATTGAGCATGGGGGTTGTAGTATCAATCCTTACAATATGAGGTGCATTTTTGTTTAGTTTGCCTTTATACGTCACTTTCAATTGGGTCTGTGTGTTGCATAAATGCACATTGTTCTCCCCTATGAAAAATTGAAATGCATTTGGAAGATTAGGGGGAGTATCTTGAACCAGTGATTTCTTTATTATTTCATGTAGTCACGCTTTGACAGTGATTTCACGTGTTGCATACACTTGCAGAATCGACAATTCACTTGGTGAATTTTAGGTTTGGACTGTGATACAACTTTTCTTATACTCGATATTTGGCTGAAATTAGTGGTTGAACTATTTGGAAAATTGTCAAGACTAATTCAAAATTTAGGGACACCTACTGAACTAACATTCTGAAATTTAGTTGTTTTTTGGGTGGTAATTATACATAAATATGTTTGATGTGGAAACCATGAAATATTTATAAGTTTTGGGTTATTATGTTGTGGAACCAAATATTTTCGACATGCCTAGATCGTAGATACTCCCTTTAGAAATTTAATTTCTCTACCATGTTTTTTTTTTGCAATTCTGAACTATTCAATAAATAATGGAAAAGAGGTAAGGGAGTAAGATTAAGAGGGATGGAATCTAGATGCTTATTTTATACATTAAACATTACGATACCATATTTTATAGTACACACTCTACTTGGTAAACTGAAAATGATGAAATCCTAACACTAACAAATTAATTGCAATTAAAAGCTTGTTGCTGGAAAGGAATAGTTTATTTTTTTGCTTGTGTATATAGTATATACTAACTTGACTAGGAAATTGACTACATACTATTTTTTTTCCCTCCAGGATGAATTCAATCTTTCCAACAAAGCTGTACAAGAATTCAAGACCTTCTACTCCTCATACAACTGTGCCGAAATTCTTACTCAACAACAAGCACATATTGGAAATTATCATTTCACTTGATCAGGTCCTTCAAGTCTAGCAAGAATTTCAGTTAGTTTGAGTCTGAACAATTATCATATGTCTAAAATCAAGCAGTATTGACTGCCTATATGGCCATGTTTGCTATATTTGAAGATGATTCTAGCATATTTGAATTTTATTTTTACCATTGTTATATAACCATCAAACAATTTCTCTTTCTTATTTTGGAAATAATGGTAATCGTCATCTAGAGTCTTTCTCATCTATTAGAGGCAATGGTTATGTAGCACTAAACGACCATTATATAATTATTACTCCTACTCACTATGTATTTATTTCTTTTAGAAATTTATCTTATACTGTTGGTAAATAATCATAATAATGTAAAAACGATAGCAGAATCTGGAGATGAGAGTTGTGGGAAACAAGTTTTACAAATTAAATATGATATATAAAAATACTCTAATATGAGGAACGTATTGATTTTCCTATTTGTTTAACGTTGTTAAGAAGGTGGATTGAAGGGGAGAGGGAAAGGGAAAATAAAGAAAGATAGAGATCTAATAAAAAAAAAACTTCTTTTAAGGTTGTGTTTGGTTGAGAGGAAAGTATTTTTCAGGAAAACTATTTTCTTCACTTTTCTCTGTTTGGTTTGGATCGGATCAAGGAAAGAAAAATATGTCTTGAACTTCATTTTCCAAGGGTGGAAAATTATTTTTCCTAGGGAGGCAAGGGAAGCCGCACTTTTCCCCACTCTATCAAATGATAACACAACACTAACCCCCATTCCAACTGCAAGAACATCTAAACATGATTCATTGCTCCATCGCAGGGAACCTTCAACTTTAAAGCCATCTCAAATGGCCTCAGCACAAACCAATTCTTGTTGCAGATTGGTCCTGCAACTTTTCTTGCAAGAAGCAAAATCATGAGTTGGGTTCTGAAAGCAATTCGCTGGAATTAACACATTAGTTTGTGAATCAATCTCCTTTTGAATTTAAATGGCCTTCTGATAGGATCACGAACCTTTTGTGCTGTTTATAAAAAACACAAGTTATATTTGATAGGAATACTTGCAGCAAACGTGTTCCTTCACAAGCAATGTGGCATATAGTTGTTCAAATTGTTTAAGTGAAAGTGTATTTGTGCCTAGGTACGCAAGTCCTTACATAACAACTCCTCATTATTTGGAAAAAAGAGAGTAAACATGACACTATCCCTTGACTCCTAGAGTCCATTTCCAAATTAAAGTGTCTGATGACACTGGCTCGATGTTTCTTAGTGCCTTCACCAAAGAATGTAAAGCTCTTTTTAGAATGTTAGCCGAACATATTAATAATATGCCTGCCAATGTAAACATCTTGCCTTTTTACATTTATTCTCACTTTACATCTGTTCGGAACTCCGTTTCAAAAGCGCTTCAAAGTCATGTGAAATAACCACAAGTTAGCAACAAGTTCCGGTTTAGAAGGTTCTCTAAAATTGTTAGCTTAAAGGTTAAAATTGCACTTCAAACAGCCAGTGGAATGTATATTGTCTGCCTCATAGTATGGGAGTATGAATAAATTGTGTATGCACGCCTTTATTTATTGCTTTTCCCCAAATACCCCATTCAACGAGTGCAAACAACAATTGTTTCGAAGCAGTATCAGCCTTAATATCTATAGTTACGCATAATTAAAAATTATAAAAATTTGATATTTGGAAACTAAACATTGAGACGAATCTAACAAGATCACACTTGACTATATTCCTCCTTATTCATAGCGAAGGACAAACCTGACAAGTTTTTTTTTGAAGTGAAAGGTAGGCAAAACAAACCGGACAAGTTTTTTTTTTTTGGTTAAAAAGGCATGCATATATTAAATTAACGGTTCAAATTAGGGTTTGAAAAGCCCATTACAATCCGAAATAATCCAGTCATTACAGAAACTAGGGGGGAGGTTTAGATGCCTCATTACATTTAAATCTAAATCACTTGATCGACAGTTCTTGGCGAGGCCATCTGCAACTCGGTTTTCATCACGCTTCACGAACCTGAATTGGACTTCCTTGAATACCTGCGTGTGCTCCCTACATACACTCAAGACATAAGAGTAGATACTTTTGCTTTCCACCACGTGATTCAACATTTTTATCGCCTCTTTGCAATTGGAACATATGACAATATATCTATACTAATATATTAAAAGGCGTACATAACAAAATTTATGTGCCACGTGGCACCTCCTCTAAGGTGCTAATGCAAATGCTCTATTTCCATGTCAAACCCCTCAATTTAAAAAATAACATTATGTAGTTACAAGGTATTGAACACATGACCTTTGAAATGAAAAGTGAGAGTTTAACCACAAATCCAACATTACATCCATGTTTACTATTTCAAAATAAAATACAATAAGGTCTTGTATTTATATCTTATTATATTAACACTTTAATGGTAATAACAAGAGCCTAAAACATAAACTCTTAGTTCGGTCAATTTCTTTGTAGAAAGCTAATATTACTTTCATCTCCAAACTTTAAGGGTTTATTTTTTAAAATACTACGTAATTACTTATCACGTCAATTTTTCCTCATTTAGACAAAAATTACGAAAAGTAACTTAGGGCGTCGCCGGGATACTCACTAGTTGGTAATTAAACATACGAGCCATATGAAGCCCATGAACTATTGCAATTAATTCAGCCATTTTTGCATTGATAGTGTAAGTTTTCTTTTGGAAACCAGTAACCCACACCCCATCTCTTTGGCGCAAACAACCTCCAATTCCCGAAGGCGTAGCGACTAAGGAAACTAAGTAAGTATATCCTTTTTTGTCACAATATTGTCAACTTTTGTGACAAAGACATGTTAAATTTTGTACTTATTATATAGTTAATTGGTCATTGACATCTCTTTGGCGCAAACAACCTCCAATTCCCGAAGGCGTAGCGACTAAGGAAACTAAGTAAGTATATCCTTTTTTGTCACAATATTGTCACCTTTTGTGACAAAGACATGTTAAATTTTGTACTTATTATATAGTTAATTGGTCATTGAAAAAGAAAACATGTACATACTTAATCCGTTTCTTGTTCCTGCCACTTTCCTGCTTCCTTCACGTAGATCTTTCTAGAGTTTTAGTAGAGACTAGAAACAACAGAAGATAGAGTAGAAGACCAATTTCTCATACTGAATCAACTTCTTCTTGACGGTAAGTTTCATCGCTTCAGAGTTGGTTTCAACTTTTAACGCAATTACTCGATTACTCAAGTAAGTTAATTAAGACCAATTTCTCATACTGAATCACTCATCCTACTAGATTTTTTAGTAGAAGTTGTTGATTTTTAGTATTAATAAAGTCGACATTTTTAGTAATTCAGTACTTATAATTTGCTAGTATACGTAGATTATTCAATTGAGCATTAATGAGTTTTATAGTGGTAATTTGGGATCACTACTTCCGAAAACTTCAACCCTATATTTGCTAGCTAATCATGATTATTATCACCTAAGTTCGCTGTAATTTAGATTTGATAGGCCTAAATCATCATTTATCAACAAGATCTCACTAATCACGTTTTAAGATTAAGAACATGTATTTATAAAAGACAATGACATATGTAGCCTTTTATAAGAAGCTGCAAACGGAATATTGGAATTATTAAGCAAGCCATAAGTATGAATAACACCAGTAATTGTGGTAATTTTTTTCATAATTTCCCACGATAATGCTTGTTGTTAGGTTTCAGGGCTGCATATTTTAAAGCCGTAATAAGAACTTGTCTGATCAATCTGGCAAAGCTTCGTATTCGGAGGAAACCAAGTTCGAGAACTACATTAAAAAGTTTCATGTTTCTTGATTTTCACTCTACATTGTTATTGGTTTACGCCTTTATTAATCTGCACGATTTGTTGATTGATTATATACATAATGTAGAAATGCATGATTTGTTATGCACTTATGCCTAGAGATGACATGATGCATCATATTATTATTAGTTATTGATCTTACATGTGCATATATAGCTAGGAACAGGGGCGGGGCAATCATAACGGGGGCCCTATACGCTCTCTTAAAATTGGGCCCTTCATATTTAGTTCATAAAAGATATTAGATTCTCAATTAAAAAAATTACTTTTATATTGTAAATAATATCTAATTACATCATATTAAAATTAACTAAACACTTCTACTTGAAAAGTGTTGCTCTCTTTGCACATTTAGAAGCAAAATCACCAACAACACATTGTACATCAATATCCTCTAGAATATCACTCTCAATTGCCATCATGTTGCTCAAAGTCCACTGAAATCTTATTACTATTATCTCTGTTAACATCCCCCTCCCTGTTTTCATCATTTTCAACATTTTCAGCTTCAACATTTTCAACTTCAACATTCTCACATTCAACACTAATTTCAACATTTTCACATTCAGAATTAGAAGACCTTTCACCTACTTGGGGTTTCTTAGAAAAAAATCTATCCAAAGCACCTTTTTGAGATTGAATCAACTGTTTTACTCTCTTGTTTTTTTTGCGTTTTTCATGCCCAGAAGAATATTTTCTCAACATATCAAATAATTATAAACAAACAAATATAGAGATGAGAAATTAAATAAAAATAGAGATAGATCAGAAAACACCAAGATTCGCTTGATTGATTCCAATTGATAACCCTCAGATGATTCACGATTCTTTGGAATTGGATGAAATAACAACTAAAACTGAAATCTGTAGAAAGAAAGTAAAAAATACATTTAATTAGAAATTCAGAATTATTGATTGAACCACATAAAAGAAGTAAAATAACTCGGAAAAAAAAATTACCGAGGCTACTTCTTCAAATCAATGGCGTAGATTAGAGTTCAGAGTAGCAATACATCATTGTATTTCGATAAACTGATTTTCGCTTTGTACATATTGCATGTCTTGAGAGTTGTTTATATAGAACAATTAGGGAGTTGAATGATGTCCCTATATAAATTGCTGAAGGTTTAATCTTCAATTTCATGAAATAAGTGAAGATTAAACCGTTGTAATAAAAGTTATAATCACCCATCTCTTGAACTTCTCCGGCAAAAATTTGTTGAATTGAAGTTTAAGAGTAAATTTTATTGGAAAATTGCAAAAAAAAAAATATGGGAGGAGAAATAAATGAGAGAGAGTTAGGAGGAGAGAGTAGCCATTAATGGGGAATTGGGAATTTGAAGCAGCAAAATAAATCACGCTTCATGGACTGATGTAATTAATGTGATGAGTCATAACTCATATGGGACTTTCCCAATGTTAAAACAAAGAAAAAGTAAATAAATTTTCTTCCTAACAAGAATTGAACCCGCGTCCCTTTTCCCCATTCCTTACCACTTTACCACTGATCCAAATGCTTTGCTTTTGTTTTTCATTCAAACATCTAATACATATAATATATTTTGGGGCCCCTCTATTTTGGAGGCCCTATTCCGTCGCCTATACTGCATGGGCCAAGAACCGCCCCTGGCTAGGAACTATGGAAGGAGAGACGAAGGTGAGTTTGAAGCTGTTAGTAGACACAGAGGGGAAAAGGGTTATGTTTGCTGAGGCTAGCAAAGACTTTGTGGATTTTCTGTTTCATATAATGACTTTACCAGTTGGAGCCGTAGTGAAACTCCTCAAAGTTTATGATAACACGGTGGGTTGTCTCGGCGATCTCTACAAGAGCATTGAGTCTCTGAAAGGTGACTACTTACAAGCAGATGCCAACAAAGATGAGGTTCTTAACCCAAAAGCCAAAGTTGATGTTCCTCTGCTTTCGCTTACCAATGATACCCCTAAGGTAAAATCATTGTATAGGTGCCCCAATCATTATGACCGTATATCTGATGACCCTAAAGCAGCTTGTCCCAGTTGTCGCTGCTCAATATCCACTCCAGTAACCTATGTTGCTGGGCCAACAAAAAGCTCAACTGATGCAACATCGAGCAGTCGAAGTGGGGGATATGTGAAAGAGGTTTTGATTTATATGGTGATGGATAATTTGGAGGTGAAACCCATGTCGAACATTTCTGCTATCAGTCTTTTGAACAAGTTCCATGTCAAAGATTTCAGGTCCTTGGTGGAGAAAGAGGTTCAACTTGGTTTCGAGGAGGTAGCAATTCTACATCTAATTACACTTGAATTCATCAATATGGGTAGTTTCTGAGAGCAATTTTACTGAAAAATTACACTGATTTTATAACTCTTCTAAACATGTAGGGTATAGCAATTCTGAAGGCATCTCTGGAGACCCGAGCTGTGCTGACTACTGTCTTCTTTGGAAAGAAGGTTTATGGCTTCAAATCTAGCTAGAGCTATTATGTGGTTTTGATTATCCTGCTAAAAGATTATATTATGAACTTTGGGTATCTTCTCTGGAACACTTTTCATTTTCTTTGCTTATCCACGGTTAATGTCACTTAGGCTTACTTTCCTAGATGAGATTAGTTTATGTTGGTGTATGTTTCCCAATGCTAATTTCAGACTCTAATTGCGTTATTTAGTTTGAGAGTAAATATCTAAAGATTGTCATGGATATGTGTTACTCCTAGAAGAAACGATACTTACAGAATTACTATTTTCAAGTGTTTGAAAAAGTTTATCTACATAAATTGATAATTTGATCGAGTGAATATAAAAAGGACAATGATTAAGTGTTTGTTGGTGAATCACGTTTATTTTTGAATGGAAGTCATATACAATATGGATCATATGCTAAGACATCATCTTACTGTGCAAGATACAAGCAAGCAAGTACTTCAACATAGAAGGTCATATTTTGTAGGAAATAATTTTTCATTTGTACTGACATGGCTGAGGTGTTGAAAAACAATTACACTCATAATACTTTTTTCATGTAAAACCTAAGATATCGGCTCTCTATTAAAACAAATAGAACAAAAAGTTGCTTGTTTAATCTTATGATCCATCCTTTTTTGGTGCTAATACATTCTTCTCCACTACTAAATTTATCATGTGGATTCTGTTGAAATTGCAATAATTTCAACATATCTGTTTTTAAGAATATGTTTACAAACCCTGATAAGAATCAGATAAATTAATTAGGAGTAATGAACTTCTTTTGGAAACAGTAATTCGTAATAATTATTGAGAACACAGTCTACATAATTAGTCAATTAATTAATATATCATTGTAGAACTTCTTTTGCCAGGTTGATGTTGCCGGTTTCATTGTAGAACCTGTGCTCCCTTCCCCCATTTTTTTGATTCTATCATAAATGTTCAGAGCTACATAAATTAATATGTTTTCTGGAGTACTTTTGAGATATTTAGTGAACTTGTACTAGATATTTAGACAAGGGCTTAAAGTTTTAGACGCCTTCTTGTTTAGGTCAAAACCATAGGTCTATAGAACATGTCACGAGTCTTTGGTAGAATGAGGGATTAACATTTGTAAACCTTATGCACTACAACAAGGGCTATATCTAGGGGAGTTCATGGATGGTTAACCGTCCCGAAACAACATTTCGGTTCGGTAACTGAGAGTTTCGGTTCGCTCTATTTGCCCATAAACCATCGAACATTAGCCTTTTTTATTGTCCTCCCAGTAATGTAATGAAGCACTATATCTTGGCAATAAGGCCATAAGTTAAACTTAGTATATCTTTCGTAATTTAATTTAGTCTCGCTTTGCATAAAAAACATGAATTAGAAATATGATTATCAAGCTCTTAGAACTTTAAGCATCTAAACATTATTCTCAAATGAAAAGGTATTACCGTAATAAATCTGTCTCATTATCTAATTTAAAGAGATCACTTTTATTTACGCTACTTTTTAATGACTTTTTACATCAAATAAAATTATAAGGCACTGTTCTTTTGAACTTATTTTGGTTGAACTGAACTGAACTTATTTTATTTTTGCTGAACTGACTTTATTTTTGCTGAACTGAACTTATTTTTGCTAAATAATAATAATAAATAATAAATAATACATAATAATAGTTTTATATAATAAATAATAAATAATAAATAATAAATAATAAATAATAAATAAATAATAACAATAATAATAAATAATAATAATAAATAATAATAAATAATAATAATAAATAATAAATAATAATAAATAATAATAAATAATAATAATAAGAAATAATAAATAATAATAATAATAATAATAATAAATAATAAATAATAAAAAATAAATATTAATAAATAATAAATAATAAATAATAAATAATAAATAATAAATAATAAATAATAAATAATAAATAATAAATAATAAATAATAAATAATAATAAAAAAAAATTTAAGTAATAATAAATAATAATAAATAATAATAATAAATAATAATAATAATAATAAATAATAATAATGAATAATAATAATAATAATAATAATAATAATAATAATAATAATAATAATAATTAATAATAAATAATAAATAAATAATAATAATAATAATAATAATAATAATAATAAATAATAAATAATAATAATAATAATAATAATAATAATAATAATAAATAATAAAATTATGAAAATAAAATTTAATAAAAAATAAAAAAAGTTAAAAAATAAAAAAAATTACAAATTCATCGTTATTATAATTATAATACTAATAATAATAACAATATTAATAGTAATATTGAAAATAAAAATAATAATTACAACATTAGATAAGATCGAATTTTTGCTGAACCGAACTTATTTTTCTTCGAACTTAACTTATTTTTACTTATTTTTTTGCCGAACTTATTTTTACTTATTTTTACTTATTTTTTTGAACCGAATTTATTTTCTTTAACCGAACTTATTTTTACTTATTTTCTTGAAAATAAGTCCAAAAGAACAGGGCCTAAGTGTCGACTGATCCAAACGAAACTAAACAACCCGCGGCTGAAGTACTAATTCAATTCATACGCCAATGGTTAATGTCATACATACATAAGCCAATTAATAGTGTTTGACTTTTCCACGCTTAAAGAAATCAATACTAATTCAATTATCTCCATTTTGATAAAAACAAATAAGGCAAGATCCTGTTTGACCAGTGAAAATATGGGTTAAAGTAACAGTGACAGTTGAGACTTGAGAGTTGAGACAGATTAAAAATTCAGCATGACCTAATCTGTTCCTATTTCTGTGCTCCACAATACTTCTTCTTTTTTTTTTTTTTGACAGGCACAATACTTCTTTTCAAGAAAGCAAAAATAAAGATATACCCACTAATCATGAATTATGAAGGGCAAAAATAAAGAGGATGACTTATTTTCCCTATGTCGTAATCAATCCAAAAGTATGAAAGATGCATGATTAAAGGTGCACATGCTTATCTTACCTCTTATCACCAAGTTAATTTAAAAGTAAAACTAATTTAAAAAATAAAATCTAAATGGTTAACTTATCATATACTCGTATTAGGTTATAGAAGACGGATGAATTAACGTTGACCTTTTTTAATTTTATATTATAACTAGTTTTGAAGCCCGTGCGTTGCACATGTTTGTTGCTTATTTTATTTTTTGCAAATTTTTATTTACATTGTTGATTTTGTGTTGCTGTGAAATGAGATTTTCAACACCATTGTATTAATATACTTCCTCCGTTCTTTTTCTATTGCAACAATTACCACTTTGGATAGTTTCATCTATTGGGACCACTCTACTTTTGGGTAAAAAAAGCAACTATAGTTGACAATATTGTTTTTACTTTATGTTAATAAAACCATCATTTATTACTCAAATTGTCTCATAAAGTTGCGTTTACTTTATTAAGGATTTCCTTGACTAACAATGACTAACACAGTTTTAACATGAAAAATGCCCGAATGATACTTTAAGAAAGTAGAGGGTAATAGTTTAAGGGAAATGTTTTATATAGCCCTAAAGGCTACATATAAGAAGTTAAAAATGGAAACATTAAGCAATAAATAAGCATTAGTTATATCAATTGACGTGTGATTGTGTCCTTAATTTTTCAAATAATACTATTTCGGGGTATGTATTTAATGCTTATATGTAGCCTTAAGGGGTACATATAACATTTCCCATAATTTAATAGATACAGAAGAATAGAGAAAAACATGCGTGCCAGCCACAACTTCAACTTTTAATATATCACATAAACACTAACGCATATAGAATGGAAGATGGAAAAGCCAAAAAGAAGATCATAATGATGGTATCATGAATACAATTAATATAATCAAATATAAAACTAACCTCTACTAATAATCGAAAATACTATTTAAGAGAAAAAAATACCTCTTCATCAATCATGACCATATCAAAACTTATATTTTCAAACTTCCTCCTTTTTATGATCCGTGACCTCAATAAGTCTAGAATTACGGACCTTAATTTTCCAATTAGTTTGAGTACATTTAAGTTCATGGATAAAAGAATAAGAGCTGACATATAGATATATGGAAAAGAACATAAATAGTTATGTATACAATAAGTATTCTAGAAATAAAATAAATAGTCAATTGCATAATACCTCTGCGATGTTGTTGACAAACTTTCATTTGATTCTTCATGTAATGCCATCATGGTGTGCTATAGGTTCAAAACTATATGTACGTATTTTTTATCTTTATATAACTCACTTTTCAAAAGTATGATTTTGAAAGACATAATTATTATTGTCACATGTAATACGCTATTTTATAGTTATTTTTATATGTATTTAAAAGAAAGAATAAATAATACGTTATTGTTATCTAAATAAATATATTTTCGTAAGTTGTAAAACTATATTGTATATGAAACTTATTTTGAAGCATATTTCGAGCACTCTCTGACGGTAAAAAAAATTATAATATTGCGAATTATGAAGCAAAAGTTATATTCAATTTACATTTAGGTTGTTTATTTAAAATTAGACTGTAATCTTCACTTATACAAAACACCTTATATGTATTTATATTTATGTTGAACACAATTTTTTTTTTAGAAAAAATAAAAATTAAAAAGAATGACATGACATGCTTAAGTGGAGCTCTCTATAATATTCTAATGTTGTTTTTCAAAATCAAATTCTAATTTTTTCATCATACATAACTCTAATATATATTTAACTTTATCGTTATAGATTTTAGTTTTTGTTGTAAGAACAAAGTTTTGTTAATAAATTTTGTTGCAATAATAAATTGTTTTGGTTCAGTTGAGTAATAAGGCTGAGGTTTTGAAAGATAATATGTTTAATCCTGTAAATTAGACCTATGATAGAATGCTATAATCACATATAATACATTATACTTATAGCTATTATTATATTTATTAAAAGGAAAGACTATATAATGCCTTACCATTTATCTAATTAAATATATTTTCATGATTTATAAAACTATATTGTAAATGGATCTTACTTTGAAGCATATTTCAAGCACTCTCCCATGGTAAAAAAATTTAAAATGTTTAGAATTAGGAAGCAAAAAGTATACTCAATTTACATAATATAATAATTTAGGTTGTTTATTCAAAACGAAACTCTAATTTTTCCCTATCCAAAACTCCTTTTAGGTATTTAAATATATGTAGAAATCTATTTCTTAAAAATATTTAAAATTAAAATTAATGACATGACCATCCTACGTGTCGCTCTCTATTTCATAAGTTCTAGAACTATATTGTAAATGGATCTTATTTCAAAGCATATTTCGAGCACTATCCAATGGTACAAAATTATAATATTTCGAATTATGTACCAAAAGTGATACACAATTTACATAATATAATAATTTAGGTTGTTCATTCAAAACGTAACTCTAATTTTTCTCTATCCAAAACTCCTATTAAGTATTTAAATTTATTTAGAACTCTATTTTTGTTAAAAATAAATATAAAAAATAATGACATGGCAATCCTACGTGGCGCGCTCTATGCTCTCGAAATCTTGAGGAGCTCCCTATGCTCCCGAAAAGTTCCTCCTTTATATATATATATTGATTAGCATTATGTAGCTGATTATCGAGTCATCTAGACTCTGTTCTATTCAACTTATTTTAACTTATTTCAGAAAAGATAAGATATGATAAATTCAGATAAGATAAGATAAGTTCAATAAAATGGATTAACTATATAAACAACACAATAAACTAGAATATAAGTTAAGATAAGATAAGATAAGTTCAGATAAGACAAGATAAGATCAGTTAAGGATAAGACAAGATAAGATAAGTTCCGATAAGATAAAATAAGATAATTTAAGATAAGTAAAAAATAAGTTGAATCAAACAGACCCTTAGCTAGTGAAATTCAAGAATAAATTACTAAAATTTTTAAGCAGGTATGTAATCTGTATTTTTTTTTTTTCAATTCATTAGTAGCTAACATCCAATTGACGACAAACATGATTAGGATATTGAGGATGAGCAAAGCCTGGAGGTTGCTTCATGTATACCTCTTCTATAAGATAACCATGAAGAAATGCATTATTAACATCCAATTGACGAATTATCCAACCATAAGAAATAGCAAGAGAAAGAACAAGTCGAGTAGTGGTAGGTCTAACGACAGCGCTAAACGTTTCATCAAAATCTACACCTTCCTGTTGGTTATTCCCTTGGGCAACTAATCTAGCCTTTTCCCGCTCAACACTCCCATCTGAATTATATTTCGTCTTATAAACCCATTTTGAACCAACCACATTTTTCGCTCGATCATACGGAACCAAATCCCAAGTGTTGTTAGAGATAAGTGCATTTAACTCTTCGGCCATAGCTTGTCTCCATTCAGGATATTGATTAGCTTTAGAAAAATAATACTGATTTTAAACTCTTCTAAATATGTAGGGAGTAGCAATTCTGAAGGCATCTTTGGAGACCCGAGCTGTGCTGACTACTGTCTTCTTTGGAAAGAAGATTTATGGCTTCAAATCTAGCTAGAGCTATCATATGGTTTTGATTATCCTGCTAAGAGATTATATTATGAACTTTGGGTATCTTCTCTGAAACACTGTTCATTTTCCTTGTTTATCCACTGTTAAGATCACTTAGGGTTACTTTCTAGATTATATTAGTGGTTTCCAATGCTAATTGCAAACTCTAGTTGCGTTATCTTTTTTGAGATTAAATATCTAAAAATGGTCATGGATATGTATTAGGGCCTGTTCTCCCCAGCTTAACTTCAATTCCGCCCGGCTCGGGTTGCAATCGGCCCGGCTCCAATCAGTTTTGTTCAATTCAATTCAATTCGGTTCGCTTCGGCTCCTAAATTATTATCATTACTATAGTTATAATTTAATTCAATTTAGTTCGGTTCCGTTCTGCACCGTTCGGTTGCAATCAGTTCAATTCAATTCAGTTCATTGTTTTATGTCGAAGATAACATACCCTTACTTCTAGAAGAAACGATACTTACAGAATTACTATTTTCAAATGTTCGAGAAAGTTTGTCTACATAAATTAATAATTCGATCGAGTGAATATAAAAAGGAAAATGATTAAGTGTTGGTTTGGTGAATCAAGTTCTTTGAGGGGATTATATAGTATTACAATATGGATCATATGCAAAAGACATCATTTTACCGTGCAAGTACTTCAACATAGAAGGTCATATGTTCTAGGAAACGGTTTTTTCACATGTAGTGACATTTCTTAGGAAGTGTATGGCTGAGGTGTTAAAATACTATTACACTCTAATACTCTTTCATGTAGAATCTAAGATATTGGCTCTCTATCAAAACAAATAGAACAAAAAGTTGCTTGTTTAATCTTATAATCCTTCGTTTTCAGTGCTAATATATTCTTTTCCACTATTAAAGTTTATCATGTGGATCCTGTTGAAATTGCAATAGTTTCAACATATCTGTTTTTAAGAATATGTTTACAAATATATAACGTAAAGAGTATTATCTGTCACTTTAAGCCACTACAATATTATTCTTGTCATTTAAAAATAACAATGCTATATTACCCAACAATTTTGAATAGGCACTCTGATAAAAAGAATCAGATAAACAAAATTAGGATTAATGAACTTCTTTTGGCAGATTAATTAAAAAATTGGAAACAGTAATCCGTATTAATTATTGAGAACACAGTAGTCAATTGATATATTCAAAATATAGTCAATGGGATATTGAACTTCTCTACTAAGAGAGCAGAGTTTCAAGAAGTGGAAAAGCAAATAAATACTCCTAAATGTTTCCACAGGGAACTCCGATCATCAAATTGTCACGCAGCATGCTATTAATTGTTATATCCACCACTTACTACAAATCTCTCCTTATAAATATTGACATAGTAATGCAATCATAGCGACAACTACAGAGAGAGTACAATGGCAAGTGACAGTGATTATGAGAGTGATTATGAGACTGAAAGTGAGAGCAATGTAAAATTAAAGCTCTTAATAGACACAAAGGCAAACAAAGTACTGTTTGCTGAAGGAGGAAAAGCTGTGCCGACTAGGCGACTACTGTTATCTTTGGAAAGAAGGTTTATGGCTTTAAATCTAGCTAGAGCTATTAATTAGATGGTTTTGATTATCCTGCTAAGAGATTATATTGTGAACTTTTGGTATCTTTTCTGGTACATTGTTCATTTTCTTTGTTTATCCACGGCTAGTATCACCTAGGGTTACTTTTCTAGATTAATTTAGTTTATGTTTGTGTATGGTTCCCAATGCTAATTTCAAACTCTAGTTACGTACTTATGTCATTTAGTTTGAGAGTAAATATCTGAAAATTGTCAGGATATGTATTACTCCTAGAAGAAACGATACTTGCAGAATTACTATTTTCAAATGTTTGAAAAAAGTTTTACATAAATTGATAATTTGATCGAGTGAATATAAAAAGGACAATGATTAAGAGTTTGTTTGGTGACTCAAGTTTTTTGAGGGGAAGTCATATCCAATATGGATCATATGCTAAGAATCACTTTACTGTGCAAGAAAGTACTTCAACATAGAAAGATCATATTTTATAGGAAATGTTTTCACATGTAGTAAACTAGTAATAATGTATTGATGTTTTTTTTTTGGTGAACGGTAGCATTAAGTTAATAGTCATGGCAAAAAGCCTCTTACAATCCATAGATAATAAATCCAGACAATAATTAGGGGGAGAGGGAAGATTCTAATTACATTAAGGGAGTCCACCCCATTTCTACATCCATGAGTTATAGCGTCCGCAAATTGGTTATCTTTCCTTCTAACGAAAGTGATGCTCATTTCCTGAAAGTAATGCCGCAGCGCCCTGCAGTCCATAATAATATCACTATAAAAATCATCATATAAATCCGTCGTGCTATTGATCATATTGACTGCCTCCTGGCAGTCCGAATGAAGAGCAATGCGAGTGTGGTTAGCCTCACTTGCCATATGAATTGAAGCCCCTGTCTAACAGCCAATAGCTCTGCATGTAATGGGTTAGTAGCATAGGAGTATTGATAGATGTTACTTGTTAGGAGTACTGAACTTCTTTTGGCATATAAATTACAAAATCGGAAACTGTAATCCGTATTAATTATTGAGAACACAGTATATTCTCGAAATACAAGTTCAATGTAGTAAATGGGGCTATTGAACTCCTCTAATAAGAAAGCAGAGTTTCAAGAAGTTGAAAAGCAAATAATAAATACTCCTAAATGTTTTCATAAGGATCGGAACTCCAATCATCCACTATGCAAATCAATTGCCCTGCAGCATCAGTACAAATCTCTCCTTATAAATATCGACATAGTAATGCAATCATAATTCATAGCTACAACTACAGAAAGAGTAGAGAACAATGGCAAGTGAGAGTGAGAGCAATGTAAAGCTAAAACTCCTAATAGACACAAAGGCAAACAAAGTTCTGTTTGCTGAAGGAGGAAAGGATTTTGTGGATTTTCTGTTCCACATTATGTCATTACCAGTTGGAACCATTATCAAGCTCTTGAGTGTCAATACTCAATGGCATGGTGGGTTGTCTCGGCTCGCTTTACAATAGTATCGAGTCACTGAGTACTGACTATTTCCAGCCAAATCTCACCAAGGACTCTGTGCTCAAGCCAAAAGCACCTGTTAGTGTTCCTCTGTTGTCTCTCAATGATGCCCCAACCTCAACTGACAAGCGATTCTATAAATGCAACTATTGCAGTAATTGTATCTATTATACTGATTGTCGTGGGACAGCTTGTCGTAACTGTAGCCAACAAATGACCACTCAATTGAGCTATGTTGCTCCGACAGCTTCGCAGAATAATGCAACTTCATCAAGCAGTGGAACTGGAAGTGGTGGTGGGTATGTGAAGGGGGTGGTGACCTACATGGTGATGGACAACTTGGAGGTGAAGCCAATGTTTACCATTTCCGGTATTACTCTTATGAATAAGTTCCATGTCAAGGATGTCTCTGCCTTAGAGGAGAAAGAGGTTCAACTAGGCCTCAAACAGGTACTTCTATTAATTAATAAATGGTACTGGCTTTTACTTATAAGGTTTATTGGTTAATTAATACTTTAAATTGTTAAATTGTTTCATTGGTTTATTATATCTGGGCTTTGTGATCACTGATAATTGAAGAACTATCGCTAAATTGATGGAGAATAGTTTTCCAAATAGCGGAACTTATAAACAAAAGGTTTGAAATGATTTTTTTGACATGGAATTATATATGTTTGGTCCAGGGAGTAGCAATGTTGAAAGCATCTTTTGAGACCAGAACTGTGTTAACGTCGGTGTTTCTTGGAAAGAAGATCTAGCGTCTCAGTCACTCTGGCATTTGAAGCAGCATGCATGGTTGTGGTTTACAGGTTTAGGTTATTTTGTCTAAGCAGTTGTCTAAGCTAATAGTTTGGTTGTTATTGTTGTAGAAATGTTGAATGTGTGTGTTTTACTTATCAGCACGAGACTATTTATGGTATTTATGGTTGTGGTCTTGTGTAGTATCTAAATTCTAGTTTCACTATCTTTGTCGAAAGCAATTTCCAGATCTATGATTTCAAGTTTTACTCAATAAAAGACAGATAAAAACAGATTTGATTAGTTATGGTTTAATTCATGAAGTGCGAACATCAAAGAGTCATATCAAAGATATTTGAAGTTAGCTAGTCATTATAAACTTGTCAAGATCATTTTGAAATCCGACTGTCAAGTGGATGTTTTATGTAGATTATCCAAAGCTGCAATTTTTTTTTCATAGGTGCGTACAAGTAAAAAAATATAGAAACATTTAGTATATTAAGAACATCAAGATGAATTTCAACTTAGGTCGTTCCCTCTAGGGTTTCTCCTTGGGAGGGTTTTTTCTCTCTAGGGTTTCTCCTTGGGAGGGTTTTTTTCCTAGCCTCTATCTCTAGGTTTTTCTTCTTTTTTGAAGGTTTTTCCTTCATTCTTTCTTCTTTCTCTTTGTTTTTTCATCACTTTTCTTCTTGGTCTCAATTGTGAATCTTTGTAGGGGCTTCCGCTGGTGTTCGTACCGGTGGTAAGCCCCAAAAACCCCTTTAATTGCTTCCAATAAGTATATCCCATCCTTAAGATGGTTTTTATTTTAGGGTGTTCAATTTCTTTTTTTGTTCGTCTAATGAAGAAGGAAGATCTAACAATCACTATTCTCTCTAAGAATCTAGAAGACCACAGAAGTATTTTCACCCAAACGACTATGCATCAGCGGAAGTTAAGCCGAATCAGGACGAACTCACAGATTGTATTGCTTCAGATGAAGTTTTTTATTAAGGCTATTTTTAATCAAATCTGCGATGTATCTAGTTCTAAGGTGTTATATACCTATGTTGGAATTTTCGATTTTTCTGGAATTGATTGTAAGTGCCGTTTGGCTATCCCTTATGAATGAAATTATGTTTCTTCCCGTCAAAAAAGAACATCAAGATGACTTCAATACCCTAGGATATACTACCTATGTTTTTTTTAGTTGCAACATCTGCTTTTTGGCACTATTCATCAAAGATTCAAACCAACTTTGTTAAGTAATCTCGCACCATTATATAAGAAAAAACATAGTCAAGTGGGGTCTTGTTAGATTCGTCTCAATGCAATGATTCCAAATATCAAATTTTTATAATTTTTACTTACACCCAATATGAGATATTAACGTTCAAATAAGTGTCTCGGTAAGTGTGAAAAGGCAAATGTTGCAACTTAAAAAAACAGAGGAAGTATATATCTGGCGCCACCAATGTTAGGAAGGTAGCTGTAAAGCAACAATAAACATTGCACCAGTTGGATTAATTGGCCCTCTATTAAAACAAATAGGAAAAGATGTTGCTTGTTTAATCATATAATCCTTCCTCACCACTATTAAATTTTTTTATGTGGATCCCGTTGAAATCACTTTAAGCTAATACAAATAGATCTGATTATTGGACATATTAGTCCAATAGCTAAAGATTTAGGGTCAATTTAATAGGACTTCTATTTGGACAGATCTTTAATAATAGGGTCATTATTGGACAAAATCATTATAGACCAATAAAATATCTCAATAATTTTGAAAAATAAAATAGACATTGTAAAAAGAAATTATATGCATCGATTCATATTCAATTATACTCACCGCCTTTGTCTCTCTCCGTTTACTATTTTTCTTGCCCGTTTATTGACTCGTGGCCCACATCGACCTGACCGCCAATACCCTTTAACGGCTTGTTAGCGTAATATTATGTGATATATTGTTAGTATCCCTTTAGGAAAGATTATCTTGATTATTTCCTAGTTAGTAAGGGTTTCCTTTTGCCCTTGTATATATTACTCTTGATGGTTTAATGAGAAGATACAAGCTTAACCTAATTCTATCATGGTATCAAGAGCCACCCAACTTTACAAACCTTAAATTTTTTTTTCTGCCATCTACGACTACCATGACTGGCGAGGACATACCAAAATCGCCACCTCCACAGAAAATTGAACCCAATTCACCATTTTTTTAGGGCCTCAAGATCGCCCTGGTGATTTCATTACTCCGGCTCGCCTCAAAGCCGATAATTTTGACGCTTGGTCTCGTGCTATTCGCGTCGCTCTTTGCTCTCGCCGGAAATATGGCTTCCTTGATGGATCCATTGTCGCTCCTAAGCCGCCGTGTACGGAGGATGACTCGAACACGATTCATTATATGTTGGTGTCTTGGATTACTAATACCATTGATCCCGAGGTTAGTTCTACGCTTTCTTATTATGATAATGCTAAAACCTTGTGGGATGATCTTCATGAACGCTACTCGGTTGTCAATGGCATCCGCATTCATCAAATTAAGTCTGACGTCATTCGATGTGAACAAACCAAAACAATGCCAGTGGCTACGTATTTCGGCAAACTCAAAGTATTATGGGACGAATTGGCCCTCCATGAACCTCCTCTAGTCTGTAAATGTGGTGAACTTGCCTCTCTTTTACAACAACGCCGTGACAACGATCATCTTCACCAATTTCTATTCGGCCTCTACTCGGACTACTATGGTACTCTTCGATCTTCCTTGCTCTCTCAAGATCCGCTCCCTTCTCTTAATAAGGTCTTCCAACAGGTTTCACAGGAAGAACGTGCGAGGTTTCACTCGCATCAAGGAAGAAAAGGCGGAGGTTGTTGGCTTCGCCGTTCGCACAGACGGTCGTGGCCGCGGTGTGGTTGCGTCTCGTCCTTCCAGAGGCACTCTTGTGTGTTCTCATTGCCACAAAACTGGCCATGATGACACCACATGTTTCTCTCTACACGGTACCCTTGATTGGTGGTATGAGAAATTTGGTCATAAGTCCGCCACTTCGTCTACAGCGCGCACCTCTACTCGCGCTCGCTCCAGGTCTGCTGGGCCTCCTGTTGGGCGTGGTCAAGCCCCTGCTCGTGCTAACGTCACTACCGAGGCTACTGCTGACAGCAGCACTCCCTCGACAGTGGCAGCGCCTGCCTTCACTCCCGAACAGTGGCAGGCATTCTTTGCCACGTTTGGTAATGCATCCTCTATTCCCTCGAACCGGTTGAATGGTAAGTTCAAGCTTTCTTCATGGATTATTGATATTGGATGCTCTCATCATGTAACGGGAGATCGCTCTCAATTGTGTGACATTGTTTCTATCGTTGATTGTCCCGTGGGTCTTCCTAATGGGACTTCTGTTCTTGCCACTCAATCAGGCACTGTTCACTTAAGTGACACTCTTGTTTTACATAATGTATTATATGTTCCTACCCTGCAGTGTAATTTGATTTATGTCACTCAACTCAGTGATACTGTGCCTTGTTTTGTCACTTTTTCTACTGACATTTGTGTTATTCAGGACCTTCGTTCGAGGGCGCTGATTGGAACGGGTGAGAGACGGGATGGACTTTACTACCTTCGGCAGCATCCTATAGTTCTTGCGGTTTCTGTTGATAGTTCTGCTACTTCGGACTTGGCTCTCTGGCACATGAGATTGGGGCATCCTTCTGAAGCTGTAGTGAAGTTACTTCCTTTTGTTTCTACTACACCTCATTTAGATAAAGGTTGTGTTGTTTGTCACAAAGCTAAACAGCCTAGGTGTAGTTTTTCTTTGAGTGAAAATAAAGCCTCTCGGATATTTGAGATGGTTCATTGTGATTTATAGGGTCCTTATTCGACTTCCTCTTCTTGTGGATCTCGTTATTTCTTGACATTGGTTGATGATTATTCCCGAGCTGTCTGGGTCTATTTAATGGTTGACAAAACTGAAGTGTTTCATTTATTCATGTCTTTTATTGCTATGATTAAGCGTCAGTTTTCTCAGGAAATAAAAATTGTGCGTAGTGATAATGGAACGGAATTCAACTGTCTTGAATCATATTTTAATGTTGTCGGGATTATCTTTCAAAAATCATGTGTGGGTACTCCCCAACAAAATGGAAGGGTAGAACGCAAGCATCACCCCTGAGCCGCGTGACCCTGCTCTCTCCGTGGGCGGGCCGTTGCCTCCTGAGCACCCCGCGGCTGGGCCGCAGTCTTCTACTACTGATCCGGCCTCGGTAATGGGCCGTGGGATGCGCCCAAAGCTTCCCTCTACTCGCCTGAAAGACTTCATCACTTGTACTACTATGGCTCCTTCATCTCTTCAAAGTCCATCTCTCTCTTCTCCTACTCCGACAGCATCCTCAGGTACGCCATTTCCTATAGCACATTATGTTAGTTGTGACAAATTTTCTATGAAACATCGCCACTTCTTGGCAGCTATATCAGTGCAGGTACTGAGCCACAATCTTTTAAAGAGGCCATGCGACATCCTGAATGGCAGCAGGCTATGCAAAATGAAATTCATGCTCTAGAAGATAATGGCACGTGGACGATGGAATCACTTCCTGCCGGCAAAAAGGCACTTGGGAGTAAATGGGTCTACAAAATAAAATACAACTCTGATGGGAGTATTGAACGGTTCAAGGCCCGCCTTGTGGTCTTTGGGAATCATCAAACTGAAGGGATTGATTACAATGAGACATTTGCTCCTGTGGCCAAAATGGTCACTGTTCGTGCCTTCCTCGCTATTGCCGCCTCTAAAATTGGGAGCTGCATCAAATGGACGTCCACAACGCCTTTCTTCATGGCGATTTGAGTGAGGAAGTTTACATGAAACTCCCTCCTGGTTTTACGTCCGCTTCTTCGAATCAGGTTTGCCGTTTACGCAAATCTCTCTATGGCTTGAAACAAGCCCCTCGTTGTTGGTTTGCAAAGTTGGTTTCTGCACTCAAAGCGTATGGGTTTTGCCAATCTTACTCTGATTACTCTTTGTTTACTTACACTAAGCAAGGGGTGCAGATTAATGTTTTGGTGTATGTCGATGATCTCATTCTTTCCGGCAATGATTCCGCTGCTCTACAAGTTTTTAAAACCAATATGGGTAATTGCTTTCATATGAAAGACCTTGGTGTTCTCAAATATTTTTTGGGCCTTGAGGTTGCTCGTAGCACAGCAGGTATTTTTTTGTGTCAACGCAAATATGCTCTTGACATTGTCTCTGAATCTGGCTTGCTTGGCTCGAAGCCCGCGGCCACGCCCATCGAACAAAATCATCATTTCGGCCGTGATGATGGTCCTCTTCTTGACGATCCGGAGCCATTTCGTCGCCTTATGGGTCGCTTGATATACCTTGCTGTGACTCGTCCTGATCTTACTTATGCTGTTCATGTTCTCTCTCAGTTTATGCATGCTCCTACACAGCATCATTTAGATGGTGCGCATCGTATTGTACGCTACTTGAAAGGTTGTCCGGGTCAGGGTATTCTTCTCCGTTTTGATTGTGATCTGTCTCTCCAAGGTTGGTGTGACTCTGACTGGGCCGCCTGTCCGGTTACTCATCGGTCTCTCACGGGATGGTTAGTGTTTCTTGGTTCTTCTCCTATTTCTTGGAAGACTAAGAAACAGCATACAGTTTCTCGGTCATCTGCAGAAGCTGAATATCGATCTATGGCCTCCGTTACTTGTGAACTAAAATGGCTCAAGGGTCTTCTACTCAGTCTAGGGGTGCATCATCCAAAGGCTATACCTCTTTTTTGTGATAGTCAGTCTACTCTACACATTGCTCACAACCCCGTCTTTCATGAGCGTACTAAGCATATAGAGGTGGACTGTCACTTTATTCGTGATGCAATTCATGAGGGTCTCATTGCTCCCTCTTATGTTCCTACCACAGATCAACTAGCTGATGTCTTCACCAAGGCACTTGGGAAGAAGCAATTCGAATTTCTAATTTCCAAGTTGGGCATTTGTGACCTGCATGCTCCAACTTGAGGGGGGGTGTTAGCGTAATATTATGTGATATATTGTTAGTATCCCTTTAGGAAAGATTATCTTGATTATTTCCTAGTTAGTAAGGGTTTCGTTTTGCCCTTGTATATATTACTCTTGATGGTTTAATGAGAAGATACAAGCTTAACCTAATTCTATCACGGCTCGACCCACTTTTAACTCGCACCGACCCTGACCCGCCCAATAACCAGATCTAACTACAAATACGTATTTCTTGTTATTTCAAAATAACAATATTATATTACCAACAATTTTCAATAGGCACTTTGATAATCATAATTAGATATCTCTCTCACAGAGTTTCACTGCTACTCTTTTAAGTTGTAAGTTGTAACCATGCCCATTGTTTTAATTTCTTGTAGAGGGAAGCAAAAAAAAAAAAATGAGTTAGGAGTAATGAACTTCTTTTGTCAAATTAATTAAAAATATTTGGAAACAGCAATCTGTATTAATTACTGAGATGACAGTCTACTAGTCTAGATAATTGTTAGAACACTTGAACTTCTCTAAGAAAGCAAAGTTTCAAGAAGTTGAAAAGCAAATACATACACCTACATGTTTTCATAGGGAACTCCAATAATCCACCACGCATGCAAATCAATTACAATGCATGCAGCAGCATGCTGTTGTACGCCTTTATACATATCTCTCCTTATAAATATCGACACAAATTGCAATCGTAGCTACAACAACATACTTAGAGTCTTAGACAGAGAGAGAGAGAGAGAGTAGAGTAAGAGTACAATGGCAGGTGGGAGTGATAGCAGTGTGAAGTTAAAGCTTCTAATAGACACAAAGGCAAACAAAGTTCTGTTTGCTGAAGGAGGAAAAGAATTTGTGGATTTTCTGTTCCACATTATGTCATTACCAGTTGGAACAATTATCAAGCTCTTGAATGTTAATGGCATGGTGGGTTCTCTTGGTTCTCTTTACAAGAGCATAGATTCACTTAATACTGACTATTTCCAGCCAAATCTCACCAAAGACTCAGTTCTCAAGCCTAAAGCACCTGTTAGTGTTCCTCTATTGTCTCTCAATGATGCCCCAACCTTAAGTGATCAGCAACTTTATAAATGCAACTACTATAACAGTATAGTAATTGTATCTTTTATACTGATAACCATGGGGCAGCTTGTCCTAGCTGTAACCGCAAAATGACCACTCAATTGAGCTATGTCGGTTCGACAGCTTCGCAGAATAATGCAACTTCAGCAAGCGGTGGAAGTGGAAGTGGAAGTGGTGGTGGGTATGTGAAGGGTGTTGTGACTTATATGGTGATGGATAATTTGGAGGTCAAGCCTATGTCTACTATTTCTGGTATTACTCTTATGAGTAAGTTCCATGTCAAGGATGTATCTGTCTTAGAGGAGAAAGAGGTTCAGCTTGGCCTTAATGAGGTACTTATTATATTTTTGTCTCATTGGTTTATTATGTCAAGCTTTCTGATAACTGGATTTTGAAGAAATATCGATAAATTGACAGAGAACAGTTTTCTAAATAGCCGAACTTTGATGATTATAAGCGAAGGGTTTGAAATAATTATTTGACATGGTATTATATATGTTTTGTCCAGGGAGTAGCAATGCTGAAAGCGTCTTTGGAGACTAGAGCTGTGTTAACTTCGGTGTTTCTTGGAAGGAAGATCTAGGGTCTCATTCACTTTGGCGTTTCAAGTAGCATGCATGGTTGTTGTTTTGGGTTATTTTGTCTAAGTTGTCTTTGGTTTATCTTTTAGTGTTTATGTTGTTTGATTTTAATAGGCTACTAGTGTGGCTGTTAATGTGGTTTCGGATGTGTTTGTTTTTGTAATCAGCACGAGACTTTCTATGGTATTTATGGTTGTGGAGTATCTGAATTCTAGATTCAGTATCTTTGTCGAAAGCAATTTACAGCTCTTTTGATTACAAATTTTCTATATGGTTTACTCAACAAGACATATAATACTCCCTCCGTCCCATAATATAAGTCATGATTCAGTTTTTGCGCGGTTATTAAGGTAAAAAGAATCTTGTTAATTTTAGATAAGTAGATTCATTTGTATTGGGAACCATTACTTTAATTTTTTTTTAAACAAAAAAGAAATCAGCTGTGCATTTAATAATCTTTGGGGGGTAGTGTAAGGAAGTTAAGCAGTTTTCAATACGTTTAATGAATCACAGTTTGTAAGCAATAGAGTAATCCAGTAAAAAAAAACTGACCAATGACAGCACTTTATTAAAGGATAATCCTCCAATCAAAATCCTTGAACAATGAGCACACGGATTAAGCCAACTTTGGCAAAACATCAAAAATTTCTTTTTCCCTCCAAACAAAAGGGATTGTTAACCTTCACAACACTATAAAAACAGAGCATGGATGAATATTGTTCTTCATCCAAAAAAAAAGCAGAGCACATACAAAAAAAAAAAAATCCTAACAAAGTTGTTGCATCATCGCCTGATTTCCATGGCTTCATAGTGGAATCTTAACGATGCTTGGTCTCCAAATGATGGTGAGGATAGTGAAATGGAACCTTACATTGAGGCTGGGGACATGGCACCTCAGAATGTTGAGATTAATCTCAACTCACCACCACCAATTTCAGCACAACAGTAAGAAGATGAGCAGGAGCAGCCTCATCATCAGCACAGAAACAGGCTCAGCAGTGATAACAAGCTCAAAGTCTTGTTATTCCTTCTCAATAGAGCAAGAGAAGGCAAGCTCAAGTATGGCAGCATGACAGAAGCAAGTTGAACATAGCCAAAGTATGAACAGAATAAACTGAAACAACAACAATAAAAAAACATAGTGAACCTAACCAAAGTATGAACATAACTCATTGAACCAAGTTGAAATAATAGCAATCAGGAACAAAATGAACGTAACCAAAGTATGAACATAACAAAGTGAACAAAAACACAACAATGTGAACAAAAACGCACAAGGTAAGAATGAAAACAAACAAATCATCATAATCAAAGAATGAACAGTTGATCAAGATAACAACACAATCATCATAATCAAAAAATGAACATAGCATAATTGAGTAGAATAAAGTTTAACTCCAACAAACAAATCATCATTAATTGGGAACAAGGTAAGTCATGAATTTCTTTATTCTTCATCATAATAAAACCCCAACAAACAAAAATCATCACTAAAATCATCACTAATATCATCACAACAATCTCAACAACAAAACAATAAAAAGCATTAGGAGCAATTTGTCCCTTTGCAATCTGCCCCAATTCACAATAGGGATAATCCGAACAAGAATATGTATCATTGGATACATCTTCCCCAGATTTATGAGAAAAACCATGACTCATGGCAAAAACAAGAAATATAGATGAAATTTGAACTGTAAGTTGGGAAAAAAAGTGAGATATAGGGTTTTCAAAATGGATATATGAATAAAGAAGCACATGTTGAGGCTTAAATACGAAATGAACAAACAATTTTCAACTTCGAAACTAGTCATGCAAATTGATGAAAGTTGTAGATTCAAAGAACAAGAACAAAAAAAAATTCAATCAAGACACAAATTCATGCATAAAAACTTTGAAAATCAAAAATAAAGTCAAAAAATCAAACCGGATTAACGCATTTCATGAAAATCACGCATCGCAGATCTAGGGTTTCCATGTGAACAGTGGACTTTAGAGAGAAAATCAGAGGAATCAGTAGAGAAGAGGAAAGTGGATGAGAGAGAAAATGAAATAACCGTTGGTAGTACAGTAAAGGGAGGAGTAATTAAGAGAGAGGAAGGCGTTGAATGGGGTAAAAGATCCCAAAACCTCATTAATAGGGGATGTATTGAAATCCGAAATTATGAGGGTATTTTGGGCAGTTCATATAACTCATGAGGGTATTCAGGGTATATTTATTGAATTAAAATAGAAAGGGGACTTATATTTTGGGACACCTTATTAAGAAAGGGGACTTATATTATGGGACGGAGGGAGTATAAGATAAGCAATTAAGTCACTGCTCACTATTGATTTCAAGGACTCATAAGTCATATCAATCTTACGCCAACACTGATATGAATGGTTTATCGATAAGAATTGACTTAAGAACATAGATTTTTGCATAATCTCAAGGATTTTTTGGTTAAAACACCCTTATGTTTGCTGATTTTTAAAACAATCCCCCTTTTGTTTTTTTTTTTTGAAATGAACCCCCAAACGTTTTATAAAAATTTTGGTTGCACCCCCAAAACCTATCTTCCGTCAAATTCAGACGTTTGTGGGGCCCTTTTTTCCATTTTCCCTCCTAAATGTTACGTGAAATGACATTTGTATCCTTGGGTAATAAAACCCTTCAACTAACCTCTTCATCTCTCTCATTCAATTCCTTGCTTTGGCTGATTTCATCTCTCTCACTTGCACTGTGAGAAATTCAAAGATCTTTCACTTGTCATCATCTACACCTTTTCATCTTCTCTTTCGGTCTCTCTCACCCAAAGACACTCTCTCTCTCTCTCGTCATCATGGAGAATTCCCGCAATGATTTAAAAGGGGAAACTTTTATGGACGTTAAAACAAGAGCATGGTGCCCAAAATAGGTAATTCACTGTGCTGGTTTGTTGGATTACTGTAATGGTGCTTAGAAGCCCTAATTTTTTAATTGCTTGTTGATGTTAAAAAATGATTCTTTGAAATTTGCTTGTTATTGGTAACCCAACTCTAAATTGTACTGTCATTTGGTTAAAAATTAACAATTGTGTCATTATTGAACTCACTTGACTTAAGTAGTTCAACCCCCATTTTGTAATTGCTGATTTGTTGTTGCTCAAATATTCTAGGGCTAGTCCTACTCATCTGTTGCTGCTGGTTGTGCATTTGGGTGGTAAATTTAAATTGGTTGATGGTAAATCTGTTTATGTGGGGGGTCAAATTTGTATGAGGGAAGGTGTGAGCTCCAGAGAGTTAAACATGGCAACAATAAGAGGTTATGTCATGCAATCACAGAAAAAACTGAATCTAACAAGTGGTGAAACTTTTAGTTTGTGGTATAAGAATCCTAGAATGGAAATGACAAATGGCAGGAAAAAAATTGAGAGTGAAAGTGATTTTGAAGAGTTTTACCAAAGTAGGGACATTCATGAAAAACTGGTGTTGTATGTGATTGATGAACCTAAACCTCAATTAGTTGTGCCATCAATTAGGACCAAGTTTGTGTCTTACTCACCACCAAAGCCCATGTCTCATAGAGCCCAAATGTTCCTTAAGTCCCGCTCACGACCCCATTCCCAAACCCAGGATCCATGCCCGGTAGCTCATCACAACCCATGCCAAACCCCAAACCCATCCTTCCAAATAGGAGAAGCCCACGTTTAAATGACCCAGAAGTTTGGTTCTTAGGGACCTCTCAGTCACCACCTCCCTCATCAAACACTATCCCTAATACCGACCCTTCCACCGTGATATCTCCACAAAAACATCTATACATACATCACCGTTGAGAAGAGATCCACACCTAGGGTGAAACAGAAGCTAGGAAGAAGAAAAGTAAAGATAAAGGGGGAAAAGGGAAAGGGAAGGTAAGTGAAGAAAAAGAAGGGAAAAGGAAAGAGAAAGAGAAGAAAGGTACTAAGAGTAAGGGAGGCGGGGAAGAGGAAGAAGGCAAGCAAGAAGTTGTTTCGGGATGAAGAAGATTGGAGTGGGGATGGTGAAAATAGCTCGGATCCGAGCCGAGTGATACGAGATAAGTACTTTGATGAAGGTGAGGAAGATAGGAGTGAAAATGTTGTGAATGAGCTTTTTTCCAGCTCTGCAGTAAATGGGGAGGAGTTGTTGAGGCAAGCTGAAGGTTTGTTTAAGCAGCAAGGAGAGAGTAAGAAGAAGGGAAACTGGGCGGTAAGAACAAGTATGTGTTTGAGAATGTACGGGAGGTTGAGTATGACTCGAGATGAACTAAGGAGCTTGGATGGATCGGATGAAGAGGTTGACACTTACCCAACCTTCAACATTGAGAAAGATTTGAAAGGGCGGAGTAAATCGACCTATGGCTTGAAGTTTAATAGTATATATGATTTGAGAAAGGCATTGCAACATCATAGTATTGCGAATAGGTATGACTACTACTTTATGCATAATGAAACCGGTAGATTAAGCGTGCAGGTGTAGATATAAGTGCAACTTGTCCTTGGAATACAAAGAAAGGCAAGTTTAGAAAGTGTAGTTGTACTAAAGAGGAACTTAAGTGTAGATTCAAGGTTCATGCTGTGCAACTCAAAATGTCACAGACTTTTCAGATTAGGACAATTAGGTTAGAGCATGAATGTGGGTTTTACCATTCAACTAGTAAGGTCACTTCTGCATATTTAGCTGAAAAGTACCTAGATGAGTGGAAATCAGACCCTGATTGGAAGTTAACCAAGTTCATTGACAGAGTTTACAGAGACTTAGGAATCAGAATTAAGTACTATAAAGCATGGTTTGCTAGGGCTAGGGCAAAAAATATTCTGTATGGGGATGCTACAGAACAATATGCAAAAGTGTATGAGTATGCCTTTGCACTGCTCAAGTACAACCCTGGTTCCTCGACCATTGTTTCTATTGAAAATTGTGAAAGTCCACCAGTCCATTTCCGGGAGGTTTTATGTATGACTTGAAGCTTGCAAAGTGGGGTATAAACAAGGGTGCAGGCCCCTCATAGGAGTTGATGGGTGTCACCTTAAAGGGGCTTACCCGGGAATGATTTTGATGGTCGTTAGTAAGGATGGAAACAATAATATCTACCCCATTGCATGGGCTGTAGTGGATGTTGAGAATACAAACAAATTGGATTTGGTTTTTGGAGCAACTAATGCATGATGTAGGACATGTCGGGAGGTGAAGGTCCGACCTTGATGTCAGACAGGCAAAAGGTGATGGCATCTTATACTTCAATCTTTGTTTTCATTCTGTTATGTGATGTTTATGCTAATAATTTTGGTTGTTTTTGTTGATATGCAGGGGTTGTTGGAAGCCATATCCTTGGTAGCTAGTAAGGCCGATGTCGATTCTCGTGTTAAGACACATTTGGGCTAACTTTAAGCTCAAATTTGCCGGGCACAGTGTTCAAGGAACACTTTTGGAAAGCAAACAAAGCAACAACCAAGGTAGACACTTTGTTTAAGCCCTTTCTTCCATGTTAATAGTTGTACTAAGTTTATTTCTCACTTATTTTGTGCATAATACTACTTTGGCAGAGTGAATTCACCAAAGAGCTAGAAAAAATAAAATTCTTGGATGAAGATGCATACAACTACCTTCATGCAATCCCATCCAAGCACTGGTCTAGGCACTCTTTTACCACAACAGCAAAATCAAACATGTTAACTAACAACATGTGTGAAACTATGAATCTTTGTGATAAAAGAGGCTAGGGATAAACCAGTTCTTACTTGTTTGGAGTGGATAAGGAGGTACATTATGAAGAGGCATGCCGATAAATGGGAGGGGACCGAGAGTTACACTGGTAAATTTATGCCATATGTAGGGAAGGTTTTAAATTGGATGAAGGAAGGGGCAAAACATTGTATGCCAGTGCATTCTAGGTTAGATCATTGGGAGGTTGACACTATTGATGATAGGTTCATAGTCAGCATAGGGGACAAATATTGTAGTTGTAATCATTGGATGTTGACTGGAATCCCATGTGCTCATGCTTGGGCATGTATAGTGGCAAAGAAAGAGAGTCCAGAAGATTATGTGGATGAGTGTTACTCTAAGGAAAAGTACATTAAGGCATATGAAGCACACATCAAACCTATGCCTGGTGCTAAACATTGGGATCCTTGCAATTATCCAGAGCCTCTACCTCCTGTCATAAGAAGAATGCCTGGTAGGCCAAGCTTGAAGAAAAGGAAGAAGGAGGCGAGATGAGGAGGAGGGGGGGGAGGAAGAAACAAAAGCAAAGGTGCTCCAACTGTGGTATATCTGGTCACAACAAAAAGAAGTGCAAAAACCCTACTGTCACTAAACCTCCACCCAAAAAAGGAGGCAGACCCCAATCAAATGACCCTTGGGTGGTGGCAACCATAAAGAAAAGAGAAGCTAGGGCACATCAGGTGCAAGTTCAAGTTCATTACTTGCAAACTTGTAATTATTTACTTGTTTATAGTACAAATACAAAACTAATCTCCATTTTTTGTTCAACGAGATGAATTATGTTGTTCCTTACGTGAATGAGGCCGAATCCGTGTCACAAAACCACTCCTGTCCTCCTCCACTATCAAGTCAAGCATCAGCGGTCAAGGTAGAACCACCAAGCAGCCAACCAAGGGCCTTGCAATATCTTTGTCTCAGTCCTCCAAGCCAGCACCAAGACCCAAGTTGCCAACTAAGTCACTGAAGAAGAAAGCTTAAAATTGTGGATAGTTCATCTTGTAATAGTGTTTTAGACTAGTGAGAAACATTAGTTCATGTTGTGTAACTCATTTTATGTTATATTGTGTACTATGACAAGTTTAATTAGTTATGTGTACTATGAAATGAAGACTTTTAAATTCACCAAATAGCATCATCTTCATTAATAGAGTTAGTCGGATACAACCTACTAATCTTGCATTGCTAAACTACAACAACAACTAAAACTAACCACTAACCAAGACAACTTTCCACTAATTCCGCATTACATTAACAATGAGGAATAAAATGAAAAAACTTGCAACTACCCCAACAAACAATCCAAGTGATAAATCCACAACTTTTTGGTGCATTTTGCCTTTTTGATGCTCCTGATTTTTTGTTCAACACCACCAAATTTTCCACCTTTGGCTTAGTGTCTTGAATCCTTGCGATTTCACTCTTTAAAAACGTTACTTCATGTGTCAACAACCTCTTCTCCAAAGACCAGTTCATTAATGACCACCTTCTCGCCACTCCTCCCGATTCTTGTCAACCCATCCAAAGAATGCACACCCTTCTCTTCCAAGTATGAACATCCGAGAATTTGCGGGCATAGAAACTCCTCCCGAGATTGTCATGGGTCCATGACCTCAAAATCTTAGCGAGAATTCGACAATTGCATCTCGGTTGCCATAACCCTAATTGAACAATTAACCCAAATTAAGATAAGCAAATAAACCCTAGAATCGCAAAATTACCCAAAATTTAATGCCTAGAAATGAATGTAACACTTACTTGATTTGAAGAATGTCAGGAATTGTCAATTGAGAGTGGAATTGCAATTTTCCGTTCGAAATTTTGGATTAGCAGCTTCAATTTGGGGTGTCGGAAAATGACCGTTGTGAGAGAGGGAATATCCTGATTTGGGGATGAAATGGTTGTTATATAATAGCATAGGTGGGCCCCACAAACGTCTGAATTTGACGGAAGTTAGGTTTTGGGGGTGCAACCAAAATTTTTATAAAACGTTTGGGGGTTCATTTCAAAAAAAAAAACAAAAGGGAGATTGTTTTAAAAATCATCAAACATAAGGGTGTTTTAACCAAAAAATCCTAATCTCAATCAAGATGGTAAATTGGGTAAAGCAACAATAACACTACACGAGTTAAATCTACCATAGTCATTGTGTCGAACCGAAAAACTATACCCATAGTCATTGTGTAGAACTGGCCATTTTACCAATAGTAGACAAAACCTAGCGCAAATTCTAGTCTATCTACCCAGTATTATCGCAATTAAATTTGAACGGAAAAAATGATGAAGTATACTTGAAAAATTCATTTTCATGTAATTGTTTATCGTTCATATAGTCATGGGGCAAGAATTACAGTTCATAAACTTCCCCATTCTAGGTTTATGGGTGTTTAGTGAAATATGGAAGAAAAACAAAAGAGATTAAACTTAGAACAAGGGCAATTGAGAAAAGAAATACTTTTTATATTTTGACTATCCTGTATATAGAGAAAATTTACTTGATATTTTATCCCTGCTCTTTGTTTCCATCACATGGTCACATGTTATGTAGTTTTGCTTTTCCTCAGCTAGCTAAAAGTGTTGTCATTCGATGGCAGTGGCGGATCCAGGATTTCATCCACGTGGGTTCAGAATTGTTAAAAAAAAATCTGAATATATTAATTTAAATTTCAAATTACAACTGATAAATAAAACCTAGGGAGATAACTTATTGGGATTACATTGAAAAAAATGCTCTAAACTCCTCATTCTTCACAATTTCCAGTCTAACCATTGCCAATTAAGCAATACCGACAACATCATGTTTCCATTATTCAATTAACAACAATTAAGTATGGCAACAATAATTTCAAATTCTGAAGATTAATACTAAAATTATGTATATTCACATTTCTAACGACAACAATAACTAAAACAACACAAAAGATTAATTAAATTATAAACTTTTGAAAATCAAAAATAATTTATCAACTATGAGTACTGGAGTAGTACTAAAACTATCAAAAATGAATACTAAAACTATTTAAATTAAGCAAATCTAACATCAGATAACAAATAATTAAAAAAAATCAAAAGATCAATTGAATTAAAAACTTTTAAAAATCAAAAACAATTTATCATCTATCAAGTACTGGAGTACAGCGTCCAAATAATCAAGTATGAAAAATCAATTCAAATTATAAAACTAATTAGTAATCACTAAAAAATGACCACAAAAAACACAACTAATTAAGAGAGGTCTAGAGGAGATACTCAAAAGTCAAAACATAAGCATCAAGCAGGATGATGATTAAGCAGATAGGAAGAACGAAGGACACAGCTGCGACGGGCTACAAAGAGTGAAAGTGAAAGCCCTAAAAATAAAGTAGAGAAGCACTAACCGAAAAAAGGAAGAAAATTTTGTCTAAAAACATACTCGAACCCGCGTCCTGCATGTTAGTTGGTTTAAGTCACAAAACGCACGGACCATCTCAGCCAGTTCTACATTCATGGCAAACACGCACGTGAAATTAATTTAACCAGTTAATTTCTAGTTTTTTCGCTGTTTTTTACCGAAAATTTTGTGGGTTCAGTTGAACCCACTAAACCCACGCTAGATCCGCCCCCTGTTCGATGGTGAGAACTGATATAAGTATATGGTCATGGAATTTGTTTGGTTTTGGGTATCAGGCCGGCTATCAGCATGAGTGCATGATCGTCTCTTGAATCTTGTATTATGCAGCAATTCAGATTCTAGAACTTTAATGCACTATCTTTGTTACTCCAGTTAAAAGCAAATTTTGCTATTAACTCCAATACTTTAAAAAATGTACAACTCTACACCTTAATTAATTAGACTGATGTGATTAGATTCCCTCTAGCAACTAATACTAATCTAAATGTTGGTCCCACTTTTTTTTTTTTTGATAATTTGGTGTTTTATATTATTCCATTAAGGAAAGGTTATAGCCCATACATCGAGTTAAGCATACTTGAGGGTACCAAACTTTGCAAAAAATTGCAGTTTACTCACCCAAGTTGTAAATGTTGCAGTTTGCTCACTCAAACCCAAATTCTGTTACTTTTGCTATTAACTTTAATAAAATAATAATAATAAATTATTTGTGCATAAAATCTTCATTTCTCTTTCTAAAAAAAATATTATGTCTTCCTCTCTCCTTCCCCCACACTAGGCCACCAGCCCACCACCCACACCAACCACGCACCACCTTCACCGCCGACCACCACACCAACCACCACCTTCCCCACCGTCCACCACACCCTCCACCACCTTCACCACCGACAACTAACCACACAACCACCACTTTCACCACCGTCCACCACACCCACCACCACCTTCACCACCAATCACCCGTCTTCACCACTGCCCGTTCACCGACCACCACACCAACCACCACCAATCACCACCAACCAAATAAAAAAACTACCCAGAAAATTCAAACCAAACTCCAAAATCAGATCTAAGAACCAATCGAAAACATTAGAATTCGAGCATCCCAACCCCAAAACCCCAACATCAGATCTAAGAAAAGCACAAAAAATTCGAGCATCCCAACCCCAAAACCCCAACATCAGATCTAAGAAAAGCACAAAAAATTCGAGCATCCCAACCCCCCACAACCACCAAAACGAACCAAAATCCCCAAAATCGAACCCAAAACCCAGAAAAATCAAACTCCAACCCTAGCAATCATCTTCAACAACAAACAATCTTCCACGACAAAACAAGAAAATCGAAACTAACCCACATCGAGCAAACCAGAAATTCGAGCAGGCGAAAGGAGTCGGTTTCGTCGAGATGAGAGGGCTTGATTAAGGGAGAAGATGGCCGCGAGAGGAGTCGATCCCGCGACGGAGGAGAGAGAGGTAGAATAGACGGAGGAAGAGGAGTTCATGGCGGCGTTGACCGGTGAGGTTGGCGAGGTTATTTTCCGGTGAATCTCCTTCTTTGTTGTCTTAATTATTTGTTTTGGTGATTTTGGTTCGTTTTTGGTGATTTTAGTTCTATTTTGTTTTGGTGATTTTGGAAGGTGGTGAATGACAGGAGGTGGAGTGGTGGATGGAAGGCGGTGAATCTGGTTTTGAGAGGAGGAGAGAGAAAGATTGTTATTCTCGTTTTCAGTGCCAAATCAGCCTTTCTTTATTGATTTTATTTGAAGTTAATAACAGAAAAGTAAACAGAGTTGTACTTTGAGTGAGCAAAGTGCAACTTTTACAACTTGGGTGAGTAAACTGCAATTTTTTGCAAAGTTTAGTACCCTCTTTTATGCTTAACTCCCCATACATCACATCCTTATGAAGGATTACAAATAACAGTAGCTCAAGAGAGCCTAATGATGAAAGCGAAGACTACATCCACGCAAGAAAGTCAGCATCCCTCCTAAGTCCTTGCTTAGCTAAGGCATCTGCAACCTCATTGGAAACCCTACCTTTATGGATGATTGAGACATTTTAAGCAATGCTTTGATGGACTGCGGATGAATGAAGTTTAAATTCCAAGGCCCATCCGAAGTGTCATTACTCAATTATGTATAAGTTAACGTCATTTTTAGAGCCATCAAGATCTCAATGTCAAATGATATCATAAGGGCACATCAAATCATCATCGAGTCAGACTCCGCTAATGCGGTTAAATGTTGGTCCCACCTTTTTTCATATACTTATACAATTTTCACAAATCTTAGACTCATGAGTTTTTTTTTATAATTTTAGTTTTCCATTCATTTCATAACCATCATTCGAGGAGTAACTGGTTACAGCCTACATCATTAGGCAGAGTTTCAAAATAACAAACATCCCACTGGCAGAGGAAAATTGAAATAGACAAAGTTCTAATTCTACCAGACCAGTTCAACTACTCAGCAACTCAACTACTCAGATATGATCGCAGGAGTAGTGAAGTTTAAGCTAAAGCCAAGCTATGAAATCATCTCTTCTTTGAAGTCCTTGCTTTGCTAAGGTGTCTGCCACAATATTTGACTCTCGACTTTTATGAATAATTCGGATGCCATTGCCCATTGATAAGGCGCTTCAGATGAAATTAATGATGAAGGTGAGATTCCATGGGCCTTTAGAAGCACCTGTGCACCAATTCACAGTATTCTTAGAGTCAGATTCCACAATCAAGTTATGATCCCGCAAGTGAGTTTGTGCTAGGAATAGCTTTATTGCTCGATGAATTGCTAAAGTCTCCGCATGGTTGATTTCTACACAACGGATAGGACTGGAAAAACACAAATGAAATGCCCTGCGTGATCCTTAAGGACGCCTCCGATGGCAGACTTGAGGAGTAGAGGGCTTAGGGATGCATCTACATTTCACTTTAAGTGGAGATTCTGCGGGGGAGACCAATGTGAAGGCAGACGAGGTTTTGGAGTAAGCTGTCCACTAGGGGAGCAGAGAGATTTGAGGCATTGGGGGTTCTGCAAGACTTCGTTTTGATTGTATGGGAACAAAGATCCCCACCCTTTTATCCACCAGCAAACTCGTAAGAGGACCAAGTCATGAAGCTGGCCCATTGAACAGGTTTTATTTTCAAAACATCTTGTGTTTCGCTCCTTCCATAGCGTCCATGGAATGATGCTGAAACTCGATCCCACACTTTTTTAAAGAAAGCATCACTCTTCGGGTATGACCAGAGCTCAAAGGCTTATCTAATTGATGATGGAGTAACCCATACAAGATTCCACAATTTATACCACCAACACCATAATCTCCATGAAAATGAACAATGTAGAAATAGATGATCACATGTTTCAGGGAGCAATCCACAAAAGACACAGAGAGATTGTTCAATTGGAATGACACCAATCCTAGCCAATTTGGATTTGGTGTTTATTTTCCCACGCAACACGAGCCATGTGAATATTTCTATGCGGTGAGGAACCAAATCCCTCCAAATGCCTTTGATTGAATCGTGAGGCCGAAGAAGATCAGTTTTTGCTTGTTTCATCGTGAGAGATTTAACTGAAAAATCACCCACTTTATTCGGTGTCCAGGCCAAGTAGTCAGGGTCACATGGTGATAGCGCAGCCCTATCAAGAACAGTCTATTTTGTTTTGTATGTTAAGTACAACTACCAGTAATATCACTTATTTGGAATCTGACAGGTATGTCAAATTTGTTATGATACTTGCTTATGTTGTAATTTTCCTTTCTTGGTATAAAATGAAATATAATAGTACAAGTTTTGGTTAGTAGTCTTTTTGAACCATGATTTCCCTCTGTTTGATCCTGAAGATTGTCAAAATATACTGGGTTGATTTTCCAAATGAGTTGTCAAAGTACTATTTGAGAGATTAGTTGTGATTCCTGATTGGAACTTTGGAAGGTAGAGGGTAAATCATGTCAAGGAAAATCATGTCAAGGAAAATTGTATTGGCGTGATATACCCTTCTTTTCACAATTAGTTACAGTGCTTACTACTTACTCCTCAACTGTATCCTGTGTTCTGATTTAATTATCGAGATGGAATAGGAATTATTACTTCCTTTCCTATGTAATAGGCCACATTTAATCGAATAAGGAAGTGAGTTAAAATACTACTAAAGGTGCGTTCACTTGAAGTAATCTGAAATGAACTTATCTTAACTTATTGGTATTTAGCAGAACTTTTCTAATTTTAGTGGTACTTATTGGAACTCATTTAACTTATGTGAACTTATTGAATCTTATTTTATAGTTTGTTAGAACTCATTGGAAGTTATTGAAGTTATAGGAACTTATTGGAACTTATCTGAACTTTTATTAGATTTGAAACTTATATTCTTTAAGGCGAAGAGAACAAACCGTAAGTCCGTAACTGTTCTTCACTTTTAAAATTTTGGAAAATTTGTCAGAAACCACCTTTTAAAATCACTTTTTTGTGAAACCACCTTCACATACCTTTCACAAAAAAGGTGGTTTCTCACAAAAAAGTGATTTTAAAAGGTGGTTTCTGACAAATTTTCCTAAAATTTTTAATGATATTATCATATGATATAGGTATGTTGAAAGTATAACTTACTACCTTCACAAAGTGACCTGTTTTTCGTGACATTTATTTTAATATGGATATGTGAAGTACAATTATCTAAAGATGGTGAGAGTATCAGTTTCTGGACTTTAAATCTGGTGCTTTTTCGAGGAAGCTACTGAGGAAACACATATCCCAGTTTTGACTAGAACTGCATGAACGAGCTGAACCATTTCACATCCTGAAATCAGTTGTTGTTTTTGACAGTTGACGTACAAGAAGCTTGTGAAAAATGAACTGAAATTAGTGGCTGGTAGTCTGTAGCTTAGATGCTGAAGCAAGCTATGTGAGTATGTGACAATGAAAACTTGAGATGTTTGGCATCCAATGCACTATGATTACCTAAGGGCACCAATGCCAATGCCTTTCACATCTAATGTCAAATAATCTCCATTATGCAGTTCTTAAGGATAAAAACATTCCCTCTTGTCTAACTTTGAGAAGATTACTATGTAAAAGCATATATTGCTTTCTAAACATGTCTTTTCCTTCTTGTTGTTCGCATATTGTTTACTGGAGATGTCTGTTATCTGTTTCAGAGTTTGCTTCTGATACTTTTGCCTCTCTTTCATGGCTGTCCTCACAAGAGCAAATAGTATATTTCAAAAAAAGCAGAAGTATTCACTAATTTTCATAAAAATAAAAAAAGTAATGGAAGTAAAATATTGATACTAGGATTGTTGATTATTATATGAAACTTCTATATGATTAGTCTGATAAAAACTTTACATTAGGATCAAGTGTAACTAAGTAAAATTGTAATCTTGTGAGCGGTTCATAATATCAACATTAGTGTTGAGGGTGTTTATTAATTTCTTTGTTTAAAGTGTAGAAACCCTTGCTTTTGTTGTTACTCTAATTCATATACAACTAATGACACAGATTGGTCACATAAGCCAACTCGGTATCTAATAACTAGAGAGAGCTGAGCATTGGTAAAATCAAGTTCAAGGCCTTTGATTTGGGAGGTCACCAGATTCCTCACCCCATCTGGAAAGATTACTATGCTATGGTGAATTTATATCCTATGGCTTCCTAGGTCACCAGATGCCATACTTCAGCTGGTCTGAATCTGTCAAAGTAAAAGGGAAAGTAAGATTGGAGGGTTTTGAATAGTATGTGCACGACCTTCCGCTTTCACGCTCTCGTGGACTCATGGTAAGACCAAGTATCGATTACTATAATTATGAAATTGTCAATCATATGGTGCTTCCCCTAACTTTAAGCCCCTAACTTTAAGGTGTTTGATGGCTGGATGTAGAGCATACTAGCTTAGAGTAGTCTAAAGATATTCCAATTCATATTTTCTTTTTTCATAAATTTTAATTAGTTAGAATATGTTCATTGCCTATTTTCATGCCAGAAGCATAATACTATCCACATATAATGGCACACACGTATAAATTCTTTCAGCTTTAATGCGTGAATTCTGCAAAGATGACATTATTGACATACATGTCTAGGTTTCCATCATAGTTCCGTATTTGGATATGTATCTATGGAGTTGCATTTTAGATATGCTTTCAGCACGACTTACGTTGGTTTCTTCAAGTCATTATTAACATCCACCTAACTTTTCTTCGATGTTTGCTCAGTAAAATTCACTCATTTAAGGGTGGTGGCCGCACAATAGGTGATCTGAAACAGCTCGTGATTTCTAAGCACATGCATCTCTGTTCACCTTCAATATATTGCCCAATGCATCCGCAATTTAACCCACTATGAGAATTTTAAAGGAAGCAATAAGGAGGGAGAGTGATAGGATCTTTTTCCTCTATTAGGATATGAATTAGGGAACTATATATATAAATATATATATTCTCTCAAAGTTGGATAAATCTGAAGGGAAGACACTAGCACGTTTCCTCATCCCTCCGCTCTCTGCATCATGGCTAATAAACACAATATTCAGAGATGATTCATTCTGTTCATTAACTAAATCCTAAACTAGACTTGAATTCACTTCTTCAGAACTAAATAGACTCGAGTGTCTCCCAATCTGATTTAGATTTTCAATGCTGAAGTCATATCAGAGTGTTCATTCTAGATTTGTAGAAAATGTATACTGGTGAGGTAATAGCTTCTCTCGAACACCATTCACCCCCCCTCCTTTTCCATTCTCTTTGAATATTCTTATCCAACCACTTAAAAATAGAGGTAATAGCTGATTTATGTAATCAATTACCAAGTCAAGCTTCTTCATTTTTTTTTGGAAAGAAGTCAAGCTTCTTTTAATGTAGGATTGTGTTCATGGCTTATTTGCTGTAGTATATTTCATTTCGGGAAGGCCTACAAGAAGTTAAATTTGTTGGTTAGTCTAGCAAATCACATAGCTATAATATCTACGCCTTTCCTGATGTGATCAATCTAGGCATAAAATATAGAGTTGAAAAGTGATGCCATTGTTATTATATACCATGTGAAATTGGTGAAGTGATGCATGTCTAAGGAAATATGATACGTATAAAACTCACACACATTGAAATCATATATTGTCTGTCTTCCCAATATGATTATATGAGGTTCACATACTTAGAGAATAAAAAAAAACATCCGTGTTTATTTGAGAGTATACATCAAAGTTTTATGTCACTGTTTAATCCACATTAACAAGCATTTAATTGGCAAGATGATTGGGAAGGCTTCAAAGCTGTCAAGGAACTGCTGCGCACGTCCCGTTTCCTGATTAAAGTAAGCCCGAAGGTAACTCTTATCTAGAACAGTATCCTGTAGGGCTTCAAAGCTGTCCAGGAATGGTTGTGCATGCCTCATTCCTGATTGAAGTAGGCCCGAAGATAACTCTTACCTGGAACAACGTTGTGCAATGGATCCTCGAGAGAGTTGTGCTCGAAGATAATGTTCTAAGGCCATAAATCCATATGTTACAGAATCTGCAAATCAGGTTACTTCCACGCCTAGAATTGAGGCTAATGTTGAGACTATCAATTAAACTACTTTGACATGTCATTTTGTTTAGTATTAGTTGTACAAACATTTTGTCTTTACTTTTTGTCTTCTGTGAGGAAACTCCTAGATTTTGGCAAAAATTTGTAATAGTTGTGATGCTTTAGGTGGAATGTTGAACCTTTTGGCCTACTCTTAGCTAGATGTCTTTTCTTCTTTTGCTATTTTTAACTTGTAATTCTACTATTTTGGTTAGTCCAGCTCCAAAATTTATCAAGATATTTCCACCACAATATTAATTATTAATCTCACTAATTAGATTTTGCTCTATCGGGGGACCGCACATCATTAGCTTTTATGTAACAAAAAGTATTGAGTGATCATATATATATATATATATGTATATATATATATATATATATATGAAGTCAATAATCTTGTGAAATATGATGATCTTTATTTATGTTTCATATCATGTGCCAGATTGATGTTGCCGGTTTCATTGTAGAACATGTGCTCCCTTCCCCCATTTTTTTGATTTCTATGATAAATGTTCGGAGCTACATAAATTAATATGTTTTCTGGAGTACTTTTGAGATATTTAGTGAAATTGTACTAGATATTTAGACAAGGGCTTAAAGTTTAGATGCCTTCTTGTTTACGTCAAAACCATAGGTCTATAGAACATGTCACGAGTCTTTGGTAGAAAGAGGGATTAACATTTGTAAACCTCATGCACACTACAACAAGGGCTATATCTAGGGGAGTTCATAGGTCTATAGAACATGTCACGAGCCTTTTTTATTGCATTGTCCTCCTAGTAATGTAATGAAGCTCTATATATTGACAATAAGGCCATAAGTTAAACTTACTATATCTTTCGTAATTTAATTTATTCTCGCTTTGCATAAAAACATGAATTAGAAATATGATTATCAATCTCTTAGAACTTTAAGCATCTAAACATTATTCTCAAATGAAAAGGTATTACCATAATAAATCTATCTCATTATCTAATTTAAAGAAATCACTTTTATTTACGCTACTTTTTAAATGATTTTTTACATCGAATAAAATTATAAGTGTCGACTGATCCAAACGAAACTAAACAACCCGCGGCTGAAGTACTAATTCAATTCATACTCCAATGGTTAATCACCGTTAATGTCATACATAGTACATACATAAGCCAATTAATAGTGTTTGACTTTTCCACGCTTAAAGAAATCAATACTAATTCAATTATCTCCATTTTGATAAAAACAAATAAGGCAAGATCCTGTTTGACCAGTGAAAATATGGGTTAAAGTAACAGTGACAGTTGAGAGTTGAGACAGATTAAAAAGGAAAAATGGATCAGAATACCCCTAACTTTGGGCGGTCCGCTTTTAATACCCCTAAATATGGATTATTTTTAAATACCCCAAACTTTGGGGGTGGTTCGCCAAAAATGAACCCAGATGACTTGTAACCTGTTAGCAAGGTAATTTTTTTTTCCATCCTCTACTTCTTCTTCCTCCATTACAAGTTGCAACCACCACGTAGCCACCAGCCCACCACTACCACGACCTCCCACCAGCCCACCACTACCACGACCTCCCACCGCCCCCACACCCCATCCCCACCCCAGCCACCCACCGGAATCTCCTCCACCCCGGCCCACACCTTTGAACCCCTTCCCCCAACCCCAACCACCACCTTTGAACCCTCCCCCCCCCCACAAAGCCCACCCACCACCTTCGAACCCCTCCCCCCACCGCCCAACCTAACCCTCGCAGCCCCCCGGCCCCACCTTCGCAACCTCCCCCTCCCCCCACCACCCCGTCGAATTCCCCCTACCCACTCAAAAACCCACCCGGATAACTAGCTGTAACCCCTTTTCCTCCCTTTTTTTAGTGGTTTTTTTTTTAATTCATTTCAATCAATCAATTTTTATCCCTAATTACAATCCACTGCATCTCTTTCTCTCTCCTCAATTCATCTTCAACTTCAAATCTTCAACACCCACAAAATTAAATTTCGATTTGAGAATTACCCAGTTGAAAAATCTTGAAAAAATTTATAGGGTTTTCAATGGCTTCAAAAGCTGTTGCTAAAGATATCATCACTCTTCATGGATCCGTAGCAATTGTCAACGAATTCTTTCGTAATTTCTTTCTTCAATTTCTTCATTTTTTCTGGGTAACTTAATTCCAAATTGTCAAATTTCTTTTTCTTCTCCTACTTCAAAAACTGTTGCTAAAGAAGAAAGTTGTGGCAGTGGTTGTTGAAGGTGGTCGAGAACAGACAAAGAAGGGAGAAATCAGAGGTGGTTGTTGGTGGGAGTGAAGGTGGTGACGAAGGTGGTAGGGAGGAGAGAGAAATGGTGGTGAGGGAAGGTGGCAGTGGGGGGGTTGGGGGGTGGGGGATGAGGAGAGGAGAGAGAGAGATGAGTAGAGGGGGTGGGGGGTTTTGGTTTACCAGTTCATCCGGTCATAACAGGTAAATGGTGCATTTTTAGCGGACCACCCCCAAAGTTGGGGGTATTTAAAAATATCCATAGTTGGGGGGTATTAAAAGCGGACCGCCCAAAGTTGGGGGTATTCTAATCCATTTTTCCTTAAAAATTCAGCATGACCTAATCTGTTCCTATTTCTGTGCTCCACAATACTTCTTTTTTTTTTTTTTTGACAGGCACAATACTTCTTTTCAAGAAAGCAAAAATAAAGATATACCCACTAATCATGAATTATAGAGGGCAAAAATAAAGAGGATGACTTTTTTTCCCTATGTCGTAATCAATCCAAAAGTATGAAAGATGCATGATTAAAGGTGCACATGCTTATCTTACCTTTAGTTACCTTATCACCAAGTTAATTTAAAAGTAAAACTAATTTAAAAAATAAAATCTAAATGGTTAACTTATCATATACTCGTATTAGGTTATAGAAGACGGATGAAGTAACGTTGACCTTTTTTAATTTTATATTATAATTAGCATTATGTAGCTGATTATCGAGTCATCTAGACTCTGTTCTATTCAACTTATTTTAACTTATTTCAGAAAAGATAAGATATGATAAATTCAGATAAGATAAGATAAGTTCAATAAAACGGATTAACTATATAAACAACACAATAAACTAGAATATAAGTTAAGATAAGATAAGATAAGCTAAGATAAGATAAGATAAGTTAAGTTAAGATAAGACAAGATAAGATCAGTTAAGATAAGACAAGATAAGATAAGTTCCGATAAGATAAAATAAGATAATATAAGATAAGTCAAAAATAAGTTAAATCAAACGGACCCTTAGCCAGTAAAATTCAAAAATAAATTACTAAAATTTTTAAGCAGGTATGTAATCTGTAATTTTTTTTTTTTCAATTCATTAGTAGCTATTCTTTGATGGAGAAATTTAAGGAGAGCTATACATTCTACAAAGTCATGACTTTGCTTTACTTGCGTCTTTCAAGTTGCTTTTCTTAGTGATTTGTGGAAGATTTCTCATGCTTTTCATCTTTCAAGTCCTGCCTATAAATTACACTTTTACTTTTGATACTATTCACAAATTTCACTTTGACTATCATTTGTGATTTATGGGTAAGAGAAAATATAGTCATGTGGGATCTTATTTATTTGATTCGTCTCGATATGTACTTTTAGAATATCGACTTTATATAATTTTTTACAAATACAAAATTAGAGATATAAAACCTCAAAGTATTGAATCGGCATGTGTGAAAAGTGTAAGTGTAACTATTATTTAGGAACGGAGGTAGTAGTTCTTTCTTTGATCACTTCTTCTTCATGTATTTTCATTTTTCTTTCTATCATTTTCCTTGTAATGTACTAGTGTAGTTCTATCACTCTCTTCACTTATTATTTTCCAAAAAAAAAAAGCAAGAGATTTTGTTTTTTTTTTCTTATAAAAAAATTAGAGTTTTAAGATGGCAAGAGCTATATTATAACTGCATGGCCCAAAAATAGCACCTTCAATTTAAAACACGTAAACAAGAAGGAAAAAAAGTTCAAGCTCGTATATTTTCTTACTATTATATGTTTTGAAAATCGAATCTTGAATAGAGGAGAAATAAGCCTCTACTATCTCTAGGCTTCATCTCACAAAATCAAGGACATGTTAGTTTTTTACAAGAGAGGAGAGTTATAAGCTCTTAAAATTATTAAAAGATAATAAGTAAACACAGTGAAGAGGGGTTTTCAAAATATATGGTAGTGTACGAAATCCAAGTTAAAAGTTAAGAAATTCTGATTCCTAATTGAAACTTGTATGAATTCTTATGTATTGCGCCAGCCATATTGTGAGCAGAAGAAAGTGTGAAATCCAAAGTTTGGAGATTTTGTTCCCCAACTTAGATTACATCATTTTATGACGTGACTGCTCTCTCAACTTTTTTATTCACCTCCACTCTCTAATTTTAATCGACTCTTGCACGGAACGAATGTTTAACTTAATAGAACTAGTCTCATATGCACGCGATGCGTGCGTTAATTTCAAAACTTGTTATTCTATTATATACTACATCCATACTATATTTATGATTAAACTTAAAATGTGAAAGATCAATAAATAGATGAATTTAGATATATTAATTCGCTAATGTAAAAAAACTAACAAAGGTTGTGAGTTATTTTTAATATTAATATTTTGTGAATGAATTTTGAGTAGAACAGAAATAATGAGTTGGTTTGACTGAATTAAAGAGTATCAAAGATAATGAGTGTTTTAGACTTTTCAGGTAGAGGTCATATATACCATCTTCTCTTTTTTTTTTATAAAAAAGATCAAGATATTTTGTTCATATAATTTTTTGATTGAAGTATTTGATGCATATACCATTTTTAACTTGTTTAGAATGGCAAGTTGAAATGAGAAAGAGTTTTAAATTGTTTTCTTTTGTAATTTTTTTTATTCCATTAATTAGATCATTAAGGGTAATTTAGTATTTTCAGATGGGGACACTATTAGATATTAATCAAGAAAATTCTCCATATTAGTAGAAAGATCATGTAACTATAATATCTAGAGTAATCTAGGAAAATATCCATGAAAATATCTATATTAGAAAATTCTAGATATCTTTCTAGAATGATGTATAATAATATCTAGCCTAGGGAAAATTCTAGAAAAGTCCTAAGAGAAATCTAGATGTAAAAAATACTAGAAAAATCTAGAGGATGCACAAGTTTCTTACCACACCTATAAATAGGTGATGGTGTAAGCCTTGATGAAGTATGAAGCAAACATTACAAAGTTAATGAAAAAGCCTACCATTTCCCACAAACAATCTCTCCCTTTACCATCAAACAACAACACTCTTTGATCAAAAACATCTCTTAAGCATAAAAGTTCACTACTACTTCCGCTCAAGTTTCCAACATTTGGTATCCGAGCCATATTAATCCTAAAGCCTCCATTACAATATCATACTCCCATAAATATAATACACCAAACACAAAATAAACCAACTCCCTTAAATAAAAACCAAACACCACATAAATTAAAATGACTTCCCCAAACACTTCAACCTCAAACACATTTAACTATCCCCAAGTAAATTGGGTACCTACATTTAAGGGAGAAAAATATCAACAATGGTCTATTCAAATGAAATCCATATTTATCTCACAAGATTTGTGGGAGTTAGTACAAAATGGTTATGAACAACCAAATGATTTAATCCAAGAAGCTACTTGGGATGAAACAAGACGAAAACAATATAAACAAAATCGGATAAGGGATAATTATGCCCTATCCTTAATATATCGGGGAGTAGATGAAACAATCCTCCCTACTATTATGGTTTGCTACGGCGAAGGAGGCTTGGAGTATCCCGGAGACAAAATATAGGGGCTCCGAGAAGGTAATACTCTTTAAACTCGCAATCTTTATGGAGAGATTTTGATAATTTATTAATGGCGGAAAATGAAACAATTCAAGAGTTTTTTAGTCGAGTAACAAATATTATAAATCAAATCCGAACTAATGGAGATAAAATAGAAGATGTCCAAGTTGTTCGGAAAATATTAAGGAGTCTCCCCAAAAATTATGATCATATAGTGGCTGCTATAGAGGAGTCTAATAAAGATTTATCTAAATTAAGTTTAACTGAATTAATGGGCTCCCTTCTAGCACATGAAGATAGAATGCGTAGATTTACAGAGCAGCCACTAGAACAAGCTTTTCAAGCAAAATTAAAATATTCTAATAATGGAGAAAATAAAAGTAAAAATGGCTACGGTAAAGGAGGTACTTCATATAATCGTAGCGGGGGGAGAAGGAAGTTACAAAAATCAAGGAACTCGAGAAAATAATCAATGCGGCTCCTATTGCAATTTATGTAAGAAAAATGGCCATAATACACAAGATTGCCGGTATAAGTGTAAAAGATGCAAAAAACACACTCATTTTGAAAAAGATTGTTGGTTAGGCAAAAAGAAGAGGCCAATTTTACGGAAAATAAGGAGCCTAGAGATCAATTATTTTATACGTGTTTGAATGCTCACCAAGAGCCAAATGATATATGGTATATCGATAGTGGTTGTTCTAACCACATGACTGGCAATAAAAATTCATTTGTCAGTCTGGACGAAAACATAAAAACACAAATTACTCTTGGTGATGGAAGCAACCAAGATGTTGCTGGCAAGGGGACAATAGCCGTTAGAACCAAAAACGGCTCGTCTAAATTTATTTCTGATGTTTTCTATGTCCCCGGGCTTGCACAAAATTTGTTAAGTGTAGGCCAACTAATCCAAAGAGGCTATATGGTGAAATTTGATGCTAATAAATGCCTCATATTTGATAAGAGAAAAAAACAATTAATTACTACTACTCAAATGGCTCCTAATAAAATATTTCCATTAAGAATGAAAATGGAGCATAATGTTGCCCTAAGCTCTATAATAGATGAATCCACATTGTGGCATTTAAGATTCGGGCATCTAAATTTTAACAGTTTAAAACTGTTAAAACAAAAAGAAATGGTGATTGGGCTTCCACCTATAACTAATGAAAGAAAAATATGTGAGGGTTGTATATACGGGAAAATGCATAGATTGCCATTCCCTACTTCATCCTGGAGGGCCAGAGCTCCATTAGAGCTTGTTCACGCAGATATATGGGGCCAGAGCTCCATTAGAGCTTGTTCACGCAGATATATGGGGCCCAACCAGAAATCCGTCTCTTGGCGGAAAAAGATATTTTCTATTATTTGTTGATGATTTCTCTCGCATGATGTGGGTTTATATCTTGGAGGCAAAATCAGAAGCATTTTCCCACTTCATGCAATTTAAAGCCCTCACAGAAAGACAAAGTGGGCATTCAATAAAAATTTCGAGAACGGATCGTGGGGGAGAATTTACAAGCAAGGAGTTTAACGGCTTACGTAAGGCGCATGGGATCAAAAGAGAATTAACAAGTAAGACACACACCTCAACAAAATGGTGTTGCGGAAAGGAAAAATAGAACAATTCTTTGAAATGGCCCTGAGTATGATGCAAGCTAAGAATTTACCAAAATATTTTTGGGCCGAAGGCTGTCTCGTACAAGCAGTGTATATTCTCAATAAGTCTCCCACGAAAGCAGTGAAGAGTATGACACCCTATGAAGCTTGGCATAAGAGAAAGCCAAGAGTGGAGCACCTCAAAGTATTTGGGTGCATAGCATATGCCCACATCCCGAAAGAAAATCGGGAAAAGCTCGATGGAAAAGGAGAAAAATGTATCTTTATAGGATACAGTGACGAATCGAAAGGATATCGTCTCTATCAGCCCGAATCCAAGAAGTTAATCATATCAAGAGATGTCATCTTCGACGAAGGAGCACAATGGACGTGGACGGAGAATGAATCTCAGGCACGTGAAGGATATTTTCTTCCACCAAGTCCAAGAGAAGATGAAGGCCCAAATCATCCAAGCAACGCGATCATCCTCAAGTCCATCATCACCAAGATCTCCAACAACATCCTCGAGATCGGTGAGTCCAACATCGAGGATCAAGCTCTCAAAGCTCGACTCCGGTAGTGCGACGTTCACAAAGAGATCGGCGACCACCGAGGCTACTTGGAGGATTTCCAATGCAATCAAGCTATCATGGCTCTCTTCACAAGCGAACCACAAAGTTTTCAAGAAGGCTGCTCGAGAAGATAAATGGATCGAGGCCATGAATGAAGAAATCAAGATGATCGAGAAAAACAACACATGGGAGCTTGTTGAGAAACCTGAAGACAAAGAAGTCATCGGTCTCAAATGGGTCTACAAGGTTAAGTATAACGAAGATGGCTCCATCCAGAAATACAAGGCTCGTCTCGTCGCAAAAGGTTATTCCCAACAACCAGGGATTGACTTTAACGAGACATATGCTCCCGTTGTCCGCATGGAAACTATCAGGTCAGTCCTTGCTCTTGCTGCTCAACTTAAATTACCGATCTTTCAATTAGATGTCAAGTCGGCATTTCTAAATGGGGAGCTTGAAGAAGAAGTATATGTTGAGCAACCGCAAGGATATCTCATCGAAGGCAAAGAAGACAAAGTATACCGCCTTCGTAAAGTTCTTTATGGGCTTAAGCAAGCTCCCGGGGGCCTGGAATAGCAAAATAGATGGCTACCTACTTCAAAATGGGTTTACAAAAAGCCCAAGTGAGCCATCACTCTACATCAAGGCCCAAGGATCACAAGATTTTCTCATATTGTGCCTTTATGTAGATGATCTAATCTACACAGGCACTAATTCGAAAATGATTAAAGAATTTAAGAACACAATGATGTCGGAATTTGAAATGACCGACCTTGGAGCCATGAAGTACTTCCTTGGCATGCAAGTCAAGCAAAGCCCGGGAAGAATATTTATCTCACGGGAGAAATATGCGGACGACCTACTCAAGAAATTCAACATGAGTGAATGCAAGCCATTGGCTACACCAATGGCACTTAATGAAAGGCTATCTAAGAACGATGGCAAAGAGAAGGTCGATGCATCAATATATCGAAGTTTGGTCGGCTCTCTCATCTATCTTACACATACAAGGCCCGACATAGTACATCTTTGTCGGCATCGTATCCAGGTTCATGAGTGAGCCAAGTAAAACTCACTTGGCGGCAAAGCAAAAGGATTCTCGGGTACGTCAAGGGAACAAAAAGTTATGGTATTCACGTATGAGACGAGAGGAGAATCACAAGCTTACGGGATACAAAGACAGCGGTGGGGCGGAAGCATTGACGATCGGAAGAGTACAAGTGGCTACGTCTTCCACTGGGAACCAAGGCCATATCTTGGTCATCAAAGAAACAAGCAACAATAGCTCTGTCATCGGCGAGCGAGTACATAGCGGCAACAAGTGCGGCATGTGAAGCAGTATGGCTTAGAAGAATTCTCGATGATCTACAACGAGACATCAAAAGAACCAACAACTATCTTTTGTGACAACATGTCCGCAATAGCCATGACAAAGAATCCAGTCTTCCACGGTCGTACGAAGCACATCGAGATACGGCATCATTTCATTCGAGAGTTGGTCGACAAACAAGAGATCGAGCTACAATTCGCAAGACGGGGAGCAGCTCGCGGATATATTCACAAAAGCAATTCCAACGAGAGAAGTTCATCCAATTCGGAAGACAACTCGAGTACAAGAATTTTCTGATTAAAGGGGAGTATTAGATATTAATCAAGAAAATTCTCCATATTAGTAGAAAGATCATGTAACTATAATATCTAGAGTAATCTAGGAAAATATCCATGAAAATATCTATATTAGAAAATTCTAGATATCTTTCTAGAATGATGTATAATAATATCTAGCCTAGGGAAAATTCTAGAAAAGTCCTAAGAGAAATCTAGATGTAAAAAATACTAGAAAAATCTAGAGGATGCACAAGTTTCTTACCACACCTATAAATAGGTGATGGTGTAAGCCTTGATGAAGTATGAAGCAAACATTACAAAGTTAATGAAAAAGCCTACCATTTCCCACAAACAATCTCTCCCTTTACCATCAAACAACAACACTCTTTGATCAAAAACATCTCTTAAGCATAAAAGTTCACTACTACTTCCGCTCAAGTTTCCAACAGACACCATCTTCCTCCCCCTTCCCTTATATAATAGAGATATGATGGAAACCACTATAATTAATCTTCACAAACTTTTGTATAAGGCAGGCCACACCTTGAACAAATGGTATGGCCAGCTAATAAAAAGGCCCAAGCTAGGTCTTATAATGAAACCCAAGCGTGAATCCGTTTTCAGAGGGGTTACTTTTTTCGTACACAAATTAAATCTGTTTTTATCTGTCTTTTATTGAGTAAAACTTGAAATCATAGATCTGGAAATTGCTTTCGACAAAGATAGTGAAACTAGAATTTAGATACTACACAAGACCACAACCATAAATACTAATAAATACCATAGATAGTCTCGTGCTGACAAGTAAAACACACACATTCAACATTTCTACTACAATAACAACCAAACTACTAGCTTATTATCGAAATCAAACAACACCAACACCAGGAAATATAAAACCAAAAGACAACTTCTTAGACAAAATAACCTAAACCACAACCATGCATGCTACTTCAAATGCCAGAGTGACTGAGACACTAAATCTTCTTTCCAAGAAACACCGACGTTAACACAGTGCTGGTCTCAAAAGACGCTTTCAACATTGCTACTCCCTGGACCAAACATAATTCCATGTCAAAATATCATTTCAAACCTTTTATTTATAAGTTCCGCTATTTGGAAAACTATTCTCCATCAACTTAGCGATATTTCTTCAATTATCAGTGATCACAAAGCCCAGATATAATAGACCAATGAAACAATTTAACACTTTGAAGTATTAATAAACCAATAAACCTTATAAGTAAAAGCCAGTACCATTGATTAATTAATAGGAGTACCTGTTTGAGGCCTAGTTGAACCTCTTTCTCCTCTAAGGTAGAGACATCCTTAACATGGAACTTGTTCATAAGAGTAATACCGGAAATGGTAGACATCGGCTTCACCTCCAAATTGTCCATCACCATGTAGGTCACCACCCCCTTCACATACCCACCACCATTTCCAGTTCCACTGCTTGATGAAGTTGCATTATTCTGCGAAGCTGTCGGAGCAACATAGCTCAATTTAGTGCTCATTTGGCGGTTACAGTTACGACAAGCTTCCCCATGGCAATCAGTATAATAGATACAATCACTACTGTTATAGCTGCATCGATAGAATTGCTTGTCAGTTAAGCTTGTGGAATCATTCAGAGACAACAGAGGAATACTAACTGGTGCTTTTGGCTTGAGAACAGATTCCTTGGTGAGATTTGGCTGGAAATAGTCAGTACTCAGTGACTCGATGCTCTTGTAAAGCGAGCCGAGACAGCCCACCATGCCATTGACACTCAAGAGCTTGATAATGGTTCCAACTGGTAATGACATGATGTGGAACAGAAAATCCACAAATTCTTTTCCTCCTTCAGCAAACAGAACTTTGTTTGCCTTTGTGTCTATTAAGAGCTTTAGCTTTACATCGCTCGCACTCTCACTCTCACTCTCACTCTCACTTGCCATTGTACTCTATTCTTTCTCTGTAGTTGTAGCTATGATTGCATTACTATGTCAATGTTTATAACGAGATATTTGTACAGATGCTGCAGGGCAATTACAAAAAGTAATCCATGTTACGGAAAAGTAAACTTAACCCCTTAACATTACAAAAATTAATCCCTAATTTTAGTAAAGTAACCCTTTAACCAGTGGAGGATTCAGAAAAATATAATAGCGGGATCACTTTTTTAATATCAATATAATTTAAAAAAATGTTTAAGAGTGTAGAGAGATCGCTCTTCATTTTGGGAAGTGGGATTACAAAAATTAGGTCCACTTACACTCGGGCCATCTTCTTCTCGTGCCTTTTTTCTTATCACAAATTTGTCCATAATCTATATAATCAAAGTTAATTATAAAAGTTAGTTTTAATAATACAATACAAGCGATATTAGAAAACTAATAATATCAAAGTGATAAAGTTAAGATTTTTAATGTATATACTTATTAGTTAATTAGTGACTTAATTCACAAACAATTAGAATAACTATATAACATACAAATCATATTTTATAGAAAATTATTGTGCAATAAAAAAATTTACGCCTATATCCTAAAAAACAATCACGCATAACAAACTGTAGAATTGTGAGTTAACTATCTCACAAAGACTTGTACTCTTGTATTTTGTTCCGTTAAGGACCTATACTAATTTTTTGTTCCGTTAAGGATTCCGAAAGTAACATCCGTTACTTTTGCATCTAGAAAAGGGGTTACTCCTTAAAACTTTTCCGCTGTACACGAGAATACTCTAAATAAAAAAAATCTACATACTCTATAATCTATATCTCTAAAAATATAATTTACATACTCTAAAAGTTACTTGCTGGTGCCGTGGACTCCAAAATTCAATTTGCTAATTCTTTTTTTTAATCTCATCCACCTTCCTCAACGATAGAAAAGTCGTTCACTTCTAAATCTTCTGCCAATTGATATTTGAGAACAACATCATGGAGTGAGTATATATTGGGGAGCGAATCTAGTAGTTAGAGTCAATTGAACTATTGAAGGGAAAGGTTATAATTTGTAGGCTTTAATTTTTTGTTCTTTGAATTGTTTTATAGTATTGTTTTTTTGGTTTTCGTCGAATTTTGTGTGTAATTGCTATTTGGATTTGTTTGAAATCCTTAATCTACATTCTTAATATTGTTGTTCACATGGTTGTTGATGTGATTGAAATAATATTTTTTTGAGATTACAATATGTGTTCTACAACTTTAGTGAGAATTAGGGTTTGTAATTATACAAAATTGGGGCCTTCCCTTGATGATATTTATATTTATTAATTGGGCATGATTAATCTGAAATAGTGAAAATATATTGTTGTAATTAGTTGTTTCTAGATAATTTAGTGTGTTATTGTAAAGTTTTAAACTCTGTGAATTTGGTACTTGAAAGAAACATTATACAAGTGGTATTTGTTTCTCCCTCCATTAAGAATCTTTCTTTCACTTTCCTTTTTTTTAAATGCATAGGAATCTTTCTTTCTGTCTATTTTTTGGATATGACCCACTATTATTTTAATTCTTGTACCTTTGAAGTTGGCCCACAATCTCTTTCCTCCAAATAAAATAATACCACTCTCTACCACCACCAACTCTAAGCAATGCCCATTTCTCTCCTTAATATAAAATTATACTTTTTTTACTAACTATTAACTCCTATCACATCAACTTTTCAATAAAAAAACAATTGATAACCAAACAACAACTTATCATCTAAAACTACGTGCATTGATAAGTGTCAAGAGTATTCTGGGACGGAGGGAGTAGATGGAAAAAAAAAATCTGTTTTTATTGATTTAGATATGGATGGGGAGCCATCTTTGGTGCCTGACCTTGGTGATATTGATAGCAATGTCCCCTTCTTGTCCTTATTGAATGGATGCGAGATTGATAATAATCATCAGAATACGGGGGACGAGGTTGACTATGATGAAAATGGTAGTGATAATGAAGAGTTGGAGGTGAGAGATGCAAGAGACAAAATTAAGCAGTACAAGAAATTAGAGGAGTTGGAAGATGAACTTAATTCCTTAAAAAGAGAGTTGCAGCAAGAAGGCCCCATTATGTCTTGTACCACAAACCATGCCAATGCACCGCCTCTTTCTTCTCAAATTAGCACTAGTGCTTCCAATATAACAAAATGGTTCTCCTCCACCTATTCTACTAGAAATATTGTCCAGGTAATATTGCTTGACTTTCTATTTTTATTTTAATAATTTAACAACTTTTGTTATAGCTGACCATTCATAATTTATATGCAAGGATCTTGACTGCAACTTATGAGGAGCATATGATGCCAAAACGAAGATGGATTTGCAAAGTTAATCAAAAGGTAAATAGCTTCATTATATAGGTTAAATCATTTATAATTTATTTTATATATCTTATGTATATCCTAAATTTCTTTTACTTGTGAATATCCAAATTAATCACGGTAAAATTCTTAATTTCTCTCTTTTAAACATGTTGATTGTCTTTCTCTTGATTACTACAGGTTTTTTGTTAGAAGAATAGTCTATGAATGCAACACTTTTTTGGGCGAATGAATGCAACAGGTGAAGAAATGCTAATTCATGGAAGGATATTTTTTTTGGAAGGAGAAGGAAGTACATACTTTCTATTACTATGATAATTTTTTTGTAAAAAACAGGTGAAGAAATGCTAATTCATGGAAGGATAATTACTTTTGGATTGTCAATTTATCCACTTTTATTGCTCTTGTATCTTTTTTCTTTTGTTTTATACTTTATATTGTTGTATAACCATTTTTCTAGATGCAAAAGTAACGGATGTTACTTTCGGAGTCCTTAACGGAACAAAAAATTAGTACATGTCCTTAACGGAACAAAATACAAGAGTACAAGTCCTTGTGAGATACTTAACTCGTAGAATTGTAGATTGAATAAATTAATAATAATAAAATATTTACTTGTGTCGTCTTGTATTTGCAATTAAAATTTGGTAAGATAAATTACATTAACGCCCTCTCACAGCACCTAAATCACCTCCTGGCCTCAAATCCAAGCGCGATGAGAATCGAATCATAGCATGGGTGGAAGATGAAGGAGCTACCACCTTCCACTTCCTCATTCTCTACTGTATTTGCAATTGTATAGTCCTTGAATTGTTGATTTGGTGGGTGATGTTGATGGGTCTCACTCCTATTAGATGAACTTTCAAGAGAGAGGAGAAGTTTGAGTCACATACTGTAGTACTAGTACTGTACGCAAGAAAGGAGTAAAGAGGATTTTTTTCTGTTTTTTTAATTCTAACTTTTTGAAGACTCTTAGAAAATAGGATAGTTTGGTACAACATTAATTATCTTACTTTTTCAAGACTGCTATCTGTACCAACGCAGGTCACTTTCCCTTCTAGTGGAGTCCTTTCAACTGGCTTTTAACATTATTTTATCGGTTTTTATTTTTTTAAATACTCAATTTTAGATTATTTTTTTCAACAAGTGGGTGCACATGCCCCACTTCCCAAAAGATATATCCCATTCTGCTTCTTAGCGTTCGAAAAAGTAATCCCTGGTTTCGACTTAAAGTAACAACTTAGCATTAGAAAAAAAACTAAAAACAAATAAAATCCCTTACTCGAAAACGATTCAACAAAAGTAACCCCTCTAAAAACGGATTCACGCTTGGGCTTCATTATAAGACCTAACTTGAGCCTTTTTATTAGCTGGCCACACCATTTGTTCAAGGTGTGGCTTGCCTTATACAAAAGTTTGGGTAGAAACATTTAGAATATTTAGAACATCAAGATGGCTTCACTACCCTAGGATATATATTAATCTTGCGCCAACAAATGTTAGGAGGCCGGTAGCAGTAAAGCAACAATAAACATTGCACCAGTTGGATTAATTGGCCCTCTATTAAAACAAAAAGGACAAAATGTTGCTTGTTTAATCATATAATCCTTCTTTTTTGGGTGCTAATATATTTCTCTCCACTATTAAAATTTATCATGTGGATCCCGTTGAAATTGCAATAGTTTCAACATATATGTTTTTAAGAATATGTTTACAACTATATGACGTAAAGTCGTAAAGACTATTATCTGTCACTTTCAGCTACTCCAAACACACATGATTATTAGAGAGACTAGTCCAATGACTAAAGAGTTATGGTCAATTTGATAGGGCTTCCATTTGTCTTTAGTCATAGGGTCATTATTGGACAGGAATAAAATATCTCAATAATTTTAAAAAATAAAATAGACATTGTAAAAAGAAATTATATGTACTGGTTTGTATTCAATTATAGTTACTTTTGTCTCTCTCCGTTACTATTTTTCTTACCCGTTTATCGACATGAGACCTGCATCGACTCGACCCGACCCTTTAACTACGCAACCCACTTTTAACTCGCACCGACCCTGATCCACCCAATAACTATGTCTAACTACAAATACATATTTCTTGTTATTTCAAAATAACAATGTTATATTACCAACAATTTTGAATAGGTACTTTGATAATCGTAATCACATATCTCAAAACTCATCAACAATACTGTATATATCATGTTTTATCACCTCCCATGAACTATATGAATTTGAAGTTGAAACCATCGGACCCGGACGCTTTTTGCACATCCCACGAGTCAACTGCAACATCAACTTCTTCATGAGAAATTGGTGCAACAAGAAAAGAACTTTCCTCCACTGTGAGTGTATTAAAGTTCAATCCATTGAAAGTCGGTCGAGTAGTGTGCCCTTCATGAAAGATACCCTGAAAAAAAGATACTGCCTCTTTTTTTTTTTTATGTCCGCGGGGTTGTCAATGATTTCACCATCAATTGTTATGCTCTCGAATTGGTTTCTTCGACGGCTGACATATGCAAGGGTATGCAAATACATAGTATTTCGATCCCAATCTTTAATCCACTTGGCTCTAAACATTTGGGCCCAATAGGATGCTTTAGGCTTGGGCTTGCGAAGAAGAGAGAATCTGTTTGATATTGAAATTATATGATTGGGAGAGGATGACTGGGATTGGCCTTCTTGTGATATATTATTTGGCAAGGGGGATTGGGCTTTGGAAGAGATGGGCCATCATGAGAAGAAGACTTTTTGGAGAGACACGGTGAGAAGGGGGTTTTAGGTGAGAGATTCAAGGGGTTTTTTGTCAGAGAATGTTGGGATAAGGTTGGGGTGTTGGGGACCACCGAATTGTGGCAAAGATTTTGGCTCGACGCCTACAATCAGTGATGGATCGTCTAATTAGCCCCTTCCAAACTTCTTTCATCAAGGGTAGGTAAATTCTTGATGGGGTCCTTATTGCTAGCGAATTGATTGACTCATGTAAGAAATCAAAAGAAAGAAGCAGTGGTTTTGAAGTTGGACTTTCATCACAAGGCTTTTGATAGTATCTCATGGAGTAATCTGGATTGGGTTTTAGAGCAAATGAAGTTCCCTCCCCTTTGGAGATCGTGGATCAAAAATTATGTCATGAGTGCTTCAGCTTCGGTTATCATCAACGGCTCCCCCACTTCTCTTTTTAAGCTCCAAAGGGGGCTTAGGCAAGGGGACCCTCTCTCCCCCTTTCTCTTTAATCTTGCGGTGGAGCCCCTTAATTTACTGATTAAAAAAGTCGTTTCTAAGCGCCTATGGGATGGAGTAGAAATTTCAAGAGGGGGGGGGCATGAAAATCTCGGATCTTCAATATGCGAATGACACCATTATTTTTTGCCCCAAGGACCTTCAAGCTCTCATGAACATGAAGAAGACTTTAATAATTTTCCACCTTGCCTCAGGATTACAAGTCGATTTTCACAAGAGCAACATCATGGGCTTGAATTTGGATTCTGCTTGGCTTCGCTTGGCCGCGGACTCGCTTCAATGCAAGTTAGGCGATTTTCCCTTCATTTATCTCGGGCTACCTATTGGTGGTAACACATCACTTGTGAGTACTTGGGACATGGTCATTAACCGCATGAATCAAAAATTAGCAACTTAGAAAGGAAAATTACAATCATGAGGGGGTCGCATTACTCTAATCAAAGCATCCTTAGCTAGCCTCCTTTATTACTGATAGCGATTTTAAACAAGTTATAAAACCCTATTCTTGCAAGTGTACAAGACTTAGTAGTAAGTGATAAATAATAGGGTATCGTATCCATAGGGAACAGTTGATTAAAATAAAGTCTAATGTCTACTAGTTTAATCCTAAATAAAAATATAATGATTTGGTTGTGAAATAATTAAACTAGATCTGAAATATAAAATAACTAAATAAACTAGGTAATAAATTATTGAGTCGGAGAACATGCAATAATATGAAATCTAGGACAGTGGAATCCACCACTAATAATATGAGTAATAGATTAATTGGAATGAGAATTAATAGGTTTATCAAGTATCCTAAACTACAAGCCGGAATACTCACATAAATAGTATTGTGATTAATTAGGTGACATAACTTATCTAACCAAAGCATAAATTATTCAACTTTTTAACCACAACTCATCAAACACCATTGCATAACATCACACTTTGGACTACAAGAACGAAGTATGTAAATTTGATAACAATAAAAACCAATAATTATTTCTACTAGAACAATCATCAATCTATATTGCAAACAATAATCAACCCAACATTAATCTCAATAGTTATGCAATCATAAACCAAAAATCAATTCTCAAACACCATTAAAATATCAATTCATAATACTAGGGTTTCATCTATGTCCTAGGAAAAGAAGTTAGCTACTCATAATTGAAGAGAACATCACCCAATTATAAGCAACCATCGTCGGAAATCGTAAGAAAAGCTTCGAATCGGCGCTGCGTACTTTGCTGCTGCTCGCCGTCGAACTCCTTCCTGCTTCGCCGCCCCCTCCTCTTTCGTCATTGCTACGTTCCCTTTAATTATTGCTATTGGGTGGGTTTTAATCAAAGCCCACTACTCTTTATTTCTCCTACTGTGTGCGTGTAATCTTCAGCCAAGGAGTAAGGTTTTTCCTTTCCTTTTCTTTTCTTTATTTCTCTTTACTTTTTATTTCTCTTCTTGCTTCTAGGGCTGGCAATGAGTCGAGACAGCTCGCGAGCTACTCGAGCTCGACTCAGTCAAAGCTCGGTCAAAGCTCGACTCGAGTGAACTCGACTCGAGCTCGAACTCGACTCGACATGTTAACGAGTCGAGTCGAGCAACCCAATACTCGACTCGAAAAGCTCGTGAGATACTCGAAAAAATTATTTATATACTTTTTATTTTTTAAAAATAAAGTTTAACTTTTTTTCTAAAATATACTTGAAATTTTCTATAAAAAAACATGAAAAAAAAATACATTAAATGACTAAAAGGCAAAGTGAAGGAATTTTCCCCTATAAGAAATAAACAATATCAATGGATGGGATTTAAAGAAACCCAACAATATAATCTTAGCCATCCATTGTAAGGAAAGAGTGAGAGAACAAACCCAACCCTAATTCCCTAAACAAGTTAGTATCGGTCCACACAAGTCGGTACTAGCACGCCGTCCATACTCCATCCAACTCTCCCTCCCTCTCCCTCTCCCTCTCCCTCTCCCTCTCCAATCTCCATCTCCCTAATTCGGGCGAGTAGGCAACGCCGCAAGCCACACACCACGCGTCCACGCCGGCGCCACTTGGGCGACGGCTGCAAGCCCACCACGCGTCCACGCCCGGCGGGTACCAATCCGGGCGACGCTGCAAGCCCACCACGCATCCACGCCGGACTTCACCACCTCACCTCGGCGCCGCTTAGTCTAAGGTAAACTCGACTTGAAATTGTTCTTTTCGAATTGAAATTGTTATTTACGGATACCCTACACTATTTGAATTGAAATTGTTCTTTTTGTTGTTGTTGTGGATATTGTGAATTGTGGAATTCAATAAGGGATGTTGTGAAATCGAGTTGTGGAATTTAGTATGTTAGAAGGCGATTACACTATTTCAATTTAGAATGTTATGAGAAATCGGATTGTGGGTTTTATTTAAAATGCTAGAAACTCATTACACTATTTGAATTTAGAATGTTGTGAGAAATCGAGAATGGTTGTAGCTGGTGTGAATTCGATGGAATTCTTTGTTAAGTTGATAAAATTAATGAGTAGAATTTATTTTCATTTTTGCAAGTTAATTATGTCAACTACAAATAGTGTTATTATGAATAACCCTCATTAATAAGGTTTCATTTTATTTCTTGGCAGGTTCTTGTGGAAAAACTTTGAGGTAGGTGCATGATTTGGTGTTAAGGTTGCATAACCTAAAATGTGGCCATCATGTGATGTGCAAATTGTATTAGATCTTTGTGGATTTGTATTGATATGATGATAATGAATTTGTATTAGTAGTTTCATGTTTGGGATTGATCCGGAAATTTTTTTCATGTTGATGTTTAATGTATGGTTAAGTACTTTTAGGGGATTTATTTTCGATTTGATATTTCTTGTTCATAAAAAATCTACAAAGAATACATCTGTGCAGCTGGAATCGAGTTCGAGCTTTAACCGAGTTCGAGCTTGAAACGAGTTCGAGTTCGAGCTTGAAACGAGTTCGAGTTCGAGCTTGAAACGAGTTCGAGTTCGAGCTTGAAACGAGTTCGAGTTCGAGTTTAGCTTTTCGAGTTCGATTCGAGCTTGAAAATTTCAAGCTCGCGAGTTTTCGAGTCGAGTCGAGTTTGGTTATGAGTTTTCGAGTTCAAGTCGAATATAGTCAAACTCGAGCTCGACTCGCATCATTGCCAGCCCTACTTGCTTCCATTTTGCTGCATCATTTCATGCGTGAGACTTGTTCTGTCTTGGCAACTTAGCCCACTAATGCAATGGCCACGTGGATTTTCACCAAGGAAATCTAAATTTCCTTCTACCTGTTCTTGTGATTTGGGTTAAATGGTTTAACCCATCAATTTGCTCAAGACCAATTCCATTTCTTTTACTTCGAAATTATATTGTACCTGCCAACATTAAATATATTATTAATAATATAAAATATAGTATAGGTCAAACTAATAAATAATCAAATCAGCACAATTACTAAGATAACCTATAAAAATCATTAACACCAACAACTTGTAGTTTATAATACTAATACGAATCTAGTAAGAATGAATAAGAAGGTTATAATATATAATAATTCACCCTTATCAATTACATGTCATTGTTCCCCATCCCCAAAGGGGTCATTACAAAGGTAGTAAAGTTGCAAAGACATTTTTTTTTTTGGTGCGGAGAAGTTGGTAAAAATCCTTTTCCTCTAGTTGCAGAGTATGATTGAATTACCAAAGTGCTTAGGGGTCTTTTTTTTTTTTTTTTTTTTTTTTTGGTAAACAAGGCCCTTCATTCATTAAACATTAAGGTTCAAAATATTACAATCCGAGAGTAGGTGTTCATTACAATAACTAGGGGGATGAGGGAAAGTCCTAGTTCTGACCACACTCATCTCCTGTTACCCTACATGCCTTGGCCATGCTATCCGCCACTTGATTATACTTCTACGCTGCAGTACTTAATCGGAATCTCGTGAGTCTCTTGAGCCACACTGCACGTATTTATCACATTTGCATATAAATCACAATAACTTTGTTGTAAGTATGTCAATTGCATTTTGGCGATCGAGTAAATAATAGCCTTGGGGAGATTGTGAGTCTCCACCAAGTACGGGGCTTCCGGTATTGCAAGGAGTTCGTTGCGAGGAGGCGTGAGTGTAAAGTCTTTTCTCAAATCCCACAATCCATTGGCCATTTCCATGACGAACCACCCCGCCAATCCCAGCTATGTCAACTAGACCAACAAAAGAAGCGTCTACGTGAATCATCAAGTAATCATGAGGATGGGCAAAATCCGTGTAGGACGGGTTGTCCTATGCTATTGTTCCTCCGAGTTGATAAAAACTCCCGAGCATGACCCGTAGCCGAAAGCACAACACCATTATAGGCGAAGGCTCTTGGCCATGAAAGACACGAGTTATTCCTATCCTTCCAAATTTCATGACGGAGGTAGGGGAAGACACTACTCCGGGGAATCTCTCTAAAGGTCTCTTTTGATGACATATTCTCAAAAATCCGGGCTTGAAACTCCCCACTAAGTACTATGGGCATCCCAGGGGCACCTCCAAATCTCTCTACTCTTCACACAATCCCGAATGATATGAGCTCCATGTTCGGTATGATCCCGACACCTAGGGCAAGCGAGACTCTGAACAATCCCCCTAACAGACGAAGATGTCTATGAGGAATATGATCCTGCCATAATAGCCACATGAAGAACTTGATTTTGGGTTCTATATTACCGCTCCAAATCCATGACAAATCCATCACGGCTGGGTTTGGGGGAGAGGGAAGCGTGAGGCGATTTGAGCACAAACCCTTTATGATTGACAAACTTTGAGATGAGAAGATCCTCAGAAGAGTTTTGAGTGGGTGGGGGCATACTAAGAATACATTTGGATATGCAACTCGGAAGGGTAATAGTTAGAGTAGAGAGGTCCCACTTCCCTAAATGGACTATACTATGGACTTTCTGGCACTCTCCTCGAGCCCAAAGGACCACTGGATCCGATTGCGTATAGGGCCAATTGATAACCGAGTCATCATACCGGGAAATCTATCGTTAGACCATTTCCTATGCTCCAAAGGCTATTCGATTGAGAACATCCCATCCCAAGCCAACATTTTTCCAAATTACAGAACCATTTTTGAATTTTGTGACACGATTCCTATACAAGTATTTGGAATTGATACACTTTTGGGCCAGATTAGATTGCCCCTGAGTTAGTTTCCACCCTAACTTAGCCATGTATGCTTTATTCATAATCTTCTGGCTTCGAATCCCTAGCCCCCCCTGGCACTTAGGGAGGAACGTGGTTTGCTTAGGGGGTCTTGGTGTGGGGAATCTCCTACATCGAAACTTAGCCCTCCTTGTCAAGTGGTGGTGGAGATTTTTTAACGAACCTAATACTCTTTGGCATAAGGTCATCCAAGACAAATATGGTTACTCCTCGTGCACAACCATGTTGGACTTCTCAATATTTGCTCTTCCATTCTTCGGCATCCTACTGCCAAAATTTTAGCAAAATCAAATGTCAGGAAGTGGGTGAGTGATGGGTTTACCACCTTTTTTGGCAGGACATTTGGCTTGGAACCTCTACTCTCAAAAGCCTTTTCCCTCGGCTATTCCGGATCTGCTGTAATCAATGGGCCTCGATTGCTTCGCTGGGCTTCTGGCATGGCTCAAAATGGAGGTGGAGCTTAGAGCGGAAGCGTGTACTAAGGCCTCAAGATTTAATGGAGCAGGCCCGTCTTTTCTCTCTCTTGGATTCGGTCTCACTAGATGATAAATGCAGTGATAAGTTCATCAAGCTCTTGAATGTTAATGGCATGGTGGGTTCTCTCGGATCGCTTTACAGATTCCAGAACTTCAATGCACTATCTTAATTTGTTACTCCTGTTAAAAGCAAATTCTGCTATTAACTCCAATACTTCCAAAAATCTATAACTTTACAACAATTGTTTAGACTGATGTGTTTAGATATTAAAGTTCTCTGTAGCAACTAATTAATACTAATCTGAATCTTTGGTCCCACCTTTTTTTTTTTTTTTTGATAATTTTGTGTTTTACATTAATCCATTAATCAAAGGTTATAGCCCCTACATCACATCCTTCCGAAGGATTACAAATAACAGTAGCTCAAGAGAGCCTTATGATGTAAACAAAGACTACATCCACGCAAGAAAGTCAACATCCCTCCCAAGTCCTTGCTTGGTTAAGGCATCTGCAGCCTAATTGGAACCCCTACCTTTGTGGATGATTGAGACGTTTAAGCAATGCTTCGATGAACTGCGGATGAAGTTTAACATGAAGTTTAAATTCCAAGGCCCACCAGAGGTGTGATACTCAATTATATAGAAGTTTACGTCATTTTTAGAGCCATCAAAATTTCAATGTCAAATGATATTATAAAGGCACATCAAATCATCATTAAGGTAACTAAAAATATTTTAAGGAGATATTTACCAAACTCATGAGTCTAAGATTTGTGAAAATTGTATAAATATATGAAAAAGGCGGGACCAACATTTAACCACATTAGCAGAGTCCGACTCGATTCTGTCCCATAATAATTGATTACTTGTATCACAATATTATCACATATGATATCATTCTCATAATATCATAATAATATTCTTCTATCTTTATTATATAAGGCAACACATAAGGGGACACCAAAAAATAGAAATAGGAAAAGGAAAGTTAACTACTTGCTTTAATTAAACAAAAAAAATTAACTGTATTTCTATCTCTATTATATGAAAAAAAAGTTATATGTTTTCGCATGCATAACGTGCATATAAACTATTATCTTTAATATTCAAATCCTCCATAGTACTTCTCAGAGCACCTCGTCACATGTTTTGCGCATTTTACATTTTGGATATTTATGTACAAATGTGCAAAAAAAAAATTTTAGAAGCACATAGTTCTAGCTTTTAGGTATAGATGACTAATAACTTTGCTAAAAACTAGTATGTCTATTACTCTATTATCCTGGAATTTAAATTGAAATTTGGGGCTTGTTTTTATGGGGACTAGACTTTTTTCTTTTAAAGAAACGAATGGCCGAAAGGGCAGGGAGATGGGGGGATAATAACAACTTTATGTTATGTACATAAAAACTAGTCAAAGATATTAACTAAAAAGATAATCGTGAGTTATCTTTTACATATATATATTTGATGATGTGGTAAAACGCACTAGGAAACAAGACATGAAAGGCCCAATTAAATGCATTGCTTTCCAATGAAAAATGAATGAACCATTTCATAAGCATAAACCAACCTCGATAATCTACTCAACTTGCACACAAGCAATCAAACAGTCACTTGATTTATTTTCTTAATAGCAGCAATATATAGCGTCTGCACATATAATCTCTCCCCATAAATTATCAACAGAACCTCATTCCATATGCGTGCATAACTTGGTAGAAATGAGAACATCAAAGAGAAAGAGAGGAGTTACGAGCAATGACAACGAGAGTGATATAGTCGACGAGAGTAACATGAGCAAAATAAGATTGAAACTTTTAGTAGATACAAAGTCAAACAAAGTTGTATTTGCAGAAGCAGGGAAAGAATTTGTTGATTTTCTTTTCCACATTATGTCATTACCAATTGGTACCATTATCAAACTATTGAATGTGAAAGACATGGTTGGTTGTCTCGGATCTCTTTACAAAAGCATCGAGTCTTTGAGCACTGACTACTTCAATGTAGGCATCAACAAAGATGCTGTGCTTAAGGCAACTGCACCGATTGATTTTCCTTTGTTGTCGCTGTCGTACGACGAAGCTCCTGCATCGCCCACTACCAAGAATTTCTTTGTGTGTAACGTCTGTGACACCGATGGTGACTATATAACTGATTGCGAAGGTGCTAGGTGCCCAAGTCGTTGTGGCGGTCAAATGAGCTATGCGTTAAATTATTTCAGGCCAACAGGCTTAGAGAATAATGTAGCATCATCAAGTAGTAATACTACTGGAAGTGGAAGTAGTGGGTATGTGAAGGGTTTGGTTACATATATGGTGATGGATGATTTAACGGTTAAGCCATTATCAACCATTGCTGGGATTACTGCGATGAACAGCTTTCGTGTAAAGGATGTTTCCGCCTTGCAGGAGAAAGAGGTTGAAGTTGGACTCAAGGAGGTAATCATTTTATCTTCTCGGTTTTTTTAGATGCAACATTTGTCTTTTTGGTGGGTGGATAAAAATAATTAAATGTTGTATCTACAAAACAGATGAAGTTTAATCTATTGTATTGTGATAATTTTTTCGCTGAGACTTAAAGAGTATATTTTGGTATGATGGTTTGTGGTTTTCCAGGGATTGGCGATGCTGAAAGCGTGTTTGGAGACCAACACCGTGCTGACTTCTGTCTTCCTGGAAAAGATGAAGATCTAGGCCCTTACTCAGTACTCCTGTAACTCGAAGCTGATGAATTGTTTTGGTTAATCATCTTTGAGAGAATTATTTTGCTTATCTAGATAGTTTATAGCTTGCTTAAAGTTGTTCTTTTTAGATGGTTATCTTTAAAAGTTTATCTATGTTTTGCTTGTTTTGAGATTATCATATCCGCGGTAATGTATGACCCTCTTTTGGTTCTCGTCTGTTTTGGTTACATTTATCGGATCTCCAAATGGGAAACTAGATAAAAGGAAAATATACACAATCTCTAGTTTTCTAAATATATCTTCAATAATATGCTTTTATTTGTTTCCTATCTTGATTAGGAATATTCCTTGTTTATTATTCCTTGTTTATTATTCCTTGTTGGAGATTTCCATCCGGTTTCCTATTATATGGCACATAAGATTGGTGTCTCTTTTAGGTGCTTTAGTAAGAGTTTAACCTAACAAGTTTCAGAGCAATATCTTTTTGCTTTTTAAATGTAAAAAATGTCTTAGATTTATTTTATGATTTTTTTACAAATTTTGTTCCACACATTGAATTGAATAAAGGCATAAAGCCATTATTCGTACCAAGTTTGGTAAATCAAACCAAAAATAAAAGTGGTTTGAAATTTCATTAATTGGGTAAGGTTATAAGTACTTCGAGATGATCTAACTACTTCTGCTTTTGATATTAATCCTTGTAATAATTCTATTTTATCTTCTATTCTTGTATCCGATGCATTAGGTATTCCCCTTACGCGGAGGGCGTCCTAATGCTTTTATCTTACCTTAACAAAAAAAAGTTTGTCGATCGTCGTACCCTTTAAATACTATTTATACAATTATAATGCAAATTTATGATCCCTAAGTTGTTCGTTTTCTCTCTATTTTCACTCTTTTCTCAAAAACTTAGTTTTCATTGTTGGCTTAGGGGTATCCACCAATTATAAACGGACCTTAGGCATAAATGATATGTTTTTTTACCATGAATATGTTATTTTTACCTAAAATATGTTTTTTTAAAATTGTATATTCATATTATGTGTTTGTTTTTATAAAAAAAAAGTAAACTATGTTGTTTTTATTATTATTATTATTATTATTATTATTATTATTATTATAAATAATAATGATTATAAATTATTATTATTTTTATTATTAAGAGTTGTGATATTTATAGAATGATAGTAGTAATAGTAATAATAGTAATGAAATACAAATTAATAATAATATTAGTAATAATATGTTTTTATAAAAGATAAATTTAGATCGAGATCGGGAAAAAATAAATTTAGAATTCATATCAAATTAGCAAAAAAAATGTGAACTAAAACATAGCCATAGTTACGTAGGTAAATAATGTAGACCAGATTTGATCTCAAGTCTTAGATTTTACTCCAATTAAACTAGTTGCTATACACGCTCTTTGTTATAATATTGATATTGCAAATAAACATTGGATCATCGATAACCGTACAATTAAGGCGGAATTATAGTTTGGAGACGGAAAAAACTTTATCTACCCAGTGGGTCAACAACCCACTACAAATAGAACTAAATAAATAGTAGAATCCAACTCATCAATTTTAATAGTTTTTTAATTCTCTATTTCTAGTGGGTTAACTACCCTAGGGTAGATGTAGCATTGCCCTTTGGAGACCGAGTGAGGATGATCATAGTCTTATAAATATAATGGTAGAGAGAGAAACTCCACATAAACTCCCCAACCATCCTGTACCAGCCCTCACGGCTAAAAGTCCGCTAACCCCTCGCCGGCATCGCTCCGTCCCACCACAGGTAAGGCTTAGCTATTGTGAGGTGAATCAATCCATTCCGGTACCCCCGAAACCACCGCCCAACACCCTGGCCCTAAGTTTTAAATCTGCTGTTGTCCAAACCACCCAACAAAAAAACCCCTCCTCCTTAACCTTACCCTTCGCCACCTCTCCTCCTCCCCCGTCCTTGTTGGATGATGGCCATAATCTGTTTGTGCCCATCTCAGAAGAAGATTACTCATTGTTGAGTAAACCATGGCTAAACGCACTTATATGTAAAGTAGTAGGAAAATCCTACTCAAGAGAATTTCTAAAGGCCCATTTGATGAAAACTTGGCAGATTTCTGCGGAACAAGACCTAATAGCTCTGGGAAAGGGCTTTTATGCAGTTGACTGTAAGTCGGTAGCCATGTGCACAAAGATTCTAAGTGGGGGCCCTTGGCTCATACAAGGTCACCATATCTGGGTTCAAAATTGGGAGGCCGGATTCCGACTGTCACAGGCAAAGTGCAATAAAGGAGTTGTATGGATTAATTTACCAGAACTGCCTCTATAATTTTATAAAAATGAAATTCTTGCGAAGGTTGGCGACTCCATAGGCCATACGGTTCGAATTGATGCTAGAACCCTGAATGGAGGCAACAAACGTTTTGCAAAAATATGTATCTTGGTAGCTGAAAATAGAAAAGTGCCAAAAGGAGTATGGTTGGGGAAAAGCTTCCAAGGTCTAGAATGCCTTGAAGGTCCTTGGTTTTGTGGAGCTTGTCAAGTCTTTGGACACTCCAGAAGCTACTGCAAAAAATTGGCGGACGCGGCTCCGACGAGTGACCAACAGATGCATGGCCATATTCACAACCAGGGGAAAGTCAAAGATCATAAAAAGAAGGAAGGAGACTTTCAGGAGAAAAGAGGAAGGGGTTCACGTAGCTTATCCCAAAAAAGGTGGACCCCTAAAAAGTACGATAAAGGCGGCCCAAGTCTTCTCCTTCCTAGTCCCGACTTGTCTCATCAAGGGAAACCCAATGCCCCGGAACAACAAAAAGATGGCAACCCTTTTTAATATTTTAAGCTCTCTGACAGAAGATTTTGGGGAAAATCTAAGGGATCCCTCACCCCCTCTCCAAGCGAAACGTGGCTCTGAAGAGCTCCCTTCCACAGCTACTATGCCTAGCTCTCATCAGTGCAATAGCTCCCTAGTTATCTCGGAGGAAACCATCTCAAATACCCCCTCACAAACCCAGAAAATATCCAAAACCCACACAACCCCTCAAAAACCCATACCTCCCTCACCTTTAAACGACGTTCAAGATGGACCCAAACTGGAGGGAATTCGACCCACCATCACCCCCACCCATATCACCATCCTTAAGCCCTCTTTCCCTTTCACCCGAATCCCCACCCCGGATTCACAAAGTAAGAGCGGAACTTCCACTGGTATTCGACAGACCGGTGTTGCCGCTACTCCCGGACACATCTCCCCTCTTCGTAGACTACATCATGTCAAAGTCCGAGGAGGAAATAGTCGAGATTCCGTTAAGCGAGGTAAAGAAGCTAATCTTGGACCCCATGAATGTAGAACTGAAATACAAGGAGCTGCTCATGTATGTAGCCGGGGCCGGGTTCTCGCTCGCTCATCTTCCCCAAATCCAAGACGTAGAGTATCTCCCGGAAGTGCCCCAGATATTCCTAAAATGGATCCTAAAGAGAGGGGACGAAGCCGAGGACGTAGACAGAGAAATAATGCACAATTTCGGGCCGTGGCTAGACCCTCAAGCTCTCCTCCCCCATCACAGGACACAAGTGCAGTTAAGACTCCACCCCCTCACCTTCAAGGCAAAGAACAATACCAATGCCGTTCTTCTAGCCAAAATCCTGCCCATGCTAAAACAAATGAAAATGTGGGTGAGTTGGGAAGAGGTAAGAGGAGGAAATGGCCTCCGGGGAAGCCGAAGTCGTTCTCAAGCCTCAAAGGGACATTTGGATTTATCCCGAGACGGGGGAGGCGGTCCTTCCTTGGCGCATGGAAGAGAGTGCGGAACTTCGACGGCTAGCAATCAACCTCACCTTCCATATGACATGTCGGTTATAATGTGGAACGTGAGGGGTATTAGCCGACCCTCTTTTAAACCAAATGCTCGGCTATTGATCCAAAACCACTCTCCCGATCTTCTTATTCTTGTTGAAACTCAAGTCTCGCGCCAAAACACGGGGTGCATGATCCAAGGTCTTGGCTTTGATTCATCTCACTTAGTTGAGCCTACCGGTAGAGTGGGGGGTATTCTTCTCCTTTGGAAAGCGGATAGGATCAAAATCCACATTCTAGGAGAAAATTCCCAAGGAGTGTATGCTTTGGTTGAGGTAAATAATTCTCAAACACCCTTTGTACTTACTGCTATATATGCTAGTCCTAAATTTAAGGTTAGAAAACAATTATGGCATGATCTCTGTACTTTTGCTAATAAGTTAAACCATCCTTGGTTACTTTTGGGAGACTTCAATGAAGTCACTTGTCAACAAGAAAAATTTGGGGGTAGAGGTATTAATCGAAGAAGAGTAGAATTATATGTTGAAGCTATGAATGAGTGTAACTTGATTGACATTGGGTATCATGGTTCGAAGTATACATGGAACAATAATAGAAGTACTAATCCAATACTAGAAAGATTAGACCGTGGGTGGGCGAATGATGCTTGGTTATCTACTTTCCCTAATGCTAATTTGTGGCATCTCCCAAGAATTACATCCGATCATTGTCCTATCCATCTTCAACTTGATAATCCTATAGCTAAACTTGGCCATAAACCTTTCCGGTTTGAACCAATGTGGCTTAATGAGCCCACCTTTCATAACACCGTTGCCACGGCTTGGGTAAAGGAGGAGGGAGGTATTGATCTAAGGTTGGAAAATGTTAAAAATTCCCTAATAAACTGGAACAAAAATGTGTTTGGTAATGTGTATGTGAGGAAGCGTAGAGTATTAGCAAGACTATGTGGGGTCCAAATAGCTCTTCACCAAAACCCACTGTCACCTTTCCTCCAAAATTTAGAAAATGACTTAGTTAGTGAACTAGGAAACATTCTTGAACAAGAGGAATGTTTGTGGTACATGAAAAGTCGTATAAATTGGACCACAGAGGGTGAACGAAATACTTCTTTTTTTCATAAATCCGTGGTAATTAAGCGCGGTACCAATAGAATTTTAAAAATCAGAAATGAAGTGGGTGAGAGCTTTATAGATCCGACCCAAATTAGAAGCTATATTAGGAGTGCTTTTCAAAAATTGTATACCACAGACCACTCATCTTGTACCCTCCCCCTTTATGAGTCCGAAAATCTGGTTAGTGTAGCTCACACGCCGCTAATGGATGAAATTAAAAGTGCTTTGTTTTCTATGAAACCCAATAAGGCTTCGGGGCCCGACGGATTCCACCCCATATTTTTTCAGAAGAAATGGGATCTTATCAAAAATGAGTTAAGTCATGACCTTCAAAAATGGTTCAATCTTAATAGAATTCCGGAGGAGATTTGTCAAGCTTTAATTTGTCTAATCCCAAAACAAGCTTGCCCCGAAACGGTTAAACACTTGAGGCCGATAAGCCTTTGCAATACAATTTATAAGCTTGTAACAAAAATTATTGTAAATAGGCTAAAACCATTAATACCCCCTTGGATCTCACATAACCAAAATAGCTTTATTAAAGGCAAGAGGCCAGGAGATAAATCCGGTTGTTGCTTCGGAAATCATACACTCAATGCAAAAGAAAAAAAGGGAATTGGGGGTGGTTTACCTTAAAAGTAGATCTTGAAAAAGCGTATGATAGAATGGAATGGAGTTTTGTTAGGAAATGCCTAGCCTTTCACAACTTAGACCCCCCCTTCTATTGACCTTATTATGGATTGTATTACTAAAGCTTCCTCATCAATGTTGGTGAATGGTCAAAAAACGGAACCTTTTACTCATTCGAGGGGGCTCAGGCAAGGAGACCCGATGTCCCCGTACATTTTTAATATTTGTTTAGAGTACCTGACCACCTTAATTAATCATGCTTGTGAATCTAAGGTTTGGACCCCATTCTGGGTAGGAGGTAGGAAAATTCCAGTCTCCCACCTACTTTTTGCAGATGACCTGCTACTCTTTGGTAGAGTGGATGAATCAACTGCGTTTTCAGTGCGTGAGGTGTTGGAGGAGTTTTGTAGAGAGTCCGGCCAAAAAATCAATGATGATAAGAGTCGCCTTATTTTTTCACCTAACACCCACCCGGATTTGAAAGACTTGTTCCAAGAAACAGTCAATGTGAAGGAGTCTCCCAACTTAGGTATGTATTTAGGACTTCCTATATCACATAAGCGCCCTAGAAGAAGTGAAGTGCAATTCGTGGTGGAAAAGGTGAGGAAAAGATTAGCTACCTGGAAGTCAAAGTTCTTATCTAGAGCTGGACGATTGGTCCTCATCTCCTCTACACTCAATACAATCCCAAACTATTATATGCAAGCAAATTTCCTCCCTATCTCCACCTTAAATGATTTAGATAAAATTTGTAATAACTTTCTTTGGGGAGAAAATGAGGGAAAGAGAAAGTTGCACCTAGTTTCCAAAGAATCTACCTTTCGCCCTAAAAGCATGGGGGGATTAGGGATTAGGGATCATAAAACGATTAACATGATATTAATGGCTAAATTAGGGTGGAGGATGTGTCAAGGGCTGCCAAATCTAGCTCAAGAGTGCATAAAATCGAAATACATTCGTCATAATGGAATAACTAAATTTCAAAACGGATCCCAAATATGGCAAAGTATTGGTAAAGGGTGGTCTCTACTTGAGTCTAGCTGTAAATGGAATATAGGGGATGGGGAAAACGCCTCATTTTGGTATGATGATTGGTTAGGTAGTGGACCGGTGAGACAACTTATAGTCGGACCTCTAACCGTTGAAGAGCTTAAGCTTAGTGTCCTTGATGTTTGGAACAACGGGGAGTGGGATGGGGGTAATCTTACTATTGACTTTCCTGTCGAGGTTAGAGAGAGACTCAAGAGTCACGAGTGGACCCCGAACACGGACCCAGATACACCTTTCTCCTCCTTTATCCATAAAAATAACTTCTCCCTTAAAAAAGCATATACGTATATCATGAATACAAAAAGTCCCACCCTTGAAGACATGGCTTGGATTTGGAAAGAAAATCTACCTCCCAAAAATAAATTTTTCATGTGGCTTCTATGGCTAGATCGACTCCCCACATCAAAATTGCTGCATGTTAGGACCATTATTCCATCCCCCACATGTGCCCTATGTAATCTACAGGTGGAGGATACCCTCCATGCTCTACGGGACTGTGGTTATGCACGAACCATATGGGCCAATACCATCTTGCAAGGGGCCAGCCTTGTGGGAATACATACGTGGGTTGCGCTTAACCTGCACTCCAAAACCACATTTAAAGGCATTCCTTGGCGAATGCTCTTCCCGTTTCTCTGTCATGGAATTTGGATAGTAAGAAACAAAAGAATGTTCGAAGCCACTACACAACCTCAACCTGAATATCTTATAAAGCAAGCGGTGTTCTACGCTGCGGAATTCCTTTCCTCCACCCCCTCAAAACCGAAAAGCAATCCAAACACAAACTCTCGTAGTTTACCAAGCATCATTCCCCCAAGTTGGGGAGTAGTAAGTGTTGACGCGTCCTTTATAGGAGTAAATGATCCATCAGGACTCGGGGGATGGTTAAGAAATGACCAAGATGAATGGGTAGCGGGGTTCCAGAAAAAGACATATGCGTTTGATGCCCTTATGGCCGAGATTTTGGGTATAAGTGAGGGATTAGCCTTGGCCAAGCGCCAAGGTTTTGAGTTTGTTTTAGTCCTCTCGGACAACCTCCAGGCTGTGAATTTAATCTCATGTGATGGTGTGTGTAATGATATATATTGTAATGTGCTTAAAAAATGTAGGGCTCGCAAACAGGAATTCAAGGAAACCAAGTTCGCACACGTGAGGCGTGAGAAGAACAAGCTTGCGGACTACCTAGCTCGAGAGTGTCGAAGGCATATTAAAAGTGTGAATGTTGTTAGGGATTTACCCCTGCTCCCTAATGTTTGTAATGACTTTTTATTATCGGATTGTTGTAGGCCTTCAAGCCATAACTCTGGTTAACGTTTTTTAATAGCATGCCATTTTAACCAAAAAAAAAAAAAGGATGATCATAGTCAATACTCTAGAAATATGTTTTTGTTAACCTTGGAAGTTGATTTCTATATGGAGGACTATTAAATTTATTGTTATCCGTTCAAGTGTTTATCCCATTGCTGAAGCTCCCTTGACCTGTAAAGCCAGCAGTTATTATCTTGCTGATTCCCGGTGTGGTTTTACTCCTAAGTGGCTATTAAAAATTAAATAAACGTGAAACGAATAGAATGCATAGAGAACTGAGTAGCATTATGGTGGTGATCCAATACATGCAAAAGTATTGTAGACTCTGAACAATAAAATTTATCTATAAATATAACCAACAACCTCTTCAACATACATACCTCCTAGTAGAATTTGGGACACTTCTGATTAATATAGTGTCTTACAGTCTTAGGGTTAGAACCATCTCAATATGGCAGCGCCAGTGACAGAGAAGAAGCTGAGTTTGAAAATCCTAGTAGATGTAAAAGCCAAGAAAGTGGTGTTCGCAGAAGTAGGGAATGACTTTGTGGATTTTATCTTTCACATAATGTCATTACCCCTTTCTTCCATCACAAAAGTGCTGAATGAGAAATCTGGCATGGTGGGTTGCCTTGGAACACTCTATAAAAGTATTGAATCTTTAGGGAGTCAGTACTACGAGCCCAATCTCAACAAAGATTTAGTGCTGAAGCCAAGATCTGCCTTTGTTGTTCCTTTTTTGTCACTCAATGATACCCCAACTATAATCAGATTCTACAGTTGTGGGAGTCATACTGGCTATGTTAGTGATTTCCGACAAGTGGGTTGTCCCAGTTGCAAACGTGCTATGGTTTCTGAAGCGGGCTTTACATATGTTTTACCAACAACGTCAACAACAGGATATGTGAAGGAGGCTGTGAGTTATATGGTGATGGATAATTTGGATGTTAAACCCATGTCTATCACCCTCATCAGATCGCTTGTCAAGGATTTTGATTATTTGGAGGAGAAAGAAGTTGAATTTGGTCTTGAAGAGGTATTTAATTAATTACTAACCAAAATAATGTAGTGCTTTTTTTTTTTTTTCTTGTTATATGAATGGTATACTTTAATGAAATTAAGTAGATAGGAGTAAAATGTTTGATTTGGTTGCCTGGTTTTGTTTTGACAGGGACTAGCATTGCTGAAAGTAGAGGTGGGCATGGGCCGGGCCAGCACGCGGGCCGGCCCGGCACAGTTTGGGCCCGGCCCAGCACGAGCCCGTTCAAGGCCCGGCCCAGCCCGTTGTTCGCTCCGTGGGCCTGCCACAGTCAAGAAATTTTATTTCAGGCCCGCACTGGCACGAGCCCGCGTGGGCCGGCCCGCGGGCCGAACGCTCATTTCCTTTGTTTTTTAGCCTAAAACTGTCAAAAATACAAAAAAACAACATAAAACACGGGTCAGGCCCGCAGGAGGCACGAGCCCGGCCCGCGGACCCGTGGGCCTTGGCCGGGCCGTGGACAAAACCTGGAAATTCCAAGCCCGGCCCGGCACGGCCCGAACTCACGGGCTCGGACCAGGCCCGGCCCGGCATTTCCCCAAGCCCGTGGGCCGAGCCCGTGAACAGGCCCGGCCCATACCCAGGTCTAGCTGAAAGCATCTTTAGAGAAACAAGATGTGTTGACTACTGTCTTCCTTCAAAAGAAGATTTAACATTTTTATGTTGATGTCTGTGAATTAAGTTCATCTTGCTGGGAGGTTGCATAAAAGTTTTCAGTAGTACTACTACTCAGTCCTTCCTAGTTGCTAGTAGTATTTATTTATGTTTGTACTTTTATCCTATTGTCTGTCATCTTAGTCTGTTTTTGTGATCGCAAACCCGAAATTGCCTTCAATGGTTTACTTATTTCATAATGTAATTCCAGTTCTACTGTTATGAGTACTGATCTCGTTGTTCCAAACTAGTTAGCTAGCTTTGAAATTAGAAGTGGCCGGCGTGATGGGGGGTTGAGTAAATCTGGTCTGATATTCAATCTGGTTTTTGGGATATAAGATTTGAAATCCATTATAAATCAAACATCGCACTGGAAATCGGAAATCGGGTATTGGTCATTTGGTTTACTGGTATATTCAATGTAATAGATCAATTGCAATTTGCAAATCACAAAATATGTTAGTACAACTTGTGATTCTTAGATTAATTTTCTGCCAAAAATTTATACTACCTAGTTTTTAATAAGTGCAACACTTTTCTTTATTTGAAATAGTCATGATAAGTGTAATTAAACTTAAAATGGTAAAAAAAAGTTCAATATTATTACAAATATCTTCCAAAAGCGAGAGGAGACTACAACTTTTGTGTTTAATCACTTGAATTCTTCTACTTTTTATATATAAAGTTGCTTTGTTCCATTTTGTAAAGAAAGTTTACTAAACTTTTATATCATGATATGATTTGCCAAAATTACCATTTACTTTTTCCTTCAATGATTGAGCTAATAGTAACTCCAAGCTTTTTGAAAACTATTTCCTCTGTTTTTTTTTACTTGCAACCGTTTGACTTTCACACTTGCCAATATATAATTTCAACCTTTAATATCTTTGAGTACCGATAATTAAAAATTATAAAAAGTAGATTTTCGAAAAATATACATTGAGAAGAATATAATAAGATCCCACTTGAATATGTTTTTCCTTAACAATAAATCACAAAATACAAACTAAGTAGAGTTTGTGAATAGTGCAAAAGTCAAACCGTTGCAAGTAAAAAGAAACGGAAGAAGTACAAGCTAATTAGGCCCTGTTCTTTTGGACTTATTTTCAGCAAAAATAAGTAAAAATAAGTTCAGTTCAGCAAAAATAAGTTCAGTTCAGCAAAAATAAGTAAAAATAAGTTCGGTTCGGCAAAAATAAGTAAAAATAAGTTCGGTTCGGCAAAAATAAGTTCGGTTCGGCCAAAATAAGTTCGGTTCGGCAAAAATAAGTTCGGTTCGGCCAAAATAAGTTCAGTTCAGCAAAAATAAGTTTAGTCTTGTCTAATGTTGCAATTATTATTTTTGTTTTCAATATTACTATTACTATTGTTATTATTATTATTAATATTATAATTATAATAACGATGAATTTGTATTTTTTTTATTTATTATTTATTATTTAGTATTTATTATTTATTAATTATTATTATTATAATTATTATTTAGTATTATTATTTATTATTTATTATTATTTTATTTTATTAATTTATTATTTATTATTTATCATTTATTATTATTATTATTATTTATTATTATTATTATTATTATTAATTATTTATTATCTATTATTAATTATTATTATTATTATTATTATTTATTTTTATTAATTTATTATTTATTATTATTTTTTATTATTATTATTATTATTATTATTATTATTATTATTATTATTTATTATTTATTATTTATTATTTATTATTTATTATTTATTATTTATTATTTATTATTTATTATTTATTATTTATTATTTATTATTTATTATTTATTATTTATTATTTATTATTTATTATTTATTATTTATTATTTATTATTTATTATTTATTATTTATTATTTATTATTTATTATTTATTATTAATTAATATTTATTTATTATTTATTTATTATTTATTATTTATTATTTATTATTTATTATCTATTATCTATTATCTATTTTTTATTATTTATTATTTTTTATTATTTATTATTTTTTATTATTTATTATTATTATTTATTATTATTATTTATTATTATTTATTATTTATTATTTATTATTATTATTATTTATTATTTATTATTATATATTATTATTATTATTATTTATTATTATTATTATTTATTATTTATTATTATTTATTATTATTATTATTATTATTTATTATTATTATTATTTATTATTTATTATTTATTATTATTAATATTATTTTTTATGATTTATTATTTATTATTATTATTATTATTTTTTATTATTTATTATTTATTATTATTTATTATTTATTATTTATTATTATTTATTATTATTATTTATTATTATTTATTTTTATTATTTTTTATTATTTTTTATTATTATTATTATTATTTATTATTATTTATTATTTATTATTATTAATATTATTTATTATTATTTTTTATTTATTATTTATTATTATTTATTATTTATTATTATTAATATTATTTATTATTATTTTTTATTTATTATTTATTATTTATTATTATTAATATTATTTATTATTATTTATTATTTATTATTTATTATTTGTTATTTATTATTTATTATTTATTATTATTATTTATTATTTGTTATTTATTATTATTATTATTATTTATTATTATTTTTATTATTATTTATTATTAATTATTATAAAATAATAATAATAAGTATTGATAATATTATGTTAATATTTATTGATTATTATAATAATAAGTATTGATAATATTATGTTAATACAGTTTAGTTTAGCAAAAATAAGTTCAGTTCAGCAAAAATAAGTTCAGTTCAGCCAAAATAAGTTCAGTTCAGCAAAAATAAGTTCAGTTAAGCCAAAATAAGTTCAGTTCAGCAAAAATAAGTAAAAATAAGTTCAGTTCGGCAGAAATAAGTAAAAATAAGTTCGGTTCAAGAAAATAAGTTCGGTTCGCAAAAAATAAAATAAGTTCGGTTCGGTTCAGCCAAAATAAGTTCAAAAGAACAGGGCCTTAATCCTATAATAGAACCATTGTCGTTGCTTTACTATGAAATCTAATAGTTTTGGTGGATGGAAGCATGAATAGTGAATAGGCTCGAGTTTCACATTCACTAACCAGAAAAACTTTGTCGCCGAACAGAAGGCTCCGACGAAGACCGGAAATCTATTCCTCCGACTAGCAGGCTCCGTAGGCAACCACTGTTAGTTTTACCCCCCTATTTTCAATCTCTCTCCTCTTCTTACCTTTATCCTAATTCCTATATACTATGATGAAGTTCTTTTTTGTTCTGTGTCTTTGATCTACTAGATTTATTTGCAATTTATTCGTCTGGTGTTTTTCGTACTTATTGCTTGTTTCATTTTATGTCTGATTGTTTCAATTTATTTTATCTTTTGCTTCATTTTGTCTTATTGTTTGATTATACGGCTAAGATTATGTTCAGTTCACCTTATTTTTACTTATTTCAGATCAGATAAGATCAATTCAAATCAGATCAGTTCATATCATACTTATATTTAAAAACTTATTATTATTGTTATTATTGTTGTTGTTATTATTGTTATTTGTATCATGATTATTATGATGATTATGGTGATTATTAGTATCACTAACGCTATTATTATTATTATAATTATTATTATTTTATTGTTGTTGTTGTTCTTATTATTATTATTATTATTATTATTATTATTATTATTATTATTATTATTATTTTATTATTATTATTATTATTATTATAACAATAATAATAATAATAATAAATTATTATTATTATTACTCTACACGATTACTATTACTATTAATATGCTACTATTTACTAGTATATTTGTTCAAAAGGATTACTATTACTGTTGTTGTTGTACTTATTAATTATTTATATTGATAATTATTATTAATGTCAATGCTATTATTATAAATGTCATTGATATCACTATTTCAAGTTATTTGTGTTCAAGAAGAATGTTATTTTGGCATTTGTACGTGTTCTTTTTTATATTTGTTCTAATTAACAATTTTGATATGCGATGTTCTTTTTGATGTTGTACATTTAAAGAACGTGATAATAATATATGATTTTTATTTTTTTTAACAATTTTGGCAGAATAATATAAAGTATATGTTACTAGTTTATATAAAACATGAGTAGCAAGGGATAACCTAATGGTGTTGGCATACCCTTTAAATTTTCCCCTACACGTGATTTCAACTTATCTTTAAAAACAAAGTTTATATAGAACATGACAACGATATAAGAAGAATATTTAACAATTTTGTTCAAAATCATATAATTATATATATTTAGGTTTATTTATAATGAAAAAAAACAATTGATTGATATAACAAAAAACATGTTGCTAGTTAAATCCAAACATGTCATCAATATAAAAAATAACATCTGTCTTTTAATTTTTTTTTGAGGGGAAATCTATCTTTTATTTTTAGAATGTGTTCTTTAAATAGATTTTGTATGCTCTTTCAATATATGTTCTTTTTTTTATTATTATCATTATATGTTCTTTCATTACTATCTAAATCCTTATTATAAACTGACCTTAGACATGAATAATATGTTCTTTTTATTAATAACAATATGTTTTTTAACCTAAAATATGTGTTCTTTTATTTTTAATTGTATGTTCATATAATGAAATACAAAGTAATAATATGTTTTATAAAAGATAAGTTCAGATCAGTAAAAATAAAGTGAACTAAACATAACATAACTCATATGCTTTGTTACTTCTTTAATTTACGTTGGAAATTTTGCTGTTGCTTTTTTTTTTGTGGAGGAGGAATTTATATTTGTTGTCCTAGCTTTGTGATGCTTATGTTCAAAATTAATTTAGGTGAAGCTCCTGCACTCATTTGTTCCACAAATGAGAAATTGCTATTGCCTTCAAATAGCAATAGGCTTTACAAAGTACACTAATACAAAATTTATTATATACTACCGTGAGCATGATACACCCAACTCCCAAATCTATTTTTTATACTCATTGCTCATTTGAAATAATCTAAATGAGCAAAATGTATTAAAAAAAGAGTTCTAAATGAGAAAAAATTAGTCTTTTGGGTGTATGATGAATGAACTCGTACACTGGCTTGGTAATCTAGAATAACAACCATAAGAGATATAGACAAAGAATTACAAGGCATAATTACAAAGCTAAAGATGATAATTACAAGGGAAGTCTTGGCCCTTGGACAATGCAAACAAATCCGAAAACTCATGGTTTGCTCGGATTGTAAAAGTGCCATTGAACTTCTAAATCAACAAATAGGGAAAGACGTAAATTCTCATGTACTGACCAATTTGTAGGGAATTGAGCAAGATCTTCTAGGCGGTGAAGTTTAAGCATGTTGGACGGAAGCACAACAAGTTGGTTGACGCGATGGCTAAAGATTGTAGAAGAATGAATGCGACCCTTAATGTAACTAGGGAGATCCCAACCCCCTGTCCCCTAGATATTGTTTCCAACACTTTATTTCGGATTATGCAACTATCCAAGACTTAACTGAACTGACTGAACTTAAATGCTAACTAAAGTGTTTAATCTGTTCACCAGAAAAAGAAACCGAAGAGTTCACAGAGATAAGAACATAAGACAAAGGAAACATCATCACCTGTGCTTATTACCTTCACCAAACAATCACTTGCACTAAGCAAATTATCTCATAATGGCTGGGTCAATTTCTGGGGCTAAGCTAATCAGCTTGAAGATCATAATTGACACAAAGACAGACAAGGTGGTATTTGCAGAAGCAGGAAAAGATTTTGTGGATTTTATCTTCCACCTTCTGTCGTTGCCACTTGCAACTGTCGTCAGCCTCCTACATGAAAGTAAGAAAGACATGGTAGGGTCTGTTGGAGATCTCTACAAAAGCATGGCATCACTTGAAGATGAGTACTTGGAGACAAATCTCAACAAGAACTCTTTGCTTAACCCAATGACTGCTGCTGTTAAAACTCCACCTATCCCGAATGCTTCTGTAAGCGGAACTCAAAAATATGTGAAGGGGCCAATGAGATATATGGTGACAGATAATCTGGAGGTGAAACCCATGTCTGTCTCTCTCGTTATCCCCCTTCTCAATGACTTCAGTTCCCTTGTTGAAAAACAGGTTCAACTTAGCCCTCAAGAGGTAATTAAGAATGTCATAAATAACTACTTAAGCTCTTTATCCAGACCTTAATCTTCTATTTCTTTTTTGGTTTATGTGTTGTTGATTGTGTTACGAAAGGGAAGTTCCGGAACTGGAGTGATTTTGAGTTGATTGTGTTATATATTTGTGTGCGTGCAGGAGATAGCGATACTGAAAGCGTCTTTGGAGACAAAATCTGTGCTGACTACTGTCTTCCTTGGGACGGAATATGTGCATGCAAATGCTAGCAAACCCCCAAATCGCTTTGGATTATAAGTCATTGCCATCTACCGTATTCCTGCATATTCGCTGTTTCTTATACTGCTTTTGCCGTCTTAATTATTAAATACTTGTTAGTAATGAATATCTTCCAGAGTTCAAATGCTTTGGCCTTTGGGCATCGAATTACATTTGTATATGGTGTTTATGTTGTTTTGCTGAAGCTAATGTTGTCATCTTAGAATTTTATGTTTTTTTGATGATTTGGGGATCAGAAATTAGCATCTTTTCGATGATTTATGAAGTATGCTATATTGTTGTTGACAGAGTACTTATTATTCATGTTTTTCCTTTCCCATATTAGTTGCTTATTCCACAACCCTAAGGCCTCATGCTACAACTTTCTCCAATAAATTGTTGATTATTGAATATGAGCACTATTCAGTTAATACGGTGAGATATTGCAATGAGGATTGTGGAGATCCTTGAAATCCAAACTTCATCCTAAACTACGTCAAAAATGCTAGAAAGCTTTGGAGAAGTTCAAATGATGTTGCTGATTCGATGGACAAACAAGACCTCGGAATTTCTAACTTGGTTTAGGTTCTCTTCATACCCTAGTCACTTTTCAACTACTACAGTTGTAATTCGCTGCTCTATGACTTCGTTATGAAGAATATCATTCTAATTCTCCTGTTTTGTAAACATAATGGGTTTGTTCTATTCACTTTATTTTAAGTCTTTATCAGAAAAATAAGGTTTGACAGTCATAAATGAAGTCTAATAAGTTCAGATAAGGTCTATAAGTTTAAATAAGTTCCGATAAGTTTAGTTAAGATTAGATAAGCAAAAATAAGTTGAATAGAATAATCTCAATGATTGACTGTTTGGAAGTCATTGCAATGAAATTAAATTTGATGTTTATTTTATAAACACAATGCATAAATTTAAACAACTAATGCAACAACTAACCTCAAATAGCGACTATCAGACCGCTCGCAGCTACCGCAACAACTAACCTATACTTCAACCACTATTCTTGTTGAACAAGCTCTAAGATGATTAGCTTGAATATCATAGTAGAGACAAGGTTGGTATATGTAGAAGCAGGAAAAAAAACCATGCAGCGCACAACAGCATGCTAACCAAAAGTACACGCTAAGTCTCAACAGCATGCTAACCAAAAGTACACGCTAAGTCTCTCCTCTCTCCTCTCTCCTCTATCCTCTGAAGGCCGGCTATTAGCCTGTGCAAACAGGCCAATAGCACAGGGCCACGTAATTCTAAGGGCCTCCAACTTATGAAACTTTGAAGCCCAACTCACTGTTTTTTGCTTCTTTCAAACACCCCGGCTCTCTCTCATTGGTGATTCTGAAAATTTTACATGCATCTCTCTACTTCAATAATCAATGCCCTTAATTTGGTTGACCTTTGTAATTTAGCTAGGCCCCCAATATTGAGAACCGAATTGCTTTAATTATGGTGATTAATCTAACTTATTGATTAATTTATCTGACTTTTCATCGACTCGTCTCTCCCCTATGTTACTATATCTCTTTTAATTTCTTCTTTTACAAAACCGATTTTTAAGTTTGTAATAGAATATATGTAAATATATGTAATATCTTTTGATTTTGTCAATATCTTGTATAATAGGCAAATGTATGCCTAGGCTCCTTGATTATAGCCTTACTGATCTCACTTTAGGTTGTATATAATTTTTGCTTATCAATGAAAATCAATCACGGTTGATCCTACTTTCATGGTATCAGTAGTCTTAGGTTTATCCCTCCTCTCTTCCGCCATTTTCAACCTATTTTCTTCCCCTCTTCAACTGTAACTTCTTCCTCGGCCTCCATGACAAAAAGTAAGAACACTTTTCACCCGGCTCTCGCCGTCTCCAACATCAAAAACCATATCCCCATCACCCTTGAAATGGAGAATGTTCACTACTCTACATGGGCCGAATTATATAAAATTCATGCTCGTTCCCACCGTGTTATTCACCACATTATTGCTCCGGCTTCCGATAAAACTCCAACAACCGACCCTGCTGCCGACGACCCTGAATTATGGTCCACTTTAGATGCCACCGTCCTACAGTGGATCTACTCCACCATATCTAGTGACCTCTTACATACCATTATTGAACCGGATGCCAAGGCCATGGATGCATGGAACCGCTTGCGTGATATCTTTCAAGATAACGAGCACTCCCGTGCCGTTACCTTAGAACAAGAGTTCTCTCACACTCATCTAAGTGACTTCCCCAACATATCGGCGTACTGTCAACGCCTTAAACTTCTCTCTGACCAGTTACAAAATGTAGGTGCTCCTGTCACCAACAGCAGGCTCGTTCTTCAACTTGTCTCTGGCCTCACTGAGTCATATAACAATGTTGGGACATTAATTCGCCAATCTAAGCCTCTTCCCAAATTTTATGAGGCTCGTTCCATGCTAACTCTTGAAGAAGCTAGTCTTGCCAAGAAAGCCGCCACCGAATCTCACTCGGCCTTACTCACTGCCTCCTCTAAAGACCTTGATGATTCCTCTTCTTATACTGACTCTAAACCGCAATACCGTAGTCATCATAAAAACAATCGCCAAAACAAAAAAAATCACAATTCCAATGGTGGCCGGAACTCCGGCAAAGGCGGCAGCAAGGGTGGTCACGGTGGTGGTCCACTGCATAGTGGTGGCAGTCGCGGCGGGTCTCCACAGCAGCAGTGGCAGCAGCCCCCATATTCTGCATGGCAGCAGTGGGCGTGGTCTCAACCCCCTGCTTGGCCTTTTCCTCCTTGTCCATTTCCCACGCAAAGCTGGACTCGGCCCACTGGCCCTGCTCGCTCATCTCCTGGTCTTCTTGGGCCACGCCCAGCCCAAGCTTACAATGCTGAAGCTCCCTGTCCAACTGACATTGATGCTGCGTTTCACACAATGACACTCTCTCAACCGGATCCTTCTTGGTATATGGACACAGGAGCGACGTCTCACATGACATCTAATCCAGGTACTCTTTCGTCCTATTTTCAATTGAGTAATAATCATGGTATTACAGTCGGAAATGGTCATTCTATTCCTATTAGTGGTTATGGTAGCTCACATTTACCCTTCCCTCATCCTCCTCTCTCTCTCAAAAATGTGTTACATGCTCCCAAACTTATAAAAATTCTTGTTTCAGTTCGCAAGTTTACTGTTGATAACAATGTCTCTGTGGAATTTGATCCGTTTAGGTTTTCTGTGAAGGACCTTCAGACGGGGGTAGCTCTCCTGAGATGTGAGAGTCAGGGCGATCTCTATCCTATCACCACTTTATCTCACCAAGATACAAATTTTCCGTTCTTTGCTGCTTTAGCTTCATCTCTTTGGCATGATCGCTTGGGTCATCCCGGGGCTCCAGTTTTAGATTCTCTTAGAAGGAATAAATTTATTGAGTGTAATAAAAACAGTTCTATTTTTTGTCACTCTTGTCCGCTTGGCAAACATGTTGCCGTTTGTTACTTCTCATAATTCAACTACTTTGCCATTTGATATACTTCATAGTGATGTGTGGACTTCTCCTGTTTTGAGTTCTGCTGGTCATAGATATTATGTTCTGTTCCTAGATGATTTTTCAAATTGTCAATGGACCTTCCCCATCTCCCGTAAGTCCCAAGTATCTTCCATTTTTCTTTCTCTCCATGCATACATAAACACTCATTTCAACACGAAAGTAAAAAACATCCAATGTGATAATGGTAAAGAATATGATAATGGGCCACTATTTCAATTCTGTGAAGCCAATGGCATTTCTTTTCGTTTTTCTTGTCCATATACCTCATCTCAAAATGGCAAAGCTGAACGAAAAATTCGTGCCATTAACAACATTATTCGCACACTTCTTGCCCATGCTTCTCTACCTCCTTCATTTTGGCATCACGCTCTCCAAATGGCCACCTACTTACTTAACATACTTCCAAGCAAACTTCTGCATTACGACACTCCTCTCCATATTCTCTACAACAAAATCCCATCATATTCTCACCTTCGAGTTTTTGGGTGCTTATGTTACCCTCTTATTCCTTCTACTACTATCCATAAACTTCAACCTCGATCCACCCCGTGTGTATTCTTAGGTTTTCCTTCCAATCATCGAGGTTACAAATGCTATGATTTATCCTCAAAAAAAATCATCATTAGTCGCCATGTTTTATTTGATGAATCACAATTCCCTTTTGCCAAACTCCACACGCCATCATCCTCCACTTATGATTTTGTGGACCATGGTATATCTCTTTATGTGATCCATCATCTCACAAATAATCCAACCCAAAGACTCTCTCCACCTGCTGCCTCTTATTCCCCTACTGCAGGTCCACCTACTCCTTCTCCCAACGCACCTCATTTTTCCTCTCCTGCAGGTCCAAGCGTGCCTAACTCTCTCGGCCTAACTCCCACATACCTCCCCTCCATTACTCACGGTCCACCTGCCCTCACTTCCCCCCTTTCTCGTGGACTTCACGTCCCATCATCATTACCAGCGGGTGTTCCAGGCCCAACACCCCCCTCTCCTCCTATGGATCTCTCATCAACTATCCAGCCTTCTCCTGCTTCAGTCCAAAGACCTGTCACACGCAGCAAACATGGTATTGTCAAACCCAATAAAAAGTATCACCATGGTCTTGTTACTCAGCTCACCAAATCCCCCCTTCCTAGTAACCCCTTGGCTGCTCTTAAAGATCCTAATTGGAAAATGGCTATGGATGATGAATACAATGCTTTAATTGAAAATAGGACGTGGGAGTTAGTTCCTCGTCCTCCTAATGTTAATGTGATTCGTTCTTTGTGGATATTTCGTCATAAAGAAAAATCTGACGGTTCTTTTGAGCGGCATAAGGCTCGACTTGTAGGTAATGGTGCAGGTCAACAGGTTGGTGTCGAATGAAGTGAAACTTTCAGTCCGGTTGTCAAACCTGCTACTATTCGCACTGTTCTCAGCCTTGCTCTCTCCAAAGCATGGCCCATTCATCAGCTCGACGTCAAAAATGCATTTCTTCATGGTGATCTCCAAGAGACCGTTTACATGCATCAGCCTCTTGGTTTTCGTGACCCGACATATCCAAATCATGTTTGTTTGTTGAAGAAATCTCTCTATGGCCTGAAACAAGCCCCTAGAGCCTGGTACAAACGTTTTGCTGACTATGTCTCTACCATCGGATTTTGTCACAGCACCTCCGATAATTCTCTCTTTATATATCACCAAGGCAATGACATGACCTACATTCTTTTGTATGTAGATGATATCATTTTGACAGCATCATCTGATCACCTCCGCCACTCCATCATGACTCTCCTGAGTTCTGAATTTGCTATGAAGGACTTGGGCCCTTTGAGTTATTTTTTAGGTATTGTTGTCACTCGTCATTCCAATGGTCTCTTTCTTTCTCAAAAGAAATACGCAGAATAAATTATTGAGCGTGCTGGCATGTCCACTTGTAAACCTTCTTCCACTCCAGTTGATACTAAGTCAAAGCTAAGTGCTGCCTCTAGTACTCCATTTACTGATCCATCTCATTATCGCAGTCTTGCTGGTGCCTTACAGTATCTCACCTTCACCAGGCCCGGCATCTCTTATGCTGTGCAACAAATTTACTTATTTATGCACAACCCCATGGAAGTCCACATGCATGCTTTAAAGCGTATTGTGCGCTATCTCAAAGGCACCTTAAGTTACGGCCTTCATCTGTATCCTTCATCTACTTCCACTCTTATTTCCTACACTGATGCAGATTGGGGTGGTTGTCCAGATACTAGGCGTTCTACATCTGGCTACTGTGTGTTTCTTGGGGACAATTTGCTTACTTGGTCCGCTAAACGTCAAGCAACATTGTCTCGCTCCAGTGCTGAAGCTGAATATCGTGGAGTAGCAAATGTTGTATCTGAATCTTGTTGGCTACGTAATCTTCTCCTTGAACTTCACTTTCCTATTCGTAAAGTAACTTTAGTTTATTGCGATAATGTTAGTGATGTTTATCTTTCTGGTAATCCTGTCCAACATCAACGCACTAAACATATTGAAATGGATATTCACTTTGTTCGGGAAAAAGTTGCTCGCGGCGAAGTTCGTGTTCTTCATGTTCCTTCCCGCCATCAAATTGCGGATATCTTTACTAAAGGCCTTCCTTTAATCCTGTTTGAAGATTTCCGGGACAATCTTAGCGTCCACCCACCTCCCGCTTCGACTGTGGGGGTGTAATAGAATATATGTAAATATATGTAATATCTTTTGATTTTGTCAATATCTTGTATAATAGGCATATGTATGCCTAGGCTCCTTGATTATAGCCTTACTGATCTCACTTTAGGTTGTATATAATATTTGCTTATCAATGAAAATCAATCACGGTTGATCCTACTTTCAGTTTGCGTTGAAAAAAACAGATTTATATTCTCTCTCTTATAAATTTCACTGATTATGATTTCTGGATGGTTAGTTATTACTCCCTTCGTCCCAAATATAGTTTCCATTTCCCTTAAGGGGCATAATAAAGATTTTTTGTTTATTTAAATAAATATTGTATGGGAAATGATGATTTTAGGAGAGAGAATGAAGAATAATTGGTGAAAAAACATTAATTGTAACACTTGGGTTAAATAAACAAAGCAAAAAACAAAATTCAACAAGCAAATAAATGATGGGACACGGTTTTTTTAGACAAATTACGGAAAAATGTAGAACTAAATATGGAAATGGGAACTATATTTTGGGACACTTAAAATGGAAATGGGAACTATATTTTGGGACGGGGGGAGTAATATTTAATTGATGATTTTTCTGTCAATAATGTTAAGGATTGTAAAGATTACATAATTAGTTGTAGTAGGGTGTATATGTTGAAAAAAATTAGTTGTTTGTTGTACTAGATATTTATTAATTAAAAAAGTTATTTAGTTCAAGAATTGTTCATCATCAATTAATCGAGTTACAGTAAACAAATAAAAACATATTATAATTTATTTTATTTGATTCAACTTTTTTAAGGGCCTTATTTTATAATTTGTACAGGGCCTCCAAAATATTTGAAACGGCCCTGATCCTCTCTTCCTTGTCCCCTCTGAATCTCTGAAGAAAGATGACTGCGACTCTGATTGCAACTCATAATCTTCAAAATCCACCAATCACTCTTCTTCCGCATTTCCCCTCTCTCTCCTCAATCACATTTTCTCTCTCCTCAAACCAAAAAGAATCTTTCTAAGCAAGCATCACCCTCGTGGCCGGTGTCACTGTTCTGCTAGTCTTCGCTCCTCCTCTTCTCTCCTTCGTGGGTCTCGTTTGATTTGTTGATGCTGCTCTGCTTTTGAGGTTGTCTTCTGCTGGGCCGCATTTTTCTCTCTCCTCTCGCTGTTGTGTTGTGTGATGGCACCAATTGTGTGGTGGCACTGCTACCGTCGTCTTCCTGCGGCTGATGCTACCTGTTCAGCCAGTCGTGACGGCGAAGTTGCTGTCCAGTTCGTTATCGCTACCAAATGGATGCATGTTGTCATAAATTCGGCTCCTAAATTTCCTTGTCCTTCCCTTTGCCGAAAGAAATCATGGTAATCATTTTATTCCATTAGTCGAAATTTGTGTTGGTTCGCAAGAAGAACATTAATTTATTAATCCACCATTGCTTAGGGATTTGTGTTCTGTTTTCATTTCTATTATTGGACTCAAAATTGGTAATGTTTGATATGTTGACATCAAAAATCGAAACTTTCTTTAATTAATTGAACCAAAATTTGTTTTTTCTCTCTCTTTTTCTTCGTTTAAATGTATTGTTAATTATCAAATCTTTCTCTCGTTGATGATAAAGTACTTCAAGTAAGTACTTCAATCGAAATTTGTGTGTGTTTAGTTTTTAGAGATTTAGTTTAGTTTTTAGTTTTGCTTGGTTTAGTTTTACTGCCTAAATTAATTGTTGTTTTTTTTTTTTTTTTTTGAGGGGAAACATCAAAGCTAGCATTAATCAAGGGACAAATTGTCCATCAAAATATAAGGAGCCACTTCCGGAGGGGAGTGGTTCTCCCAAATCTGTTCCACCCCAAAAGGGGTTAGCCTAGCTAAATGATGAGCCACAAAGTTTCCGTCTCTTTTCACATGAGACCAAGATAGAGAAGAAAAACTAGTACAGGCAGCTAGAATATTAGACAAAATATTATCTAAATCTGTAAGAAAGATAGCATTCTTCGAAAGCCTTTTAATAATCGTTTGACAGTCCGACTCAAGGATGATTCTTTGGAGGCCAAACCTTCTGCTCAATCTCACCCCCATCTCTAGTGCTTTAGCTTCAGCGATTTCAGGAGCCCAGTTTGCACGAACTCGGCGTGTTGCTGCAAATACCACGCCTCCAGCACTGTCACGCGCAATGACTACTAAACCCACCCAGCCATCTACCACTAGGGACGCATCCACATTCACTTTGTGCGAGCCTACTGGCGGTAATCTCCACAAATTCGAACTAGCTGCACACTCTTGTGGCTTGCGGGAATAAATAGCTTTGGCATATTTTCCTTGCTCCTCCACATATCGCTCTATTCTCTTCAACAAAATCTGATTCGGGGTAGTTTTATCATTGAACACTTTATTATTTCGTTCACCCCAAATGCACCACAAGAGAAAACCCGTTTTAATTCTCACTTTCACATCCACTTGGTTCCATTTCTCAATTACATCACACATAGAGAGGGTCTCATCAACATCTTTCAACACTTCGCATCCACTATCCTTCCATAAATCATCCAGACGAGGGCAGCTAAAAAGAGCATGGTGGGCAGTTTCGGGCTGACCGCAACCCCACGGACAATCAGCACCATCCACGAGGTGGCGGTAGTGTAAGAGTGCACGAACCGGGAGGGTATTGGTACATATTCTCCAAAGAAAATTACGTACCTTAGGACTTACATCCAAGCTCCATATATCGACCCAAGATCGGTGATAATTATCAAGATTACCTCCTTTACCCAACATATAAGCTGTTTTAACAGTGTAGTGGCCATCTTTTGAAAATGCCCACGTTAAATCATCTTTAGGAGAAGGGTAAGTGAGAGGGATGACCATTATACACTTTATATCTCTCTCATTAAAAATATCATCCATAATTTCCGTTTTCCATTCCATACACCTTTCATCAATCAGATTACTTACCATGGTCATGTCTGCACGCGGCACCGAAGTGATATGCCTACCATCATCATCCAAGACCCAAGGGTCCTCCCAAATGCTGACATCCTTGCCATCTCCAATACGCCATAAAATACCTTCTTTGAGCAAAGCTTTTGAACTCCAAATGCTCTTCCAAGAGTAACTGCATGAGTGTCCCATAAATGAATCAAGGAAAACACAGTTAGGGTAATATTTTGCCTTCATTACACGCCCAAGGAGAGAGTGAGGATGCCGGATGAGACGCCAAGCTTGACGTCCAAGAAGAGCATCATTAAAAACCGCAAGGTCTTTAAAGCCCATACCACCAAAGCACTTCAAGGTACACATATCCGCCCAATTCTTCCAGTGAATTTTCCTTTTTCCATCTGAACTACCCCACCAAAATCGAGCCATAGCTGCATGAATCTTCTGAATAATCATGTTAGGGAATTTGTAAACTCCCATCAAATATGTGGGGATAGCTTGAATGACTGCCTTCAACAGAACTTCTTTTCCGGCTCTCGATAAAAGTTTTTCTTTCCATCCTTGGAGTTTCTTCCAAATTCTATCAAGGAGCGAATCAAAAATAGCTTTTTTTGATCGTCCCGCAATAGACGGGATACCAAGATACTTCTCATGTTTATCAACCTTGCGCATCTGTAGAATTCCCATGAGTGCTTCTTGTTGCTCTAAACTTACTCCTTTCTCGAACGAGACTTCCGACTTTTCATAATTAATTTTCTCGCCTGGGATGCCAATTCATAGAGGTTGAGAATATCAACTATTTCAATGCATTCTCGTCGGGTAGCTCTAGTAAACAATAAGTCGTCATCGGCAAAAGAAGGTGGGAAATTTCCGGACCGCTACGGGCGGCTCTAGCTCCATGAATCATTTTCTCCGCACTTTCCTCTGAATCATCTTTGAAAAAACATCTGCAATCAGTATGAATAAATAAGGGGATAGGGGATCCCCTTGTCTAAGCCCCCGTGCCGGAGAAACAGAACCACGTACTCCTCCATTAATAATAAAGGAATAGGAAACAGTAGACACACAGTTCATGATCAAATTTACCCATCTGCCATCAAAACCCATAGTTAACAACATCTTTCTGAGAAATCCCCACTCCACTCTGTCATAGGCTTTGCTCATGTCCAGCTTCATAGCAATAGTACCCCGTCTACCTTTGCTTCTGTGCTTCATAGAATGAAAAATCTCCAATGCAATGAGCGCATTATCTGTAATAAGGCGCCCTGGCACAAAAGCACTCTGATTCTCTGTAACTATATCAGGCAAAAACTCCTTCAAACGCATAACAATGGCCTTAGACACCAGCTTGTAGAGAACATTGCATAAAGCTATTGGGCGAAATTCAGCAGCCTTCTTTGGATCTTTCACTTTCGGTATGAGAGCAATATTAGTCTTGTTCAGCATATCAGGGAACTGAACTCCATGAAGAATATCACAAACAAATGTCGTCACATCATCACCTACAATGTGCCAAAATCGTTGATAGAAAATGGCATGCATCCCGTCCGGGCCCGGGGCTTTACACGGGTGCATCTGCTGGAGTGCAGAAAAGATCTCCTCTTTGGAATAAGGTTTCAGCAGAACTTGATTACATTCATCAGAGACAATAGGAGTAATACAATTTAAAACATCCTGAAAATTCATATCAGAGGGGTTAGAAGAAGTAAAAATATTGCTAAAATAATTAGCAAAAATGTGTTCAATGTCAGCTTCTTCCGTGCACCAAACTCCATTGGAATTAAAAATCCCCTTCACATAATTTCTTTTCTTTCTCTGTGATGCTTTATGATGAAAATATTGTGTATTTTTGTCACCATCTTTCACCTCTGCTACCCGTGATCGTAAATACCAGTATGCTTCATGTTTTTCGTTCAGTTCATCCAACTTCTTCTCAAGTACCACACACTCTTCATTACTTTCATGCGAAATATCACGTTGTTGGGCCAAAGAGAGGGCCTTCTCAACATTTTTGATCTGCTCACTAAGCTTGTTGAAAGTTTTGGCACTCCACGCCCCTAAGCTGTGTCCCAGCGAATTAATGCGGGTAGTAATACCCTCCCCCACCGAATCCTCCCAGGTACTTTTAACAACCCCTTCAAACCCATCATCCAACATCCAGCAGGTCTCAAAACGAAAGCCTCGTTTTTTCTTCCTTTGGCTAGTGCAAGTTTGTAAACGGGTGATAATAGGCACATGATCAGATTTGTAACGAATACCATGCTCCACAATGCAACTCGGAAATAAATGCAACCAATCCGAAGTACAAACAAACCTGTCAAGCCGCTCCCTTATTCGTGTAGCAACATTGAGACCCCTCTCCCACGTGTACCACATCCCTGTAAACCCCAAATCCCGAAGAGCACAATCATCCAACGTATCTCTAAAAGGTATCATCTCCCGCCTTACTCTATCCGCTCCCCCTTCTTTCTCCTCATAGCTAAGTATCTCATTAAAATCACCTCCTATAAGAATAGGGATGTTGGACACCTCACAAAGAGATCGAATAAGCTCCCAAGTACGGTATTTCTCCTCCTCTTTCGCCCAGCCATAAATCCCAACAAAACACCATCTACTATCTCCCTCCCCGACCTCCCCACAGATATGGTGATGGGAGAAAGAAATCAATGAAAAAGTAACATGTTCTCTCCAGTACAAACAAAGCCCACCTGCTCTCCCTTCACTAGAAACTCCAAAAGCATTTGCAAAACCAATTCTACTCTTCAAAGCTTCCGCATCATGTCTCTTTAGCATCGTCTCCGACAGGAAAATGATGTCGGGGGCATATGAGATACTCCACCTCCGGAGCTGACGAACTGACCAAGGGTTGCCCATCCCTCGGCAGTTCCAACATAATGTACTCATGATGCTTGGCGGGGCTGGTTAATACCAACCTCCGCCAAAAAAATGGACGAACTATCTTGTGAGGAGCTCGGCTTTGTTCGCTTCTTAGCACTCTCAACATTCTCTGCCTCCATAGAACCATCACATGAACGCTTATTCACCATAACCAGATCAGTTTCCATCTGAGTTACCTCTCCTTTCTCATCCAATTCACCACGTGCAATTCGTTTCCATGCACGCCCAATACTAGCATGCTTAACTACTGCATTTGGTTTTGTGGCATTGAAAATAAAAGTGCTTTTTGGAGTGGGGTCATTTTGTTCATCACAAGTCAAAGGAGGCAAATTGTCATTTAAAGCAGTAGCATTTAATAACTTGTTTGAGTCATCAAGAGAATTAAATGGTTGAGTATCCTTCACCCCCACACAAGTGATCTGCTTCTCTCCAACTTTCACTAACTCCCTACTATCCTCAAGACCTGCATTATTTTTCTCCACCCAATCTTCTCCCTTTTCAACCACCGTGCCCATATCCCTGCTACCATCATCCTTCGTCCCTCCATCAGGGACAAAAATCAGTTTCTTTGTAGTACAAAATTGTTTTTCCTCCTCTAGCTCCTTCGACCTCCCCTTCCTAGGAGTAGCTTTCAAACCTAATGTCCACCCTAGTCCTTCCTGTTTTTCCTCTTCCGTCACCGAGTGGCAATCCCTCTCAGAGTGTCCCATGATACCACAAGCAAAACAAAAGAAAGGGAGCCTTTCATAGGCAAAATCAATTTTTAACGTTTTGCCATATTTATCTTTAATCCAGCGAAATCTTCTAAGAGGTTTTGTAACATCCAACATAACCCGCACTCGACGGTAGCGACCAATACCAAGAACATCAGCCTCCATCTCAAGTATTTCCCCCATGTTTCCAATCACAGCACATATTATCTCATCAGTTCTATAATTAAAAGGGAGATTTTTTATACGTACCCAAAACGGAGAGTGATTAAGCACCACTTGGTCTGGTTGTTCCTCGCCATCTGCTGCCTTCAAAAGAATTAGCATATTATCGAAACACCAAGGTCTACCATCCATAACCTTTTTCAAATCCTTCCAATGAAAAAATTGGAAAGCATACAGATTAGGGCTCAAAACCCTAATAATCAGTCCATGAACAGGCGCCCAAACACTAGTGATCGTCCGCTTAAACGCCTCTATGTTATATGATCGTTCTGTCAGTATACGCCCTAACAGGAGAAGTGAGAGTTTGTCATCGTCCGTATTAGGGTTCAGAGTTTCCACATCCAATACCGTTTCTTCCTCATCATCCAAACGCAATTTAGAGCAGATTTTTGTGAGCTCTTCAGCCATGGCTAAAGAGGTCGGGCCGCCGCGGCGGAGGGCAACCGTGGCTGCGGTAGGTTGCTCTTTTGTACGAGAGAGAGAAACCCTTTTTTACGAGGGAGTGTAAAATTTTCTAGACGTGGTTACTAAATTAATTGTTGTTAATTTATATTATTGTTGGTAATTGCTGATATAACATATATCATTGTTGTAAATTTATTGTTGTTATATTATTGACTTATTATTGTTAATTTATTATTGTTATATTTATTGTTTTAATATAATTTGTTACAGTGGCTAATTGGTGAATGATGACTATGACGTTATGAACATTGGATTAGCTTTGAAGGTTTGATTGATTGAGTTCAAGTAATGCACTAAAACCCTTGTTTTAGGATTTTTAGAATTGGACCTATCATGTGAAGTTTTGGGAGAGGCCATGAATGAGCCTTTGGTTTTATGTGTTTTATGTGCTGTTGGAATTAGTTGGAGATGGATAGGATTCCCTCTAATGTGAATTATTTGGTATATATGCATAATGCGTTGATATGAGATTAAATTTACATCATTTAAGTGAATTTGATTGATATGTTTAACAAATTGAATTGTTGTATCTAATTAAAAATTATAATTTAAATTTCAGAATGAAAAGAAAGAAAACGCAACCGAATATCTCAAGTTTTTTTTTTTTTTACTAAAACCACACTAATACCTACTTTAGGTACTATTTTATTGTAATATGAACTATTATTAGTCATGAAATGATTTTATTTCAAGTAGTTTTTTTTTAAATTCATGGATTATCCGTTATGGGTGTGCGTATCTGAACCCATACCCGTATCCAAACCCCCGTATTCGTCTCTGTGCAACCTAGTCGGTAGTGACCCACCATTCATAAATTATCGGATCCGCCACTGCCCACAATGTTAACAAATTTCAATACCGTATGCCAACAAAATTAATAAAATCTCTTTCCTTCTATGACTCATATATATATTTCTCCTAAAACTCTATGCCCAAAGAAATAGGTAAAATAATGAAAACCGAAAGGAGTATATCATTGTTAACAGAATTTTTAGCTACTTATCCACGAAAACGGGAGACCAAAAGCGGATAGTAAACGAATAATAGGTATTCATGCCTGATTTCTGAATGGGAAATGTTCATTTCTAAATTGTGTCTTCTACAAAGTTTTGATGCAACACAGCTTATCATTTCACGATCTTCCTCTCCCATATTAGATATCCTACAATTTTTTTTATCTTTGATAAATATATACAACTTCAAATGTTCCAATATTAATTCATACACACCACCCTAAACTGAGACTCCAATTATCTTCCAAATCCAAACCCTATACATAAATCAAAGTGTAGATGGTGCACATAATTGTAGGATAAGCAATGTGCGCACTGGTTAACATAGCAAGCAAATAAACATCAACTAAAATCATAAGAACGTCCCTGATTTTTAATAACTAGATCCAATTATAAAGTTATTTTAAGTTATTCAAAATTTTCATTTCAATACAACGTCACATTTAATCAATAAGTAAATGTGCATTATTATTTAAATTTTAAATTAGAAATGAGCATTTTGAAATTTGAAGAGGTCGCAAATATTCATTCGTAACTTGCAAATGTTCATTCGTAACTGGCAAATGTTTAATAAGAAAAAAAAAATGAAATATCATCATTTGAATAAACATGATGTTATTTTGTTTTGCCTCTCTTTACTTACGTGCAAGTTTTATCTTTGATGTTACAAGTAGTAGAAGGAGCAAAACGTAGGATTGTTCGTAAGTTGGGTTGGTGCAGTTTGGGATGTAAACCAAACAGCAAATATACGGTTTGACATTTTTCAAACCCAAACCGCACCGCACTTTTGCCCAAACCAACCCAAACCGGACCACGCAAAACAGCCTTGCTAATGTTCTATCTAACGTAGAACATTCTTCCTATGCTCAAGCTATAACTGATCCTAGATGGGTTCACGCTATGGATCAAGAAATAGAAGCTTTAGAGAAGAATGGGACATGGGAGATTGTTGATTTACAACCTAATGTTAAACCTATTGGGTGTAAATGTATTTTCAAAACCAAGTTTAATCCTGATGGCTCAGTTGAAAGATGTAAAGGCAGACTTGTTGCTAGGGGAGATAGGCAGATTAAGGGCAAGAACTAAAAACAAACTTTTAGTCCAGTGGCCAAGTTGTCGACACATAATCGTGTCTCCCCATTTTAAGGATCTGATGATAAAACATACCGTGGTCTTAATTGGTCCGACCCAAGGGCAGAGCAGTTTGAAAAGCCGTTCAAAAGCCATTTCGAAAAGTGTTAAAGTCCTATTTTTAAGCCCAATTAATTATTCATGATAATTAATTGTATTTTGAGCCCAATCCCTTTGTAAAGCCCAATTAATTGTTTAATAACAATTAATTGTTATATTTTAATAAATAAATATTTTCAAAGATATTTTTATATAATTAAAATCAGATTTTATCTCGTAAAGTCAGATTTTCGGAATTAAAGGATAAAAGAAAATCTTTTAAAACGTGTTTTAATAAAGCTGGCAAGGACACGTCAGGAGCTAGGCTAGTGCACCAGCTTGCGCCTGGCGCACGTCTGTGCGTCAAGCGCAACTTTGTCCACCTGTGTCAGGTGCACTAATGTGCAGCTGACACGTGGATTCCGACTCACACAGAGTCCTGCGTGAGACGCGACTTTTCTTTCTTATCTTTTTCAAAACGCGTACCGCGTGTACGTTTTCTACTGGGCATGCCGCGTCACGCGCTTGACACGTCATCCTGCGCCAGATGCAGCTAGTGAGTGAGGCGCAGTGCCATTTTCCCAATAAATAAGCCCGATTTTCGTACAGATTTAAGAACGGATTTTCACACAACCACTTGACTTTTATATTACGAATACCTTACGAACCTCTCTACGAACTACAAATCCTCCCTACAAAAACTCATACTTTCATACATACAAACACATATTTTCATACATACATTCAAGCCTTTCAGACATTCAGATTTTCAGGCTTCACAATTTCTCGTCCCGAAGGTTGTCAATCTCGCAGACCCTGGCCACGGTATAATCCTGAGGGTCCTTAAATAAATTCTCTATTTTTATATTGAAGTTACTATCCATTTATTTCATGATGTAGATCTTTAATATAAAAGTCGTGCCTTTGTACATTCTAATCCCTTTTCTATACTTTATTTTATATTCATATTATTATTACTCCATTACTCATATATATGCATATTATATGATTGTCCTGCTTTATTGCTTTTATCACCCACGTGCTATTTTTGCTAATCAAGACCTAAAGAACTGTTCTAATATTAATCAGATTAATTTGGACAACCTGCTAGGTTCCCTGTAAATTGATTGCATAATAACATATCACTAAAAACAGTCTTTTTTGTGTTTCCTGAACCAACCTAGACTAATTATTTTTAGGGTGTTTAAAACATTATGTGGTTATTCTATCGCATAAACATTGACATGAATCGATATTTAGTAGAGGCTAGCAATGGGCAACATAATTCATTACTGTGTTTGTACCCTCACCCCCGAACTCAATCTTTGGTTTATTTTGACCATCTATGGAGTCTTAACGGAGAAATCTACATTGGATAAAGTCCCTTATTTGTCCCTACGATTTCCCAATATCCAATTAGGTTTATGAGTCTTCCTTTAAAGACTTGTTGGCGACTTCAAAACAATTTTCAATACAAAACCTTTATAATGGGGTAGTCAAATCTAATATGCGCTCATCCCGCGTAGGCGAAATAAAAACACGCCTACACAAGTTCACTACAGTGAGAACTGTTATTGCTTTAGCAGCAGCTTGCAACATGAAACTTCACCAATTGGATATCAATATAATGTCTTTCTCCATGGCCTTATTGAAGAAGATTTATATATTTGTTATAAAAGGATCAAACCTGATCAAGTATGCAAATTAAAGAGATCTTTCTATCGTATCAAAAAAGCTTCAAGGCAATGAAACTTGGAGTTAACAAAGTTTCTTTTGAAGCTTGGATTTCAGCAGCCTAAATATGATTATTCTTTGTTCACTTTGAAGAATGGACCAGTTTTTACTATTGTGGTAGGATATATAGATGATTTGCTTGTAGCTGGAACTCATCTACCTGATATTCAAAGGCTTAAATCAGTTTTATCTAAATTACTATCAAAGATTTAAGACTTTTCAAATACTTCATTGGTATTAAGGTCACTAGAAATCAAGATGGTATTTTGCTCAATCAAGAAATATATTTGGATCTTCTTCATAATACTGCCATGATTGATTGCAAAGTGGCAGATTATCCCTTACCTAAAGGATTGAAGCTTAGCACAAGTGATGGTGATCTTTTATCTGATCTAGAAATGTACAGAAGGGTTATTAGTAAATTTTGTATCTTAACCTGACTAGACCCGATTTTTCCTTTGCAGTCCACTAGGCAGCAGCTTAGCCAATTTCTTTGTGCCCCTAGAGTTCCACATTTTTTTGCCGCTCAACATGTCTTCAACTATCTGAAAGGTACATTGCATCATGGTTTATTCTATTCAGCTGATACTACTCTTCAAGTTCATGCCTATTGTGATGCAGACTGGGTAATTGCATTGATACAACCAGGTCTCTTACTGGTTATTGTGCGTTTATTGGTACTTCTTTTATTTCTTGGAAGACGAAGAAACCGAAAATGGTTTCTAAGAGTTCAACTGAAGTTGAGTACAGAAGTATGAGTCATACTGAGTTAACTTTGGTGACAAATTTGTTATCTGATTTACACATACAAGTTCCTACTATCACGTTCCTTTGTTTTATGATAACAAGGTTGCACACCATATTACTGATAATCCTTGTGTTTCATGAAAGAACAAGACATCTTCAGATTGATGTTCATTATATCAAGGAAAACGTGGAATTTGGTTTTATAGCCACACATCATGTTAGTTCTCATATTCAGCTTGCTGATCTCATCACAAAGTCACTTGGTGCTGCTCAAAACAAACTTCTTGCTTTCAAGAAGGGTCTTGTTGTTCCAGAGTCCCCTAGACCTCCAGCTTGAGGAGGGGCTGAAGCTCAGGATGTTAATCCTGCTTAGCTATTTTATTTATTTCAGTTTCCTTCTCTCTATCTTAGAGTTGTTAGTTTGTTATAGTTGTCAGAAGGTTAGTTAAGAGTTACTCCTTCCGTTCCAAAATAGTCTGAAAACAATTTCCTTTTATGTTTGTCTCAAATTAGTTTCAACACTTCCATTTTCGGCATGGTCCCATGACATAAGGAGAACTAGGTCGTTACTAGTCTCCTAAAGTCAAACAAAACCTAACTAGACCACTAAACTAAGTAAAGTGACAAGCAAGGGTCATTCTTCCACAAGGACTAAGGAGCACTAATATGTGTTAATTTAACAATAAGCTAGGCCAAAGAAATTTTCAAGTTTTGGTTAAACTAAGGGTATAAACTATTGAAATCAAATTAGGAAAAGCGCTAGAAATGGGAAAACACCCAATTATAGTTCACATCCAACAACCAAGTATAAATATAGGGATTGACACGCATTGGGGATATGTAATGGGAATAAACAAACCTAAACACCTCTAAAATCGTTGTTAGGGAGTTTAAAATCCTAATTATGGCAACAAAACCTATATTTCGAGGTGTTATCACCTAACTAGGCCAAGTTAGGAATTGAAATCAAACTCAAGTTAATACCAATCAACAAGTGATGTGTAGTAACTAATTAATCAATCATGAAGGTCAACCACATAAAAGTAAACCATTAAATGGGCAACAAAATGATCGAATGGTGGGGAGCTCACATCAATTAAGTCACCAATCAACATCAAAGATTAAAATTGCACAAATCCCAAACATAACCAACCCAATAAACTCTACTCGTGAAAATAAGATGCAAACAATGATTGGGCTACTCCCAATCCTAGTTAATGAAATACTCACTACCCACTATAGTACCAAACATCCTAAACATTGAAAAATTAGCAATAAATCACCATACCAAACATCCTAAACATGGAAAAATTAGCAATAAATCACCAATTCAAAAATAGCAAAAACCAAAAATCAAGACTTTAAAGCAAAAACAAAACAAAATTTAGTGAACAAACAAGAAGAAACTAGGAAAAGATGAAAACTTTAATCTAGATTAACTATTAAACATGAAGATTAAACAATGAAAACAATTAAAATAAAGCAAAAAAAAGAAGAGAGAGAGAGAGAGTAATAAATGCTCATAGATAAATTATTGAATCTTTAAATACAAGTTGACACCCTTGAATCTCCAAATCTTCAATCTCTCTTTGAGTTTTCTCACTTTTCCCCTAAAGTAAGCTATGGAGGTTAATCCTCCCTAAAGACTTACAAATATTCTAAACCTAATCAAGAGTGGTGAATAAAATAAAACTTGGCTCAAAACTTCTCCTCTCAAAATTAGAATACAAGGTATTTATACTACCTCTAAATATAAAGAGAAAAATAAAAAGGAAAAAAAAGAAAATAGGAAAAGGTAAAATAAGGTAAAAGAAAACAAAATAAAAAGTTGAAAAAGGTGGAAAACGAAAATGCAGTAACAACTAACAAGTGGGGGAAAAGAAAAAGAAAGAAAGAAAAGGAAAAAGAAATCTCTATTTTATATGGGAACTCTTGATCTTTTGATGTCCACCCACTTTTACCAATACACCCTCAAACTACAAGGACAATTACATATGGTACCAATTATTAGATGTAAAAAAAAAAAAAAGTAAAAACAAAATTGCGGACAGTTTTTGTTTCAATTCACTGGTAAAAACTAATAAAAACTGCATTGTATAATAGAGAAATTGACGCTTAGAAGATTGTAAAGTGGAGGAAACTCAAACGGTAGTTATTAACATGAACTTTCCCAATTGTAAAAAAAAAAAAAAAAATGAACCTTTTCTATCTTTATTATATAAGCCAAGGGGGGAGCAATGGTGTCCCCCTATGAATTGACAGATTCACCCCTCCATAATATAAATATTACAATCCAACTACCCCTTTCAAAAGGAAATCAAAATCCATTACATGCATAAACATGCCAAAAAAAAAAATTCAATCAAATCTTTATTAAACCCAATCAACTCATATAATGGTCAATCACATAAACTTGCTAATAAAAAAGATTCAATCAAAGTAAATTCACATCCAATCAACTAAAAAAATTCATAATCAAGAATTTACCAAAAATTAATAACACAAACAATAAAAAAACTACATTCTCATTACAGAGACCACTCATATTCAAATTCAAATAAATTTTTTCATAATATAAAATTAATTACAAACACAAACTCCAAAAAAAAACTTCATTACTTGGATATGCAATTTCATCACTTACACTAACTTATTGAAATTTTTTTAAATACTATTCAAGTAGGTTTGGTGGGATGGGGATTAAAATCGTACCCGCGATGGGTGGTGGAGCGAGTGTGGATTTTATGCTATCCCCGCCCGCCATGCAAATTTATTATTAAAATTCTATTTATATACTTATATTATTAAAAATTTAATCTTGCACATTATAAATAGGTGGGTAAGACGCGGGTATGAAGCAGGTGCGGATACCCATGTGGGTGGTGGGGTGGGATAGAGTGGGTACAATGCGGGTACGAAGCGGGTGCGGGTACCCATGCGGGTGGTGGGGCGAGGATGGGCATAAATACGTACCTCGTGGAGCGGGGGATGGGTCTTGAATTTTTCCCCCAATGGGTGGTGCCGTGATGGGGCGGGGATGAGGATGGTAAATTTATGCGGGTGCAGGTGTCGAGGTACCATCCTCTGCATCCGCCCAGCCCAATTTCCATCCCTATTTTTAAGCATTTAAATATTTCTTACTCACCAAATGGAGGTGAGCTTAGATACGTCTTTCGATTTTTATTTCTTTGATTCTACAAGCAATAGTTATGCCAAAATATCATAGCACGCATAGCGTGCATAAAAAGCTAGTAGCAGCATACTTAAAGACCCTGGCGTTATTAGTGCAAATGCCAAATCCCTTATCCTTTGAACCAATATAGTTGTTCTATAGGAGCATACTTAAAGACCCTGGCGTCTTCTTGATATGCCTAAAATATTCCCATTTAATATAAAAATGTCATTATTTAAGTAATGCGATACATTTTGGAAGTAGTCAATTATAATTTCCGTATCCCCTCAAAAAAAAATTATAATTTTCGTATATCAACGCACGTGCATATATAACTAGTGAAAATAAAACAACCCCCCCGCCCCTAATACATCAGACCCATTTTCTCTTCCTTCTCGCCTTCTTCGCTGCATCATCATCAATCAAACATTGATGGCCGTCGATATTCATTGCATCAACATCATTAATCAATGCCGAATCGTGGCTGTCTGATTTTCTTGTTTTTGGTTTGATTTTACCGTTTATTCCCTTTGGTTAACAATGAAGGATTTCTCTTAATTTCCTTCGTAGCATCAAACTAAACCGTAGATCGTGCTTCAATGAATCACAAACGTTGATTAATTTAATGAGTGTTTGCCCGGGCGGGCTGGGTTGAGGCTCGGGCGGGGCAGGCTGCACTGGCTCAAGTACATCCACCGGGCGTGGATCATTATCTGCATAAACTGGCAGGAACATAGCTCATCGCGAGCCCGGACGGGCTGGGCACAGCTTGGGCGAGCGAAGCAGCGATGGATTGGTAACACGTGTTGTATATGGGTGGAGGATGATGAATGGGTAAGTAGAAGTGCTATGGTATGGTGGAGGTTAAGAGTGTTGTGGTGTAGCATAAGCTTTGAATGACAACTTTAGATCGCTTGCACCATATCTCTAAAACGTTCCACCAACAAGCAAAACCAAAACGCAAAGGGGAGAAACGAGACATGGAAAATAAAAAGTAAAAGAAATAATTGTAACTAAAAGGAAATAAAAATAGAAAATAAATTACGAAAAACAAACTAACATGACTATAAAACACTAAACACGAAAATAAATAACTTATGAAATTAAGACTAAAAACTAGTAAATAAAACTAATTACTCAATTAAGCTACAAAATATAAAAAAGAAGAAATAAATGCTAAAATAGATAGAAATAAATGAAAATAAACTATAAAAACTAGTCCTAGAAATGACATAAATGTCACTTATCATCCCACTATTAGGGTTCGTTATGTTCAACTTATTTTAACTTATATAATATTTTATAAGATTAGATAAGATAATATAAGATAAAATCATATAAGATAAATAAGATGTTAGACACATACAATAAACTATCAGATAAGATAAGATACGATCAGATAAGATTTTATAAGATCTTATAAGATATGATAAGATAAGATAAGACAAAATAAGTTGAACATAACGGACCCTTAATATACTATTTTTTTTACACTCAGTTGGCCCACATTTTATCTTTTATCAATAAAAAGTTATCAAACGTTCTCTCATATTTAATTAAAAAAAATACTATATCAATTTCTATCACATCTACTTTTTAAATAAAATAACATTTGATAATTATGCTATAACTTATCACCTTGCTTGAAATACATGTCTTAATAGGTGTTTGATATTTTTCTAAGACGGAAGGAATAATTACTTAGCTTCTTTCACAAGCTTTATCAACTAGTATATCTTTTGGAGGTGTAACCGTGTAATAATCACTTTTGAGAGGTTCTTTAATAATATTCTAGAGAAAGAATTACTCTCTTTTCTCAAACTTGTTTCAGATTTACTTGAATCAATTTCTTGAAATACATGTCTTAATAGGTGTTTGATATTTTTCTAAGACGAAGGAATAATTACTTAGCTTCTTTCACAAGCTATATCAACTAGTAAATCAGACTCTACAAGTGTGTGTATAAACATCCTGACTATATTAGTTATCGACAAGGGGCAAATTGCCCTACTTGTAAATATGCTGGGACGATGACGACTGAGTTTAGTTTACCATATGATTCCCCTGGCCCTATGGGATACGTGAATGGGGCGGTGAGTTATATGGTGATGGATAATTTGGATGTTAAACCCATGTCCATCACCCTCATCAGATCGCTTGTCAAGGATTTCAATTATGTGGAGGAGAGAGAAGTTGAATTTGGTCTCCAAGAGGTATTTTTTAATCACTAACCAAAATAATGTAGTGCCTTTTTTTTTTCTTGTTGTATGAATAGTATACTTAATGAACATAGGAGTAAAATGTTCGATTTGGTTGCCTGGTTTGTTTTGACAGGGACTAGCACTGCTGAAAGCATCTATGGAGAAACAAGATGTGCTGACTACTGTCTTCCTTCAAAATAAAGGTGATCATAGGCTGGGCCGGGGCGGGCTGAGGCAGGGCGGGGGCGTGCTGAGGCAGGGCGGGGGCGTGCTGAGGCAGGGCGGGGGCCGGCTGAGGTCGGGCCGGGTCGGGTCGGGCCATGACTTAAAAAATTGACCATTGGTCGGGCCAAAAAATAAACTAAAAAGTCATTTTTGGGTTGTCCAAAGCCCGTCCCAAAGCAAAAAAAAGGGTTGGGCGAGCTCGACAGCTGGCAAAAAAACTCTGCCCAAACCCGCCCAAAATTCGGGCCAGGCCGGGCTATTTTAATCAGCTCTACTTCAAAAGAAGATTTTACATTTATATGTTGATGTCTATGAAGTTCATTTTGCTGGGAGGTTGCATAAAAGTTCTTAGTAGTAATACTCCTTCCTAGTTGCTAGTAGTATTATTTTATGTTTGTACTTTTATCCTATTGTCTGTCATTTAGTCTGTTTTTGTGATCGCAAACCCGAAATTGCCTTCTATGGTTTCCTTATTTCATAATGTAATTCCAGTTCTACTGTTATGAGTACTTTGTCATTTAATCTCTTGTTCCAAACTAGTTAGCTAGCTCTGAAATTAGAAGTGGCCGGCGTGATGTGGGGTTGAGTAAATCTGGTCTGATATACGATCTGGTTTTTGGAATATAAGATTTTTGAAATCCATTATAAATCAAACATCGCACTGGAAAATGGAAATCGGGTATTGGTTTACTGGTATATTCAATGTAATAGATCAATTGCAATTTGCAAATCACAAAATATGTTTGTACATAAATTGACCAAACGCCTCCTAAGTACTCCGTGAGTCGGAGTTTAAATGTAATATTCATTTCTTCTTATACGTGCTATTCATTTATCCTCCAAAGGAAAGCTCTCGAGATTCTCTGAAAAATTAACCATTGCATGGCAAAGCTTTTACGTTACAGAACATTTGACATCCCCTAAAACTACATGTGGGCCCGTGGCTACTACCAGTCATATTAGCGACTATTGCCAGCCAAATTTTGTGTGCTAAAACTCCTACTCTTGCCAACTACAGTGCTACCATACTTACTGATCTTCATCCCCTCCCACAAAGGCACAAACTCATGCTCCATACCATGTTTCATGTTTAAACATAAGTTTGCAGTCATAGTTTTCATGAAAACAACAAAAAGAGATTATCATCACCAGAAAGTACATGTAATACATGAATTCTACACAGACTTCTTAAAACAATAACACTAAAATTATAAACGAAGCGCACAAAAAATATTCCAACTCGAACACGAAATTTACAAGTTATCAAGTGTTAAAATTAACTCATGAAAAATTCACATAAACAAACATACAACATGTAATCATTCCCACCCTTCCTAAAACAATATTAGCCCAACTTAACTTTTAAAACTAATATAATCATCATACGAATACTCATCGACCTAGGCCAACTGGAGGAGTGAAGAAACGTCTAATGTTCGTCCTCTCCCGCAAGATCGTGCTTCAAAAGTTCACCTCCTAGCAACCAAAACACGAACTTAACAATGCGACAAAAATAGGGTGACAATAGTAGAGTTTGGGGTGAAAGAGTGAAAGAAAAAAATAGGTGAATTTGTGGAACAATGGAAGGTTGGTTTTTCTCTCTAGTCTCTTTCTCTCTTGAAATCGCCGAATGGTTTAGGGAAAGATGACAATCTTTTTTGTAAAAAATTCCAGCTCAAAGAGATTAAAATGAAAAGGGATTACAAAGGGTGGTAAGCAAGGATTAAAAGAGCACTTAATGAGAGGTTATATGGGAGTTACAAGGAGACCAAAAGCCACTCCTCACACTTCATAAAGTCTGATTTTTGGACAATAAATTAGAAACCTAAACCTTATGATTAAAGTTCTCACAACGGTCTAAACGCGTTAAAATCGATTAAAAAAAATATTAGCTCAAACACGCATTTTAAATACTAGAAAAATCTATAATTATGATTAAATAAATATGATATTTATAAATTGGTAAATTATATAAGACAAAATAATTTCAAGAATAAAACATTCTAATTTTAATGAAAAAGAATAATAGTTAACGGAAGATAGGGCGAAAATTGAGGAGCGGAAATTTCGAGGTGTTACACGTGATTTTTTCAACGTCCCTTTTCTACACTACTAATCTGCTCCAATTAGAAGTGATAATGGGCCATGCCGAACCGGGCTTTGGCAAAAAAAGTGGCCTATTTAGGGCCAAAGCCTCATGCTGGGTCGGGCTTTGGCAAAAAAGTGATCGTTTTGGGCCAAACCCCGAGCCGAAATTAACGCACCAAAATTCGCTAATTCGCGCTGGGCCATGTGGGCTTTTCAGGCTATTTCGGGCAAAGCCAAAAATTAGCCTAAATTTTCATATTTAAGTAGCCCATTTTTGGCCCAAATTTTTGGGTCGGGCTTGACTGCGGGATGAAAAATCGTATCAAAACCTGCCCATTTTCGGGTCGGACCTATGTTGATCACCTCTCGCTCCAATCCTCTACACGTCGGAGTAGCTGTTTGGTCCTATCACTGCCTCGCAATCTGCCTCTTGCCTACGCCACCACGTCGGCGTTGTGCGTATGACGGCACTCCGGTGAAGCTATGATTGTTGTTGTCATAGTCTAATTAAACCAATACGAAAGAGTTGTGTGAGAGCTAGAGAGAGAAAGGATGGGTTTCTTATAGTTAGAAAATGGACAGACCAATTTAAGTGTGACACGTTTCACACTTCAACTGTTATGTTCGTCACAAACAGGCCAAGAACCATTACGAGGAAGACACCTCGAAAAGGTTGGATTGTTTTTAAATAACCTAAAGGTAAGTTTGTTATAAAAAGACCGGCCAAAAGTTGAATTATTATATTCCATTTTTGCAAAATATAACTAGAATTGGTTCAACATAGTAGCCTCAATCAATCTAAAGGTTCAAACACATTCATCGGATTTTGATCAAATGTGTTCACACCTACTTCTTTCGTAATTTTTCAATTGCAACAATTGAGTTTTCACGCTTGCCAATGCGCAAATTCAACTATTAATATCTTTAATATCTTGATAGTAAAAATTATCACAAATTTGATATTTTGAAATTATATATCTAGACGAATATAAAGACCCCACATGACTATATTTTTCCTTAGGTAAAAATAACAATAAATAATTAAAAGGTGGTGAGTGAATATTATATATATAACACCCCTGAATTTCGAGTTACTATCTAAATTATATGATATTAAATACCTACAGAAAAATCGGTAGAGCTCCGTTTGAAATATGGACTGCCTAAAATTTAATTTAGGACTCGCGTCCAATTATAAACCTCCTTCAATAAAACCAACACTTCAAATTCTCAATAATCCTTATCCAGCTCAAAAGGATCCACATCCATGCATAATTACCCGAAATTCCAGAAGTGTTATTCCACAGTTATTGCGAGAATAACCGTTAAGGATAAGCTACGAAGACTGAATGTAACGCCCCGAAAATACATAATCTTAATCGTCAGCGGAATCATAGTTTAAGCCTGTGGGTTAGGGCCCACTTATAATATAATAGTCTAGAATGAAAATTCATCTATACATTTGCTCATCATAAAACAATAATTGTTCATCTATCATACAAAATATTCTAAACCGTATAGAATCATACATAGTCTCTTCAACACATCTCATGATAATAGCCATCTTTATGCTTGTTCCTTTAATACCTAAAACATAAAACAAAACGTCATGAGCCGAGGCTCAGTAACATACTACCCTAACATCGTAAAAGCATTTCAATTTATTTTAGTTACAAACAAGGAGAAGAGAAATAGTAAAACCATTTGGTAAACATAGCCATTAAATCATAAAGCATTATCATCACTCTTTGTCAGGTTCATCATCATATATCTTTTACTTTGGTAACTTGACTAGTACAACAGAAAGGATGTCTCCCCAGAACATAACATCATCGTAAACGGAAGGCAGCCACCCGAGGACGAAAGCCCTCACAAACGGAAGGTGGCGTTAGTGCCCAAAGTATAGTAATGCGGTGCCACCCGAGGACATTAGCCCTTATAAACGGAAGGTGGGGAACCGGCCAGAAGGTATGTGCACGACCCAGGATAACAAAATACAGCCAAGAACCGTCTTTAACTTGAATTTATCATGTTTCATAACTTTTAAGTTTATTCATAATCACCATGATATATAATATTCTTTACTTTGCATCCATAACAAAACATCGTCTTGTTTCCATAACGTCATTATAACATTCATATCATCACATTTGTCACAAAACATTTCATATCCCGTAATCCATATACCAAATAATACTATTAACGTAAGCATTATTATAAAAACATACTTAGAAGGGGAATGCGGGTGTTAGCAGTAGACGTTACCGGAAATTCTGCTTACCAACTTTGATAGCCGAGGGAGGCTTGTAATATCCTTTATCCTTTTTAATCTAATCAAGAATAGTGATATTAATACATGTTTTTAACCTTACTTTAGGCTTTCTTATTAGTTTAGAGCTTATTATAGTCATAAGGTTTATCATATCGTCATTGTCCTGGTTATAAAGTCATACTTATTGTTTAAGTCATAAGAAGATCAATTATCTATAGTCGTTATTATTTAAGTTATCCTTAACTTATCAAAGTAACTTATCATTAAACCAACCATTATTAAATAAGATTATTAATGATTAGACAATTGATTTCCATAATATTATTTAGTCGTACTAAATTGATAAAGCAACTTAATAATAAAAAATTATAAGTAGACATGAGTATTAGTGATTATTAGGTGAGAAAAATAAATAAATTATAAATTATACTCAAGTACATAATTAACCGAGGTAATTCAAAATTATTTAATTTCATAAATCAAATTAAGTTTATAAGATTAACAAAGAGCATGTATTATTAAATCTTAACATTTTATAAGCAAATAATATTAACAAGTGAGATAATTTAGTTTATAGCTTAGTGGTCCATAGATTTATTAACAACATATTAGGATTCAACATAAAAGACTCATATAGTTTAAGTGAGGAAGTTTAATATTAAAAGTTGGATTATTAGCAACCAGCAAGTTATTAGTCTAACATCATGAATTAACCCATAAATAAGTTTCATCTCTTTAGCCTCACACTTAGCTTAAGTTCTAACTTCTAATAAAATTATCATAAGCCCAAACTAATATAACTAACAAAGGTATTATATGGGCTTGAAGTATTAAGCTAATATCAGAATTAAAACCCAAAGGTATGAGTAATACCTCTGGTCTTTATTGAGCAGCGAAGACAAGAGCCACGAAGAGAAAGGGTGCAGCTCCGTGAGTCTAACGGACATCTGTGGTCGCGACGAGGCGACTCCGGCGTGGCCGCAAGCAGCGCAAAGCAGAGGGGAAGAGAGAGTCGCGACGCGAGAGAGAGAGATAGTGCGGGAGATGTGAGAGCTGGGAGTGCAGCTCGGTCGAGGGAGTGGCGCGCATAGATGCGTCGGTGGTTGGCGTCAGGTGGAGCGGTGCTTGCGGTGGTCAGGCGGGTGGTGGTGGTGTGGGCAGCAGCCTAAAAACAGAGGAGAAGGAGAGAGTGGTGTGGTGTGTTGCTTGGAGGTGAGTGACAATGGCTATTTATAGCCATGGAGTTTTTAGAAAACTTCAAAGTCATGCTTTAGTTCTTTGAAGATAACAATGGATGGAAGAGAATTTTGTTGAGAATTCTTCTCTTGGGTTTGATGGTGGCAGCACTTGATTGGCTGGAAGAGAAATGAAATACACCTTGGTTTGCCATGTAGTAGGAGGAAGGTAGAAGAAGGTGGAAGGAGGAGGAAGCAAGGTAGAATAAGGAAGAAGAAGGTGGGAAAAAGAAAGTCAAAATTTTTGGCTTAAAATTATCCATCTAATTCTATTTTTTTTTTCTTCTACTCTTATTATTATTATAATTATTATTCCTATTACTTTAAACCAAAAATAATTTCATCTTGGATAATTCATATTTTATATTAAAGAAGTTGTGCATACTTTTATTGTGATTTTTAACTACTTACTTATCAAGCTAATTATAATTCATAACTACTTAACAAAAATTATATTCTTCTTCTTTTTTTAAAAAAATAAAATAAAATACCTTAATAGCTTATAATAGTTTATTTAATTAGAACCTAATTAGTAAAACAATAATTAGTTAGCTAATTAAGCATGTTTAGATTTTCAGGATATTACATCCTCACCCCCTTAGAAAAAGTTTCGTCCTCGAAACTTAAAAAATATAGTCAGGTGCATAACGTAGCGTCATGCATTTCATTCATAAAAATTTCAGAATCACGTCTTCGTATATATAAAGCATCACATATTATTTTCATTGTTCAACTAAACCTTCATTCAGTTGAAGAAAAAAGAAAAAAAAAATCACATGTTTAGACGAATTTATATATTGAGATCCTATGAACATATGATTTTCATATCGAAATCTTAATGTCTGAAAAGTCAACCAAAAGTTCAAATATCCAAAAACATAATATCATACTTGGTCCACCAGCTTACTAGAAAGCCTAAACCCGAATTCATTAAGCTAACTTGCCTTTAATATATCAATATATTCCTCTCTCATAACCATTTGAAGAGTTTAACCGTGCTTTGCATATAGCTTATTCGTTCTCCTTCTATAATATGATCGTCATTGGACATTTATGAGCATCACATTTTGTTCCCATCTCTAAAATGACAGTATCATCTGATAAGGTATTCACCAAAACTGCTAAATTCATTAATTATTTCATTATTTATCCATTCTCAATTTCAGTCGTCACATTAAACCAATATCATCATCATAGCCCCAAAGTTAAAAATATTTACCTTCCCAATCAATCATAACGTATTCCTAACCAAGTTTCTTATATAGTTAACATCAAGTGTTCAAGCTCTTAATTGCTCAGGATTCTATCAACCTACATAGTGGTTTACTCTTCATCACGACTTTGATTTCCTCAACATTTCCTCAAGATTCTATAAACATTTCCCCCTCTTTTTTTTTTTATGGGTCTATCACTTGAATTCATCTAATACACATTATATCAATGACCATTTCAAACAAAAAGGTTTTTTGCCTGAAGTCTTTCAAAGAAGGTCAAGCACTTACTTCTCCAAATTCAGTTTTCTATTGACGACCATATGCTTACTTCCTAATCACACTCCATGTAGCTATTACATCTCCAAGTAGCACACTCCTATTCCTTCAAGATATATATTTGTCTAACTTCTTCAATCAATGCTTCACATTGCCTAAAAGCCATAACATCAATCATAACATCCAATATACATTATGACGTACTTCACCTTTTCAAATACTCAATTCCTTAAGAGTGAAGTAATATCAAGTATTCTCTAACTCCTTAAGTAGAAATTCTAATTCCTTATAAATTTTCGAATCTCGAAATCGGCATATAAAATTCAATCCCAAAATAAGTATCACGTCATTAAATAATTTGATAATCTCCACCATACCATTAACTTTAGATATTTAGAATGCCTTAACCCCCTTTTCTTTATACCACCCAATAATATATTCTTAATCATCGTGAAATCTCTAAACATTCTTTACATTAGTTCATTAACACTTTTTGTGTCTTACCTCGAACATAAAATATAACCACTCATACCTCAAAAGATCATTCACAAGTCATTTGTCCCTATTACTCAAATAACCATCAGTTTATCCTCGAGCCATTAAACATCGAACTTTTCACATAATACATACTAAGTAAGAATCTCGTAATTTTCCATTCAGTGTCTTATTTCTTAGATTCTACTAACCCAAAACTTAAGATTACCAATCACTAAATATTATCCTCAAAAGACCATAAGGTTGAATTCTTATTTCTAAATAATCCTCAACTTTCTCAACGTCTAAATATCCAAAGGATCATACCTAGGCGGTGTAAAGTCTAAGACTCCACACTTCCGGCTAGGTTTTGGCTCTGATACCATTCTGTAACGCCCCGAAAATACATAATCTTAATCATCAGCGGAATCATAGCTTAAGCCTGTGGGTTAGGGCCCACTTATAATATAATAGTCTAGAATGAAAATTCATTTATACATTTGCTCGTCATAAAACAATAATTGTTCATCTATCATACAAAATATTCTAAACCTTATAGAATCATACATAGTCTCTTCAACACATCTCATGATAATAGCCATACTGTAACTGTTCCTTCAATACCTAAAACATAAAACAAAACGTCATGAGCCGAGGCTCAGTAACATACTACCCTAACATCGTAAAAGCATTTCAATTAATTTTAGTTACAAACAAGGAGAAGAGAAATAGTAAAACCATTTCGTAAACATAGCCATTAAATCATAAAGCATTATCATCACTCTTTGTCAGGTTCATCATCATATATCTTTTACTTTGGTAACTTGGCTAGTACAACAGAAGGGATGTCTCCCCAGAACATAACATCATCGTAAACGGAAGGCAGCCACCCGAGGACGAAAGCCCTCACAAACGGAAGGTGGCGTTAGTGCCCAAAGTATAGTAATGCGGTGCCACCCGAGGACATTAGCCTTTATAAACGGAAGGTGGGGAACCGGCCAGAAGGTACGTGCACGACCCAGGATAACAAAATACCGCCAAGAACCGTCTTTAACTTGAATTTATCATGTTTCATAACTTTTAAGTGTATTCATAATCACCATGATATATAATATTCTTTACTTTGCATCCATAACAAAACATCGTCTTGCTTCCATAACGTCATTATAACATTCATATCATCACATTTGTCACAAAACATTTCATATCCCGCAATCCATATACCAAATAATACTATTAACGTAAGCATTATTATAAAAACATACTTAGAAGGGGAATGCGGGTGTTAGCGATAGAGACGTTACTCGAAATTGCTTTACCAACTTTGATAGCCGAGGGAGGCTTGTAATATCCTTTATCCTTTTTAATCTAATCAAGAATAGTGATATTAATACATGTTTTTAACCTTACTTTAGGCTTTCTTATTAGTTTAGAGCTTATTATAGTCATAAGGTTTATCATATCGTCATTGTCCTGGTTATAAAGTCATACTTATTGTTTAAGTCATAAGAAGATCAATTATCTATAGTCGTTATTATTTAAGTTATCCTTAACTTATCAAAGTAACTTATCATTAAACCAACCATTATTAAATAAGATTATTAATGATTAGACAATTGATTTCCATAATATTATTTAGTCGTACTAAATTGATAAAGCAACTTAATAATAAAAAATTATAAGTAGACATGAGTATTAGTCATTATTAGGTGAGAAAAATAAATAAATTATAAATTATACTCAAGTACATAATTAACCGAGGTAATTCAAAATTATTTAATTTCATAAATCAAATTAAGTTTATAAGATTAACAAAGAGCATGTATTATTAAATCTTAACATTTTATAAGCAAATAATATTAACAAGTGAGATAATTTAGTTTATAGCTTAGTGGTCCATAGATTTATTAACAACATATTAGGAGTCAACATAAAAGACTCATATAGTTTAAGTGAGGAAGTTTAATATTAAAAGTTGGATTATTAGCAACCAGCAAGTTATTAGTCTAACATCATGAATTAACCGATAAATAAGTTTCATCTCTTTAGCCTCACACTTAGCTTAAGTTCTAATAAAATTATCATAAGCCCAAACTAATATAACTAACAAAGGTATTACATGGGCTTGAAGTATTAAGCTAATATCAGAATTAAAACCCAAAGGTATGAGTAATACCTCTGGTCTTTATTGAGCAGCGAAGACAAGAGCCACGAAGAGAAAGGGTGCAGCTCCGTGAGTCTAACGGACATCTGTGGTCGCGACGAGGCGACTCCGGCGTGGCCGCAAGCAGCGCAAAGCAGAGGGGAAGAGAGAGTCGCGACGCGAGAGAGAGAGATAGTGCGGGAGATGTGAGAGCTGGGAGTGCAGCTCGGTCGAGGGAGTGGCGCGCATAGATGCGTCGGTGGTTAGCGTCAGGTGGAGCGGGTGCTTGCGGTGGTCAGGCAGGTGGTGGTGGTGTGGGCAGCAGCCTAAAAACAGAGGAGAAGGAGAGAGTAGTGTGGTGTGTTGCTTGGAGGTGAGTGACAATGGCTATTTATAGCCATGGAGTTTCTAGAAAACTTCAAAGTCATGCTTTAGTTCTTTGAAGATAACAATGGATGGAAGAGAATTTTGATGAGAATTCTTCTCTTGGGTTTGATGGTGGCAGCACTTGATTGGTTGGAAGAGAAATGAAATACACCTTGGTTTGCCATGTAGTAGGAGGAAGGTAGAAAGGAGGAGGAAGCAAGGTAGAATATAGGAAGAAGAAGGTGGGAAAAAGAAAGTCAAAATTTTTGGCTTAAAATTATCCATCTAATTCTATTTTTTTTTTCTTCTACTCTTATTATTATTATTATAATTATTATTCCTATTACTTTAAACCAAAAATAATTTCATCTTGGATAATTCATATTTTATATTAAAGAAGTTGTGCATACTTTTATTGTGATTTTTAACTACTTACTTGTTAAGCTAATTATAATTCATAACTACTTAACAAAAATTATATTCTTCTTCTTTTTTAAAAAAAATAAAATAAAATACCTTAATAGCTTATAATAATTTATTTAATTAGAACCTAATTAGTAAAACAATAATTAGTTAGCTAATTAAGCATGTTTAGATTTTCAGGATATTACACTGAATCTAAGTCAAAACAAATAAAGTATTACAGTCCAGTCAAGTAAAGGTTTAGGTGAATTAATATTACAACCTTAAGTCCCAAAATGATTATATGTATACATAAATAGTGCAGCGGATAAAGAACTACTATAACTTTAACTAGTAACAGTTGGTGAAACGTTGCTCTCAGCCCACACCCCACACCCAACATGTAATATCTTCATGTACCTGCACATATCGGGCATGTAGTATCAGCCAAACTGGCTGAGCAAGATTCATACAATAAAGCCAAACATATATGCAGGTAGGATAATAATATATCCTACAAATCATCTTCCTTTGAATCAAAATAATAAGTAGCAAGCTTTATAAAACCTTTTTCTTGTATTCCTTTCTAAATCAAATCTTTTCTTTATTTTCCTTAAAACAAATCATTTATTTCCTTTACCCTCACAAAAAGGGAGTTTTAAAATCTATGGAATGGAACAAACCTTCCTTGCCTTTGAGCTAGCTAGGCCCTCCGGATAACTTATAGACGAAGACCCCTAGTGTGCACACCCCACAAACGGCCAAGTTCGAGGTACTGATCAATGTACCCCCCAACTATTCTGAATTGTCGAGACCATCCCGACAAGGTTCCAATTCCTTGAGATGCCACAAAGGCAATCCCAACCGTTTCAAAAACATCAAACTATCCATAAATCTCTTTCTGTAACTATTCTATAATTTAAGGTTTGAAAACAAACTGTTTGTATTAGGAGGAACATCCTCCTATTCAAACCAATCTCAACTCAAGAGAGATACATACCTTTATAATCTGTTCTCGTAACAATGAAAGTTATCTTATGTAGACTTTTCTCATAACTATTAAAGATTTGAGTAAAGAATCTTACCTCTTACGAATCACATCAAAAGAACCACCTCCAAAACGACTCTTTAGTAAACTGAAAAGCTACATAATAACATATATGTATTCAATAAATAATAATAGACTTTGCTAACTAGTAATGAGCTTTAACCAACTCTAGTTTTATAAAATATGAGCCTCAATATGAGCCTCTTACCTCAAATGACATGACTAACTAATACTGACAATACTAAAATCTCTCTTAGTTTATATAAAACCAACACTTAAGTTTCATAATATATATTTAGGTACTCCAAAATCCATTAGGAAACATTCACATGAAAACATTCAAACTTAAAGCACTCGAAACTAATATACAATTTATTAATTTATGAGAAACTTAAAATGGGAATAACATTCTCATTAGAACTCCAAATCAAGCGTTTCTTGAGCCTATATTGAGTAAAATTTCGATACGAACAACTTTTGGGAAATAGTATTTTTGCTAAAAATGCCCGTGAACCGGCGAAAAACACAAATTACGAATCGACTGTAATTTCTACGAGTTATAGTTCTTGTTGATAAACTTATTATTAATAAGTAAAATTCCTTTCAATCAAGCTACACCCAACACTCATAATTAAAACCCCCAATTCAATTTATCTCAAGAACCCTAAACTAACCAAACCCCAATTCGAAAATTAAACCAAAACTGAAATTAAAACATGACAAAGAATCTTACTTGATTAATAAAGTAATTGGAATGTAGAAGAGTGTAAACAGACCCAAAATTTCGTCTCCTTGACCCGATTTTCGACCCGAGAACCGCACCCCAAAAACCCTATTTCTCCTCTTCGAAATTGTCCACAAAAACGAGTGAAGATGGATAATGGACGGTTGATATGCAATAGCTTAGCAAGTATATGCTTTAGGTATAACCTTGAATCATAGAAAGGAAAAGAAAAGGATGGGGATGGAGGTTGGAGATTAGAAAAGAAAGGAAGATGGATGATGGAGTACAAAGGGGAATGAAGAAAGTCGTTGTTCTTTCTTTCGTTCTTCTTTTTTTTTTCGTTCTTTTTTTTTTTTTTCTTTCTTTCCTTTTTCTTTTCTTGTTTTATTTCTCCCTTTTCTCCTTCTTATATATATGTGAGTATATTTCCTCTTATTACTATTATTAATCAAATTACTTACTAAACTTGTCCCACTATAACCATATAAATTATTTACAAAGTAATTCCTAAAGATAAATGAATTTAATTATTAAATAAACTAAAATATTTAATAAAATAAATAATAAATTGTTTCAAAAACCGGGGTGTTACAATCTACCCCCCTTAAAATAAGTTTCGTCCTCGAAACTTGAAATAATTCTTAAACTCGTGGCGAAAATCCTATCACTTACTCATTAACTTTTCATGTTTAGCCAACTATCTATTACTAAAGTACGAAAGATAATATCCATATAATATCAAACCTGCATATAAACTATCACACTAGCATACTCTCAACATATCATTAACTTTCAAGTAGGATCAAACACTTAATACAAGTCAAAATTATCTTTAAATACCAAAAATTGAAATGAAATCATACTAATTCCACCCTCCTAAGATTAGTTACGTCCTCGTAACTGAAAGGGTACCTATTGGAATCAGTGGGGATATTGAGCGCACATCGCATCCTCAGATTCCCAACTAAGCTCATCATCCTTATGGTTCGACCATAATACTTTCACCAATTTCACTTCGCCATTCCGAGTTACTCGAACTTTACTATCGAGGATTTTCAATGGAACCCCAATATATGGCAACTCAACTAATTCACTTTCTCATAAATCAAGTCAATTGATCACCTTTATAACCAAGCAATCACTCCAACTAATATATTCATACCATAATAAGGAGAACGAACACCTCATAGCAACACCTTATAGATCAATTCATTTGATCACCCTTATAGACATACAACCATTTCAACATTACAACCATTTCAACTAAAAATGTTCACACTATAAGAAGTAAAACATGCAACATATTACAAGGTTTACCATAAAACTTTACCATAAAACTTCTAATCATACACGAATTATGTATAGTTTAGACATTAAGGTATACATCACATATGAAATCGTAACAACTTTTAGCACCAAACACCCAATTGGCACGAAATCTACCCCCCTAAAAAGGTAGTTACGCCCTCGTAACTAACAATAACATGAACAAGAGATGGGGACACATAAAACACATGACATCCTCGATCTTACGAGTAGTTCCTCAGTGTTGTGGTTTGACCACAAAACCTTTACTATCCACTTCTCAACCCTACGGGTCTTACATATCTATTGGTCTAGAGTCTCAATTAGAACTCCAACTATCACCATGTGAAGAGTTACTAATACGAAATCGTAACTAAGAAACATGGAATACATTACAAATACAATCAATTATCCTTTCAATGATCACATATGGACCGATAAACTTGAGAATCAACTCTCTTACCGGCACACTCATTGGACTATGTCATAGAATGTGGAATTGAATTCATAACTGCACTATGGTTCACAAGCGTTTTAAATAATAACCTAGGATTTTCTCGAAAATCCGGCGGAGTTTCCTTTGTAAAGTGGACAACTCGAAATGAGAAAAGGTGTTCTAAACCTGTTATAATCATAATACATAAAAGCATTTTCAAATCCAGTACCCAACGCTTTCGCGGAGCAACAACTAACCCGAACCGAGAGTACTATCTCTCTTTTAAGAATAGAAGTAAAGACTCATACCATATGAACTCACCATTACATGGTTGGGCGTACTCGCCTAAAAACGTAAAAAAATTCACAACTCGACGTTTAGAACTTCAACTTCAAGTTATTATAACATCACAATCACCAGGGCCTACCACAAATGGCAAAACAAAATACTTTAACGGTCGCATCATCATTGCGCTGCATCCTAACCCATAAACATTCATAGCACGTATTGTGGAGTTTATGACTCTCACATAATCAATGGCACCACGACAATCACATCAAAGCACACTAAGCACTTTCATCCCACGAGTACTTAAATAACCTTACGCTTGAATATGGACACAACCAAATTTCTTGCTTTCAAAATGATTCTTTATTGGAAATCCAACAATAAATAACCCTTGTATAGAACTCTCGTTTTGCAGAAACTTTGCTCAATCATTCTTACTATCACAACAGTCTCTTAGACACGAAGTAACAATGTGCTAAGCTCTATCGCTTCAAACAATTTCTTGACGAGATCCAACCAGTCCAAATAATAAGGCATATATTCTCGATACCAGGGTGATGAGGTTTGAAACCTCTGACAATGGAATCGAACATAACCCTAAAGTTTAAAAACTCCGGCATTGGTTTGACTTATAGTCCTGACAGTGGGAGGCATGGGGACTTGAAACCTCCACGATGGGGCTGGCCATCCAACTATTCTCTTTACTTAGATCGAAATCCAGACAAATTTTAAGCACATATCACGATTTCAAATATTCTTTACTAAATACCAAATCTCCTATTACTTGGTAACACTCAAAGCACATTATAAAACGGTAGGAAGCTCCATTTAGAGACCTTCAAGACTCACAATCCGTGAATGACTTGCCCCCTTTCAAAACTTTTCAAAAACGTGTTCTTAACTTTTCCAAAATTCACTCAAATCGTTGTAGAAAAACCATTTCTAGATCTATTCGAGAATGAATCCACAACCTTAATTGAAACGTTTCTAAATCACTTTCACATGCTACACAAACAAATTGAATAATCTCACATAGTCTTTGGTAGGGTAACTTACTCGTTGACCAAACAGGCCAAATCGAGCTACTAAGGTACTACAAAAAATGATATGCTCTATTTACATGAAACTAAAGCTTACTTTATACGAAACTCCTTTTTAGACCATGTCTCAAAACTAACACACATTCATAACACATCATAAACCGTTCACACACTATAGTTTCACGAAATACAATTTCAAGTCATGCAATGATACGTGAATCACATAAACTAACGACTCCATCAACAATAATAGTGGTATTACCCTTGCATACCGATACTCAACATTCTAAGCATAGCAATCAAGAGTTAACTTAAACTCACTTCTCAATGTTCACGAAATAGATATGGTCCAGTATACTTCCTTAGTTTCTATTAAATTCATTAATTTCAACTCAAACGACTAGTCATAGATCTTCGACATGATAAACTTAACCCTTACTCACTTAAAACTTAATCAAATTAATCAATTACACACTTGGACCACTATAATAACTTATTATCATTCTTCGGACAAGACTTAAGTAAATTGAGTTTGAGCACATTTAACCATTCCTAATAGCATCTAGGTCATTAACGACGATTTGTTTAACTTTAAGTGGGCGTCTAACGCTCCCGAGACGACACAAAGAAGAGCTTGTTATAAGTTATAACCAAGTTATCTCGGGGTTCTCAACCAATTAACATGGTACAACTATAACTCCCCGGCTACGGTCATTTCATTAGACAAGTGCAAGAAAGCGTGGGACTTGTAGCTTGTCATTCAAGATTAGTGACTACCAATCAAAAGAGTTAGATTACTTCTACTTGTACTCCTAACACTAAACTCAATGAGAAGAGACTCTCTTCATTAAACCAATATACATTAGCCTCGCTAACCATTTTAGTGTTATTAGACTTTGATCACTACTAAACAAATCACACAACGGGGACCTACACATCCCACCATCGACATGACTCGATTTGACATTATGCCTTGCATATGTCACCATTCCACAGCCTTACTAGGTACATGATAGTTGCTAGTTGTTCTATAATGGTCTCACCGATTCCTTGATACAGAAAATAAACAGTAATACTTTAACAGGGTCAAACGGTTGACCCTTAACACGTTATGAGCTGACTTTGACTAGTCACAGGTTTGCTACAAGAAACCAACCCACTTGGACTAATTCCTTTTTCCTTTAGCTATACACTATGAATACTCCATGAAAGTCAATAGAACACGTCAACTTACAGTAGATAGTCATCTCATGACTCGCTAAACTACTTTAACCTCACGTAAACAAGGTCTACAGGCATGACCAAGAGAGCTAACAACTTGAGTTTCAACTCTTGTTATAGCCTCAACGCACAATCATACACTAACAAGTCAATTCACAGCACTTAATCAACAAGACTAGCATATCCAAGATATAACCAAACCATTCCCTATAAGGTTTTCAATTAACAATTCACACCAACTACAATTCGTATATACCATCACGTAACTCAATCAGTTTGCTATTCAAGAATCAAGTAGCTAATCACTAAACATCTCAAAGCCAAAAGATGGACAAAGTACGGGAGATGGGTGGGTCTAACACAACAACACACACAAGAACAAAAAATAAAATAAAGTGACACTTTGAATGAAATAAGACTCACCCTTATCCACAATAATAATTCGTCCTAATGCGAACATAAAAACCAACAAGCTAGATACTTAAATGAAATAGGTGACAATAAAAATTAACATCAAGACGAAATGTCACCCTAGAGTTCCCGTAAACAAATGGAACTAAATTTCGCATTATGCGACTCAAACTTGAACATATAGCACACTCTCGGCTATACACCAACTCACAAGCAAACAAGGATATACTCGAAATGATTTACCTTTACTAGTCAATCATTCCAAACATGAAAGCAAGCACAACTAAACTTGAATCAAACATAAAACTCAACTAGTTCCACACTTACCAAACTCATTGACGTTATCAAGTGAAATATCCACATACGAGGGATCTACAACAACTACCATACACAACAACCACATGTAATCCCTTACTTCTCATATCTCAATCTTACCTCGGCTTTTCAAATTTTAATACCTCATTTATTTAGTCTTACTTAAGGTTACAACCTCAAGGTTACAACTCTAGGCACACCCTACTAAGTCACAAAAATCTACCTCAAGGTAGGGATGGATCCAACTTCCAATCAAAACAATGATTAAAACTTTCGTACATTATTCTTCATCATTAACACGCACCCCGGCCGCTGGTGGTCTTAATGGTGATGACCAATCAACGTAGGGAGAGGTATTTTCTCCTAAAAACATAGTTTCAAAATAAACAAAGGAATTTGGAGATCCCGATAGGTACTAAACCGATTGTCACAACTCTAGGTCTCAATCCTAAGCCACAACTCAAGGACAACCTCTAGGGCAAACTTAAGACCCTACACCTTGGCTCTAAACTTGTGGTTCATCCTCTAGACCATTCAAGCTCAACTCTAGGCTCTAGCCATAACCTCGAACCGTTGGCTCTAATACCAACTATAACACCCCTGAATTTCGAGTTACTATCTAAATTAAATGATATTAAATTCCTACAGAAAAATCGGCAGAGCTCCGTTTGAAATATGGACTGCCTAAAATTTAATTTAGGACTCGCGTCCAATTATAAACCTCCTTCAATAAAACCAACACTTCAAATTCTCAATAATCCTTATCCAGCTCAAAAGGATCCACATCCATGCATAATTACCCGAAATTCCAGAAGTGTTATTCCACAGTTATTGCGAGAATAACCGTTAAGGATAAACTACGAAGACTGAATCTAAGTCAAAACAAATAAACTATTACAGTCCAGTCAAGTAAAGGTTTAGGTGAATTAATATTACAACCTTAAGTCCCAAAATGATAATATGTATACATAAATAGTGCAGCGGATAAAGAACTAATATAACTTTAACTAGTAACAGTTGGTGAAACGTTGCTCTCAGCCCACACCCCACACCCAACATGTAATATCTTCATGTACCTGCACATATCGGGCATGTAGTATCAGCCAAACTGGCTGAGCAAGATTCATACAATAAAGCCAAACATATATGCAGGTAGGATAATAATATATCCTACAAATCATCTTCCTTTGAATCAAAATAATAAGTAGCAAGCTTTATAAAACCTTTTTCTTGTATTCCTTTCTAAATCAAATCTTTTCTTTATTTTCCTTAAAACAAATCCTTTATTTCCTTTACCCTCACAAAAAGGGAGTTTTAAAATCTATGGAATGGAACAAACCTTCCTTGCCTTTGGGCTAGCTAGGCCCTCCGGATAACTTATAGACGAAGACCCCTAGTGTGCACACCCCACAAACGGCCAAACCGTAGCAGAAGATCTAAGTTCGAGGTACTGATCAATGTACCCCCCAACTATTCTGAATTGTCGATACCATCCCGACAAGGTTCCAATTCCTTGAGATGCCACAAAGGCAATCCCAACCGTTTCAAAAACATCAAACTATCCATAAATCTCTTTCTGTAACTATTCTATAATTCAAGGTTTGAAAACAAACTGTTTGTACTAGGAGGAACATCCTCCTATTCAAACCAATCTCAACTCAAGAGAGATACATACTTTTATAATCTGTTCTCGTAACAATCAAAGTTATCTTTTGTAGACTTTTCTCATAACTATTAAAGATTTGAGTAAAGAATCTTACCTCTTACGAATCACATCAAAACAACCACCTCCAAAACGACTCTTTAGTGAACTGAAAAGCTACATAATAACATATATGTATTCAATAAATAATAATAGACTTGGCTAACTAGTAATGAGCTTTAACTAACTCTAGTTTTATAAAATATGAGCCTCTTACCTCAAATGACATGACTAACTAATACTGACAATACTAAAATCTCTCTTAGTTTATATAAAACCAACACTTAAGTTTCATAATATATATTTAGGTACTCCAAAATCCATTAGGAAACATTCACATGAAAACATTCAAACTTAAAGCACTTGAAACTAATATACAATTTATTAATTTCAGCAGAAACTTAAAATGGGAATAACTTTCTCATTCAAACTCCAAATCAAGAGTTTCTTGAGCCTATATTGAGTAAAATTTCGATACGAACAACTTTTGTGAAATAGTATTTTTGCTAAAAATGCCCAGAAACTGGCGAAAAACACAAATTACGAATCTGACCTGTAATTTCTACGAGTTATAGTTCTTGTTGATAAACTTATTATTAATAAGTAAAATTCCTTTCAATCAAGCTACACCCAACACTCATAATTAAAACCCGCAATTCAATTTATCTCAAGAACCCTAAACTAACCAAACCCCAATTCGAAAATTAAACCAAAACTGAAATTAAAACATGACAAAGAATCTTACTTGATTAATAAAGTAATTGGAATGTAGAAGAGTGTAAACAGACCCAAAATTTCGTCTCCTTGACCCGATTTTCGACCCGAGAACCGCACCCCAAAAACCCTATTTCTCCTCTTCGAAATTGTCCACAAAAACGAGTGAAGATGGATGATGGACGGTTGATATGCAATAGCTTAGCAAGTATATGCTTTAGGTATAACCTTGAATCATAGAAAGGAAAAGAAAAGGATGGGGATGGAGGTTGGAGATTAGAAAAGAAAGGAAGATGGATGATGGAGTACAAAGGGGAATGAAGAAAGTCGTTCTTCTTTCCTTCGTTCTTCTTTTTTTTTTCGTTCTTTTTTTTTTCTTTCCTTTTCCTTTTCTTGTTTTATTTCTCCCTTTTCCCCTTCTTACATATATGTGAGTATATTTCCTCTGATTACTATTATTAATCAAATTACTTACTAAACTTGTCCCACTATAACCATATAAATTATTTACAAAGTAATTCCTAAAGATAAATAAATTTAATTATTAAATAAACTAAAATATTTAATAAAATAAATAATAAACTGTTTTAAAAACCGGGGTGTTACAATAAAAGTCTCATTGTTACAATAGAAAAAGAACGGAAAGATTACTTTTTACAAAGTTAAAAAAAGAAAAGGCTATATTGGTCGTGTACCATGGGGTTTCTATCTCCCACATGGGAGACCGATGTTCAAATCTTGGCGGAAGTATAATTGATTAATTTCAATGTTGGGGGTGGGGGAATTTGGGTGCTTGTTGAGTATTTGGATGAGTATCTTGTGCGAGAACAACTCAGAGAAAAAATGTTTTTACCATAGAATTTCCGAAAAGGGACTAAAAACAAATTTCCGAAAAGGGGCTAAAAACAGAAAACAAAATATTATCCGGCTACCCCCTTTCTACAATTTTTTCCGAGAGATACGTAATGATGGACTTACTGAGATTAGCAACTGGATGAAGTATCTTATTGTGTACATTCTTATCAATTTTCTTTCTTCAAAGCTCATCATGTCCTATTTCAGTCCCCAGTTCTGCACTCCTTGGACCGAGTGACTGTAAGTCTGCAACTCCTACCAAAATTAGAGAAAATCTACTTCATTAAGTAAACATCAAATATCGTGGGGTTGGCCTTGGAACTCAACGCAGCTGCCAAATGGCATAAATAAATCTAGGTCTACAAATCTTCTATATCCACTTTTTTGAGGGATACAATTTACTTTAACACAACTCTTTTATTTTCTGAACTTTTATTCATCGTCCTAAAAATACTTAAAATCGCTTCAAAAAAATTTGAAATTACATCTCTAACCTTTTCCTTCTTTTTCCCTAAACCATAACCACCACCCACCTCACTCCACCACCATCCACCTCCTGCCACCACCACCCCATCGCCACAGCCACCCACCATCCACTGGAAGTCGTCGAATTTTTTTTAGGACCATGAGCGAACGTCTGGCCTGGACGTTCGCTCCATGGGACAAACGTCCGGCCACGGACGTTTGCCCCATGGTCCTAAAAAAAAATTCGACGGCTTCCAGGTGGGTGGTGGAGGAGGTGGTGGGTGGCAGTGGGGAGGTAGGTGATGGCGGGTGGTTGCAGGGGGTGGCAGGTGGTGGTGGGTGGTGTGGAAAAGAGGAAGGGTAAAATAGTCTATAAAAATAAATTTGGGGCGATTTTAAGTAATTTTGGGGCGACGTTTAACAAACCCTATGTTATAATTTTTTTTAGTTTTTATATTATACTAATCTTTTCAAAATTATATAAGGTATCTTTACACTAATATTTTTTAATGCAAAAGTTCCCCTAAAGCTATTTATACGTTGTTATTTTCTTTTACATTTTTAATCTAATGGAACTAATTCAATACATAGTTTAACCCTTGCATGAAATATTTACAAACTAGATTAGTTTCACTGGATTATAAAATATAAACAAAATTAATGACCTATAATTAGCGGTATGGGCATTGTGATTTAATATAAACAAAATTAATGACCTATAATTAGCGGTATGGGCATTGTGATTTAAAAAATGTAAGTTTAAGTATACAGTGTGGAATTTTAACAAGGTTGGAGTACGACGTATAAACTAAATAAAACACAAGAACATAACGTAAAAAAACCATTTTAACTAGTTAGTTAAGTCTAATTAGCAATTTTTTTTACCAAGGAACCTTGGTTATGGCTTCCTATCTCCCACATGGGAGACCAGTGGCAGATGTAGTGTATAAAACCCTGGTGCACGTGCACCAGCATTAAAAAAAAATCCAATTCACGAGTTCACTCGCGTCACCTCTCTAAAAAAAACTTCCTTTTCTCTCACATCTTCTCCCTTTCTCTCTCATACAATCTCATATCTCTAGACTCATATTCTCACTTCTTCCAATGCGTGAGTCGTGATGCGTCACCGTCTTACCGGAGTAACGGTCTCACCGGTGCTACGAACCCGCTGCGAACCTGCGAACTCCTGTCTCCCGCTGGCTGCTTCGGTGCTGTTATCCTGCTCGGTGGACAGTGGGCGTTCGTTACTCGCCTATCTACAGCCGCTCGGAACTCGGTGGACGGTGAACGTCATGACTTGGTGGACAGTGGAGATTCCTGACTAGGTACATACTTCTTGACTTCTTGTTTTACTTTACAGATTAGGGTTACATCAATTTCATCAGAATTGGAAAATAAATTGCTATTTCACTTGTTATGGGTGTTTATATTTTAGATTATGTAATTTAGATTGTTATAAATTGTTGATTTTGTTGTTGTACTTTAATTTGGCTGTTATTGGTATTTGATTTGAAAATTGAAATGACATTATGTTTGAATGGGGTGTTAGGTTGATTTTGTTGATTATATGCTAGATTTCATATTAGTTTTGCATAAATTATATACTCCCTCCGTTTCATTTTAATTGTTACACTTTGATATTTTACACTATTCACAAATTTCACTTTGACCATCATTTGTGATTTATACGCTGATGAAAATATAGTCATGTGGGATCTTGTTAGATTCACCATAACATGTATTTTATTAATATGTACTTTTTATAATTTTTACAAACACAAAACTAAAGATATAAGCCCTCAAAGTTTTGCATTGGCATGCGTGAAAAGTGTAAGTGTGTAGATTAAAATGAAACGGAGGGAGTATTAGATAGATTACATAAATACATAATTGGCCTAATTACTAGTACATTCGTGACACTGGGTGAAATGATACTATGGCAAATTGGTAGCATTTTTACTACTATTTGATTGTATTTCGTAGTATTATTTGAATATTTGATTTTTTTTAGTACTATTTCGTTTTATTTTGTATTATTATTGGTTATATATTTATTTATTTTTTGATTAAAATTTATTTTGGAGTACTTTTTATTAAAAACTATTTTGGTTTAGTGAACGATAATTGGTGGTAAACCACCATAAGGAAATTCCTGGATTCGACACTGTGGGATACCAAGGTTCAAATCTTGGTGGAAGCAAAATTTCATGGTGACCTCGGCTTCTGCCTCTATCAGGCTTTTCAAGACCGGGAGATCTCGTTGTTGCATAGCTCAGGTCAGAGCAAGGTGCCATCGGACGTTCAACAGGCAGTCTTGCGATCGGGCATGAGTGTCCGGAAGTTGTCATTGTATACTCTCGCGGGTCGGAAGGCGGCGGGGGATCGCTATCTAGCATCGTTCTTTCTTCAGTTTGCACCAAATCCTGACTTCTTTTATCTTCCATACTAGCTATTTTCTCTCTAAGATAGAGATTCTCTATCTCTTGGGAAGAGAGTTTCTGTTTCATGCTAGGTTAATAAATAAGAAAAGGGGAAGACGATTTGGCATGTAGAATAGGTAGAGCATGACTTCTTTCGTAATAGTGATAGAATGTATTTTCAGCTCTAAACCAATAGGTTATTGAATACTATTGGGGGAGAAGGAGGTTTGAGGCTTGTTGGGCATCTGGGTGAGTAGCCCTGTGTAAGGGTAGCTCAGGGGAAATTCATCTTACCACGGGTTCCTGAAAGGAGCCCAAAAAAAAAACTATTTTTTTATGGTATACACCTAAAAACCCTTAATAGATTTTTCATTTTAAATTTGGCATTATTCATAGGTTAAGCAAATCCTCAAAAGAAATTTCTAATATTGGACAAAAAATGATCATCAGATCTTATTTGATTCGTTTCGTTGTATGCGTTAGGAAAATCAAACATTTATAAACTTTACTAATATGTATTAAAAAAAAAATAGTTACGATTTTTTAAAAAGGAAGTATATAGTAAAGAAAAAGTTATCCAATTTTTAAAGTAGAAATCATAATTGGTATTTCCTTCTCTATTTAACACACTTAAACATCAACTTGACTTTAGCAAACTTATATCACTACTAGACACAATAGTGAGAGGAGAATGGCAGGTGACCAGATGCAGCTAAGCTTGAAGTTGTTGGTAGACACAAAGGCCAACAAGGTTCTATTTGCTGAAGCAGGAAAAGAGCTTGTGGATTTCATCTTCCACATAATGTCATTGCCTCTTGGAACTGTTGTCAAACTCCTAACAGAGAAAAACATGGTGGGTTGTCTTGGAGACCTCTACACAAGTGCTGAATCTCTCAACGCTCAATACTTCAACTCAAATCACAACAAAGATTCAGTTCTGAATCCAAAAACAGCTGTTAATGTTCCTTTGTTGTCACTATATGAGGCTCCAACAACAACTGATGCTCCAAAACAATTCTATAGGTGTTCAAGTGGATGTACTAGCGTCAGTGACAGCGGAGGATTTGGGATGAAGTGTCCCAACTGTGGGTATAGAAATGGAACCATGATCTCCCCGATGCAGTTTGTCAAGCCAACAACAAGTTCGACGAATACGACACCGTCGAGCAGTGGATCGAGTGGAGGATATGTGAAGGGGGTGGTGACTTATATGTTAATGGATAACTTGGAGGTGAAACCTATGTCCACCATTTCTGGGATTACTCTAATCAATAAGTTTAATGTTAAGGATGTCTCTTCCTTGGAGGAAAAAGAGGTTCGAGTTGGTTTTAAGGAGGTAATAAATTGGTAATCTTTTGTTCTTTTTAATCTTTTTTTAGCTTGATTTTATGTTAATGCAAACTACTATGTGATAATATGTTTGTGCAGGGATTGGCAATACTGAAAGCGTCATTGGAGACCAAAGCTGTGCTGACTTCTGTCTTCCTAATTGGAACTATGATTTAAGATCTAAGTGTGTTGTTCTAGAAAGTAGAATCTAGATGTTTCCGACCTTAATTAGCTAATCTATAAGTTGCATTTTGGTACTGTTATGTTTATGATTTTTTGCTGAAGCTAATGCTGTCATCTTAGAAGTGTATGTTTTGAACTTTTGATGTTTTAGCTAGGAATCAGAATCAGAATCAGAATCAGAATCAGCCTCTTTTTGGTGTGTACATTTGCAACTTGCAAGGCGTATGTAAATCAACTCTAGCTTGCAATATAAAATACTATATGTTAGTACTACTTTCTCTGTTTTTTAGTCGACCATTTTCCTATAGGTATATTTGCCGATATACTAATCTAAACCTTTATCTTTAATTATCAATAAATAAAATTTTAAAAAATTTGACATTTGGAAATTACACATTGAGACGAATCTAATAAGATCCCATACGACTATATTTTTCTTTAACTTCAAATCACAAAATATAGTCAAAGTCAAATATTAATTTCAATGGTCAAAATGAGTTATATAAAAAAATGGAGGAAGTATATTGTTGTTAAGAGAGTACTTATCCACAAAAAACACAACCGACATGAAATAAGTGACAAAATAACATGAGATATATGTCATTATTTGTATTGTTCATGCTAGTCTTGTTGAAGTGTATGTTATTACACATGTTACACAATAGGTTATGTTATAATATATTACACCTAAGATGCACTTTAAATAAAATTAATTAAACCGCTAATAGGGGTAGTGGCTTTTCTCTTTAACTTAACCGCTACTTCACTTAGCGATTATTCTCTCTAAGTTCACCGCTACTTCACTTAGTTGTTTTTCTCTTAAAGTTAACTGCTACTTCACTTAGCGGTTGTTTGAGACAATAAAAAAATAGTTTGTGCGGTACCGACCTATGTTGACAGTGCGTTGAAAATTATTTGTCACTTTGATGCAAAGTAGAAAATATTTTGTACTTTAGTAACATGTAGAGAAAAAAATTCTTTTTTCAACCCGAGAAAAGTTGAGTATGGTCAAAACATAAAAACCAATCGTAAAGGTCTAAAGGATATGGCACGCAAACGTTGTATACTTTTTTTTTGGTGAACAAGGATAATTTCAAGATAAATTAAGTGTTTTGGCCAAAAAACCTAATACAATCCGAGGCGATAAAGTTTTGACAATAATTAGGGGGAAGGGAAGGGGCAAACGTTGTATACTACTGAGTACTGACTACTCTGTATCCTGTGCGTCGCAAATGTGATCAATATTTTGCATGCAATAGGTTTATTTTGGCATATTCAAATAACTCCAAAAAAAAGTGTTGGACCCAAAGCGACAATTGAGAGTTTGTGACAAACATAAGATTTTTTTGGAGCAGCATAATTTGTTTTAAACCCAAGAACTTTGTTTTTATTGCAGCTCGTTTGATAGACAATATTAAATAACAATAAAAGGTGATGAAAAAAAATTATATGTAATTTGCAAGGGAAATCGCCAATCCGTTAACATGATAATGAGATCCCATCCCAAACATATATTTTCATTTGCAAATTTTTATTCTCACTCACCATCTTCCCAAATGATAATGGATGGTACCAAAACTTAAAAAGAAAATAGATGTTTTCAGATGAATTATCATTACCTTCTATATTAACACGAGACTTGTCTTATAATAGACAATACTTCCTCCGTTTCATTTTACTTGCTATACTTCTCAATTCACGGACTCCTAGGCAATTTTTGGAGAAGAGAGAGGTAGAGAGTAAAAAGAAAAAAGACCCATGTAAGAGGAGAGAGATAGAGAGAGTTTATTGCCCAAAAAGGAAGTGTAGCAAGTAATATGAAACTTCCCTATATGAAAAGTGTAGCGAGTAATTTGAAACAGAGGAAGTAGATGTTTTCATATGTTCACAATAGCTCTTGAATTTTTCCAAGAATCTAACGATGCATTTGTTTTAAGGTAAACTGAAAGAAATTTGTTATATAAGGTAGTTTTTTCTAAGAAAAAAAAAATATAAAAGCTAGTTTTTTTGAAAAGAGGTGGGGTTATAAAAGGTAGTTTTTTAAAATTTTGCCAAAAAAATATTTAAGGTTCAAAAAGTACATTGGAAAATACCCAGAAAAAAGTGGGTAAAGTATTGGGAAATTCTCTCTAGTAACCCTGTATTTTAGCTTATTGTTTGTGGTAGACCAAAAAAAAACTTAATGTTACAAATGACCCTGTAATTAGTGACACTGTTAACACGTGACATTAATGATGAGTTTCCGTTAATATATAGGATTAAAACGTTAAACCTAACCACTCAAACCCCACCACATCCCCTCACCCCACCCTTGCGGCCCCCACCCACGGCGGCAACCGCCAACCCGACCCGCCCCGACCCCACCTCACCGTCAACCCAGCACCGCCAACCCAACCCTAACCACCGACACAACCACCTCGAAAACCTCCCCCCCTCTCCCCTGCCTCAGAAAACCTCCCCCTCTCGTTCCCCAAGCCCGAAAATCTCCCATTCCCCTTCCCCATCCCCGAAATCCTCTCCACTCCCCTTCCCCCCCGAAAACCGCCCCCTCCCCTTCCCCAACCCCGAAATCCTCCCCTCGTACCTTCCTCCCATTCGGTTCGTGGTGGTGGTGCCACCGTTACCAGACTGCTGTTTGGATGCGTAACCCTAGGTTTAACGTTTAAACCTAATTATTAACAGCAAAACATCATTAATGTCACATGTTAACAATGTCACTAATTACAGGGTCATTTGCAACATTAAGTTTTTTTTTAGTCTACCATAAACAATAAGCTAAAGTACAGGGTTACTAGAGAGAATTTCCCTAAAGTATTTAGCTACATTGAAAGTACATAAGAGCATCCACAATGGAAAGTTACAACCTTTGTAACTTTGTTTGCTACATCAGAAATCTTAAGCTATAATATTTCCAAGTTATAAACTCTCTCAATGGAAAACTACACACACTTGTGGTTTTAGCAGGTAATTCTTAGATTCATTTTCAGCCAAAAATTTGTATAAAGTTGCTTTGGCACCCACTGTAAAGCAAAGCTACTATCTTTGTAGAGCAATATGATTTGCCAAAGCTACCATTTACTTTTTCCTTCAATGATTGAGCTAATAGTAACTCCAAGCTTTTTGAAAACTACAAGCTAATCCTATAATCGAACCATTGTCGTTGCTTTACTATGAAATCTAATAGTTTTGGTGGATGGAAGCATGAATAGTGAATAGGCTCGAGTTTCACATTCACTAACCAGAAAAACTTTGCCGCCGAACAGAAGGCTCTGACGAAGACCGGAAATATATTCCTCCGACTAGCAGGCTCCGTAGGCAACCACTGTTAGTTTTGTCCCCCCTATTTTCAATCTCTCCCCTCTTCTTACCTTTATCCTATATAGTACTATGATGAAGTTCTTTTTTTCTTCTCTGTCTTTGATCTACTAGATTTATATGCAATTTAGGCTCCGTTTGGTTGGGTGTAAAACATTTTCAGTGTAAAATGATTTTCATGGAAAACAATTTACAATGAAAAACACAATTCCAAAATTAGTTTTCCGTTGTTTGGTTCCATGTAAGAAAAATGATGAAAAGAAAGGAAAATCAAAGGGAAACTAAGGAGGTAGTGAGAGGAGTGTACAAGAGAGATAAGAAAAAGAAAGGAAAATGGTTTTCCATTCATTTTGAAGGGAAAATGGTTTTCCATCATTGGAAGAGCAATTTTACTCTTAGGAAAAATGGTTTTACACTCATTTGCACACCAAACAATGTAAAATTAGAAATAGAGGAAAACAGTTTTTCAAGAAAATGTTTTACGCCCTACCAAACGGAGCCTTATTGGGCTGGTGTTCTTCGTACTTATTGTTTGTTTCATTTTATGTCTGATTCTTTGAATTTATTTTATCTTTTGTTTCATTTTGTCTTATTGTTTGATTTTATTTATTTTTGTTTCATTCTGTCTTCTTCCCCGAAGGATGGCTAGGCCATGTTCTTTTGGACTTATTTTCAGTTCAGTTCAGTTTTTCACAGTTCAGTTCAGCAGCCAGTTCAGTCCAAAAGAATAGGGTGTAACTCATCTGCTTTGTTACTTCTTTAATTTACCTTGGAAATTTTGCGGTTGGTTTTTTTTAGTGGAGGCGGAATTTATATTTGTTGTCCTAGCTTTGTGATGCTTATGTTCAAAATTGTTTTATTTGAAGCTCTTGCACTCATTTGTACCATAAATGAGAAATTGCCTTCAAATAGCAATAGGCTTTACAAAGTACACTGGTATAAAAATTATCATACATCCGGGTGTACCGTGAGTATGGAGCACCCAAACTATTTTTTACTCATTGTTTTCTTGAAATAATCTAAATGAGCAAAATGTACTAAAAAAAGATTTCTAAATGAGCAAAAATTAGTCTCCATGTGAATGAACTCGTACACTGGCTTGGTAATCTAGAATAACAACCATAAGGGATACTATAGACAAAGAATTACAAGGCATAATTACAAAGCTAAAGATGATAATTACAAGGGAAGGCTTGGCCCTTGGACAATGCAAACAAATCCGAAAACTCATGGTTTGATCGGATTGTAAAAGTGCCATTGAAATTTGAACATCTAAATCAACAAATGGATAGGTAAAGACGTAAATTCTCATGTACTGACCAATTTGTAGGGAATTGAGCAAGATCTTCTAGGCTGTGAAGTTTAAGCATGTTGGATGGAAGCACAACAAGTTGGTTGACGCGATGGCTAAAGATTGTAGAAGAATGAATGCGACATTGCGACCCTTAATGTAACTAGGGAGATCCCAACCCCCTGTCCCCTAGATATTGTTTCCAACACTTTATTTCGGATTATGCAACTATCCAAGACTTAACTGAACTGACTGAACTTAAATGCTAACTAAAGTGTTTAATCTGTTCACCAGAAAAAGAAACCGAAGAGTTCACAGAGATAAGAACATAAGACAAAGGAAACATCATCACCTGTGCTTATTACCTTCACCAAACAATCACTTGCACTAAGCAAATTATCTCATAATGGCTGGGTCAATTTCTGGGGCTAAGCTAATCAGCTTGAAGATCATAATTGACACAAAGACAGACAAGGTGGTATTTGCAGAAGCAGGAAAAGATTTTGTGGATTTTATCTTCCACCTTCTGTCGTTGCCACTTGCAACTGTCGTCAGCCTCCTACATGAAAGTAAGAAAGACATGGTAGGGTCTGTTGGAGATCTCTACAAAAGCATGGCATCACTTGAAGATGAGTACTTGGAGACAAATCTCAACAAGAACTCTTTGCTTAACCCAATGACTGCTGCTGTTAAAACTCCACCTATCCCGAATGCTTCTGTAAGCGGAACTCAAAAATATGTGAAGGGGCCAATGAGATATATGGTGACAGATAATCTGGAGGTGAAACCCATGTCTGTCTCTCTCGTTATCCCCCTTCTCAATGACTTCAGTTCCCTTGTTGAAAAACAGGTTCAACTTAGCCCTCAAGAGGTAATTAAGAATGTCATAAATAACTACTTAAGCTCTTTATCCAGACCTTAATCTTCTATTTCTTTTTTGGTTTATGTGTTGTTGATTGTGTTACGAAAGGGAAGTTCCGGAACTGGAGTGATTTTGAGTTGATTGTGTTATATATTTGTGTGCGTGCAGGAGATAGCGATACTGAAAGCGTCTTTGGAGACAAAATCTGTGCTGACTACTGTCTTCCTTGGGACGGAATATGTGCATGCAAATGCTAGCAAACCCCCAAATCGCTTTGGATTATAAGTCATTGCCATCTACCGTATTCCTGCATATTCGCTGGTGATTATTTGTTGTGTTTTTCTTAGACTGCTTTTGCCGTCTTAATTATTAAATACTTGTTAGTAATGAATATCTTCCAGAGTTCAAATGCTTTAGCCTTTGGGCATCGGATTACATTTGCATATGGTGTTTATGTTGTTTTGCTGAAGCTAATGTTGTCGTCTTAGAATTTTATGTTTTTTTGATGATTTGGGGATCAGAAATTAGCATCTTTTCGATGATTTATGAAGTATGCTATATTGTTGTTGACAGAGTACTTATTATTCATGTTTTTCCTTTTCCATATTACTCCCTCCGTCCCAAAATATAGTTTCCATTTCCATTTTGGGTGTCCCAAAATATAGGAAGTATTTCCATATTTAGTTCCACATTTTTCCGTAATTTGTCTAGAAAAACCGTGTACCATCATTTATTTGCTTCTTGAATTTTGTTTTTTGCTTTGTTTATTCAACCCAAGTGTTACAATTAATGCTCTTTCACCAATTATTCTCCATTCTCTCTCCTAAAATCATTTTTTCCCATACAACATTTATTTAAATAAACAAAAAATCTAACTATCCCTCTTAGATTCTACTTGCATAAATTACCGTGAAAAAAGGGAAATGAGAACTATATTTTGGGACGGAGGGAGTAGTTACTTATTCCACAACCCTAAGGCCTCATGCTACAACTTTCTCTAATAAATTGTTGATTATTGGATATGAGCACTTTTCAGTTAATGCGGTGAGATATTGCAATGAGGATTGTGGAGATTCTTGAAATCCAAACTTCATCCTAAACTACGTCAAAAACGCTAGAAAGCTTTGGAGAAGTTCGAATGTTGTTGCTGATTCGATGGCCAAACAAGGCCTCGGAATTTCTAACTTGGTTGTAGGTTCTCTTCATACCCTAGTCACTCTTCAACTACTACAGTTGTAATTCGCTGCTCTATGACTTCGTTATGAAGAATATCTTTCTAAATCTCCTGTTTTGTAAACATAATGGGTTTGTTCTGTTCACTTTATTTTCAGTCTTTATCAGAAAAATAAGGTTTGACAGTTATAAAATGAGGTCTAATAAGTTCAGATAAGGTCTATAAATTTAAATAAATTCAGATAAGCAAAAATAAGTTGAATAGAACAGTCTCAATGTACCATTGACTGTTTGGAAGTCATTGCAATGAAATGAAATTTGACGTTTATTTTATAAACACAATGCATGAATTTAAACAACTAATGCAACAACTAACCTCAAATAGCGACTACCAGACCGCTCGCAGCTACCGCAACAACTAACCTATACTTCAACCACTATGTTTGTCGAACAAGCTCTAAGATGATTAGCTTGAATATCATAGTAGAAGCAAGGTGGTATATGTAGAAGCAGGAAAAGAACTTGTGTATTTTATCTTCCACCTTCTATCATTGCCGCTTGCAAATGTTGTCATACTCCTTGATGAAACTAAACCAAAAGACATGATAGGGTCCTTTGGAGATTTCTACAAAAGCTTGGCATCTCTTCAAGATGAGTACTTGGAGACGAATCTCAACAAACACTTATTGCTTTAAGCAATGACTTCTGTTACTATCCCTTTGGTTAATCCAAAAGCTTCAATTAACGGAACTCGAGGATAAGTGAAAGGGCCAATGAGATATATAGGTGATGGATAATTTGGAGGTGAAACCCATGTCTGTCCCTCTCATCACCTCCCTTCTCAAGCACTTCACTTCCTTTGTGGAGAAACAGGTTCAAGTTAGCCCTAAGGAGGTAATAATGCTATAAATATTTTCTCTGTTTCACAAATGTTTGCAACTAAACTCCTTGACACCTTAATAAACAAGGTAAACAGACAAATTAATTAGAATAATCATTTAGGTATAACATTTCCTATCTTAAGTAGTACTACAATTGTTAATCAATGTCTTCCTAAATTCAATGATTAACAAATGTCTTCCGAAAGTCCAATACTTTGACCTTTAGCCTATGTATGTTTGATAGGAGAACAAACATATCACATCTTCCCATCATGTAGGGGTGTAAATGAGACGAAACAACTCGCGAGCTACTCGAGATCGAATCGGTCAATACTCGGTCAAAACTCGGCTCGAGATGTTGGCGAGTCGAGTTGAGCAACTCGATACTCGACTCGAAAACTCGTGAGAAGCTCGAAAACCCAATTATCAATAGCAAAATACCTAACTTGAACGTTTTTCTACCTTAAGGCTGCTTTTAACATGAGACACTTGTAAGCTACTCGAAATCTACTCAGTCAAAACTCGACTCGGTCAAACTCAACTCGAGTGAGCTCGACTCAACTCGAAAGGCTAACGAGTCGAGTCGAGCTAGCTTAAACTCGAACTCGACTCGCATCATTTAGGGCAAGGGATTTCAGAGATATGAAGATACCTTAAAAATAGACAAGCTGTAAAAGGGGCATAAACGCAGTCTTCTAAAAGAAAAATGGTATATCCTTTGACGTAATAAGCTGAATGAGGAACTTCCTTCACAACATGAAGAATAAACTTCAACGTCTTAACTTATAACTTTCAATGATGAACAAACATGTCATAGGAGTCTAAGGAGAATTAAAATGTTAGCTTGAGCCTTGAGCACACAAAAAACTCAATTTATGGGATTTACTTTCTATCGAGCTAATATATAATGAATACACACACACAAAATTCGAACTAAAAGATAATCTCAATTTGAAGTCATATTGGTCGAATTGTTAGTCTCCCACCCCAGTACCTTTTGTCATGAGTCATGACCATGCACAGATCTTGGCAGTCCCAGTTCCATGAAAAAATTAACAAGGACTACCTTCTAGAATGATTGCTGATGATGAGCTTGCAAATGTTGGACCAGATATTTACATACACTAGTTATACCAGTCAAGAAACAAGACTGAGAAAGTAAGTACAACCAGAAATAGCAAAAGAAATGTTCTGCTACCACTATTCCTCTGTATGGCCTGAGACAATTCTTTGTTGCCAAGCTCCACATTTTGCGTTGCTTCAACTGCCTACATGCACAAAACATGGCAAGTTATATGTAGATCCAAGGTTTCTCTCTGATAATTGTATTAACACTATACTGAAATAAGGGTGGCTATGATAATGATTAAATGGCACTTAAGAAATACAGAAAGAACTACCGAGGGAGTACAAGGGAGACTTTTAGAAGGATGAAGGTTTGTGTACATTTGTAGTCTCAATTCAACTGTAGATCAATAGATAATCACTGTGGTCAAAGCTACACATTTCGCTTCGGTGTAATGGTGGCTGGGAGGCTTGGGTTCCGTAATATTGTCATGGAAAGTGATGCTGAGAATGTGATGAAGGGTGTAGGGGGAGTGCCATGGTGGGTTACGCTCCGATTTTCTTATTCTATGAGGCTGTGAAGAGAGCTTAGTGCTTCTTTTAATTCTTTCTCTATTTCTCATGTAAGGAGAGTGGGTAATACTGTAGCTCACTTGGTTGCTAGGTGGGATATTAGCTTTAACTCTGAAACTGTATGGTGTGATTCCTATCCCCAAAGTGTTTTAGCTTTGGGGAGATTTATTTGCTATCATATTTTCTTGTTTTTCCCCTCAAAAAAAAAAAAAAAAAAAAAAAAAAAGCTACACATAGCTGGATTACCCACATAAGATAAAAATATAATTGTATTTGCTGTAATTGCTGAGTTGTAATCCACCAAGTATTAAATTCTGTATCATGATTACCCAGTGGTTTGATAAAGTTTTTTGCAATCACTGTTCAGGTTAACCAAAAGCACTTAAAATGTCGAGGTCTGTTGATCAAAAAAACCAAACCTGTTCGTACAAATGCTCGATCTGTTGGGCTTGCTGGAGAACATGTGTAGACATGAGGTGATTCAGTGCAGACATCTCCACCATTTTGGTTTCAGTTTGTTGAGCTGCATCTAGAAGATTACTCAGCTCCACCTACATTACACAGGAATTGATGTAATTGCAACAAATTCAACAGGCCAATACTAAGAAATAATGTGCATTGATACTTTCCAATATATCAGAATGCATATGTAACTAATAACCTGAAGTGCACGGGTATCATCATCCAAAAGCTGCTCTTGGACTCTTTGGGGACTGGGTTGCACTTCATCAGGTTCCTTAACCTCTAGATGCTTCGATTTCAAGTGGTCTGTTGCACTTGACTCAGGGATACGGTTTCGTTTTCTTCTGGGTGTTGCTCTATTCAAAACATCATGGAACCGTATAGCTCTCAGCCGGTCAAATTCTGATGTAACTGAATGAAGCTTTTCACTTAATATCAAAACCTGTAGGATTGTTTAAGCTTCAATAGGAATGTGCAGAAAACAAAAGCATTTCTGTTTTGATATTAAGCTTCAATAGGAATGTTATTGCGATTAGAGTTCAGAGCAAAATTTACCATAGGAAATCTTACATTGCCACTATGTAAATTTCGTCAATCTAAAAAACAGCGACTGCCATAGAGTGGCATGTTCATGCACTGAAAAACTAGTAACTTTCGATCTTCAATTTCACATCAAACCATACTCTACAGCAGGGAGGAACACAGTTCACTGGCAATAGGATAGCCAGTGGATCAACAATACAGGGTTTGAATGGTAGTTGAGCTAGGATAGGTAGATTTTAGAAATGATACACACCAAAGATATGAACCCTTGATGCACAAGACATAAACAAGAAAGCTACACATACTACACTGATAATCAAGGAATTCTTTGAATGTAACTGGGCACCCATGGTAAGGAGGTAGAGAACTGGTGCATGAAAGAAGAATCTCAACCATACAGGATTTGAATGACAGTTGCTTTAGCATAGGTAGTTTTTAGATCTGATAAACAGCAAAGATATGAACCCTTAATGCACAAGACATAAATAGGAAAGCTGGGCATACAGAACGGATAATCAAGGAATTATTAGAAGGAAACTGGGCAGCCACGGTAAGGAAGTAAAGAACTGGTGCGTAAAAGAGTATCTCCGAAGATCCACAAATAAGGTCAGAGTGTATGCGTCATAGTCATAGGCGGTCCCTCATTCTTCAAGTAGGTGCACACTAAATTGAAATTAACATTCCATTCTCATTTTCATCAAGCTTCAAATATTTTGATAATCTCTCTACTTGTCGAATTACACTTACAGGTAACGTGACCAACACATCTCTAACCAAACACAGACAAGAAAGCTCAAAGCAGGTACTAGAAAAATAGTATAAATATGCATTTCAAGTCTCATGGAGGAACGGAGTCGTAGCGCCCATCTTAGCACCCCACCCCCAACGAAAGAGACGCAACGGGAGTAAAGGAAGACTACATAGCTGTACAATAAAAGACAGCTAAAACTATCCTGAAAATTCATACATACCACTCCATGTTTATGCGCAATTGTATCAGCATTGGGAGCCATTCGTATACCAAGCCAACCCTTTGAGTTGGCTTCTTCATCATTTATACTAGCTTTTAGAACGTCTATCTGCTTTTGACATAGTTTAACAAAAGAAGTAACCTGCATAGAAATAACTTCCATTTGTCAAACACTTCATGATCAATTAAAATTTACCGTCTCAATTAACTTGTAAAGTTTTGCATCTTAACTGATTAACTAATAAGCCATTATACAGGTAAATCATAACATAAAAACATTGTTTGGCACTTGATCTTTCATATCTTCTGTAGGCTATTAGCATAGAAAAATCATGTAGCATTTCAGGGGATAAATTCAATCTCATATTGTAAGAAAGAGACAATTGAAAAGAATGCAGTCCATAACAAGATCAATTAAGCACTAGCCATCTTTTACATTGCTTAATTCTTTGACAACTGAAAAAACCATAGGAAACATGCCCATTTGCTTACCGTCACAAATTGTATGCAAAGCAGGAGGAATATAAGAAAGAGGCAGAAACAGCATTTACAAACAAAATCCAAAAACGCAAGAAACCAATCAATCTTAAAAATCTTACTGCACCTCATCCAAGCTTTTACCAATTCCTATTAAAGTGAACAAATTCAACACATCACAAAGAAAAATCTTCTTTGCTCTAAAATGCAAGTACCCAAAGCATTGCCATTAAGTTATAAATCTACCTCTCAAAGAAAATCAAACATATCTGAAGTTATAGTGCTAAAGAATGAAGTTAACATCGAGACCAACACTCGAATCAAAGACATGGAATTCAAAAATTAATTAAATTCCTAATTAGAGTCAGGTTTGAACTTACTTCCTGCTCAATGCTATCTCTCTCATGCTCCGTTGTCCGATGCAAATCCACATAATCCCGCTTATGTTTCATTAAAAACTGATCCAACTCTCCAATACTCTCAAGCTAGAAAAGCCAGAAATCCATCATTCCACAAAAATATCAGCACACAGTAGCATTAATAAGCTCCAATATATTCTTCATTTAATCAAGTTCACTCTTATATAATGGTGTAAAAACAATCACTTACTGTTTTAAGTGAAGCTTTCATGAATTGAGTCCTTTCGCGAGGCTTGTGTATGATGAATGAAGCCATTATAGCAGCCAATTTAGACTGACACAGCAAAAATTAAACAAACTTCATAAGAACTACTTTCTACATTTATACAAATGCAAGTTACTCCAAATCTCCAATATACACATCAAAATAAAAGGAATCAAACTTAAATATAGGTTAATTAAGCATCAGGAATCAAATATATATATCTAGGTTAATTAAACACCAACGAATTCCATAGAATCGCCAATTTGATCAAAAAGCAAAAGGATGAGAGAGAAAATACCTCATCGTACTCCAAAGAAACGGCTTCACGGCGAACAGCATCCTTAAAATCCTCAGTTCTATCCCTAATTTTCGCCATTAATGGATCATATACAAGGTGCAGTTAAAAGGAATATGATACGATATGAAATTCTTTAAATTGAACTACAAATTGACCGAAGAAGAACTGAATTTGCAGAGATTTCTGTAAAATGTCGCAGAAGTTTCAAGTAATTGAGATAAAGAAATGGAGAGAGATGGAAGAAATTTAGGAGAGAGAAAGTGAGTTTCCGGCGTGCGGCAATGGAATAGTAGGCGGATGTTGATGCGCGCCGCTGCAGATCGCCGTGGTACCTGCTTGAGCAGGGGAGAATTGGACCTTAGCACGTTTTCGTGTTTTCTTCTACATCGTTCTTTTCTTTTTCTTTTTCTATTTTACAACATTGCAATTTTTTAATAAACCCTATTAATTAATTAATTTTAATTTTTTGTTAAGACTAGGGGTGAAAGTTCGGTGTACCTTTTGGACTTGGATCTAATCCAATATGATCCGAATAAAATTTGGATTTCAATTTTCCAATCCGAATCCAAACCAATTAGAGTTTGAATCTCATCCAATCTAATCTGAATTTTCAAACTATAGATTGCATCCGATTAGAAATTTTGATTTTTTAAAACTATTTTTTTATGAAAAAATATTAGGTGCGACAAGCCAACAACACTAGCCCAATAGATTTATAATTTACAAATTTATAATTCATTACAAACCACATAGTCCATTAATAAACTAATAACAAACTCATAGGCTTTAATTCATTACAACATAACGTAACATAATGCATGAGGTTCAATCCAACAACACATAATACAGCAAGTTCAGTTCAACAAGAAAGAATACAACAACAACACTTAAGCATTGGGCTTTTTTAAAAAATAAATCAGTTAAGCACTTAAGCTAGCCCAATCCATAATACATAATACAAGCATATTATTATTCTGTTATATTGGATTTCCGGATCCAATTACCCTCAATCCAATCCGATCCGAAAATTCATTTTTCCATAAAAATCTCAATCCGAATATAGTTTGAATCCAATCCGAATTATTGTTTCGGATAGGATTGGATTTGATTTTGGTTTTTATCCGACTAACTTTCACCCCTAGTTAGACATAAGCCCTCTTCACTTTACTTGATTTTTTACATAATTCCTGTAAAAAAAATATTTTTTTTGCATAATTAAAGATTTCCTCAAAAAAAAAAATTAAAGTAATTTTTACTAATGCCTGCGACTCTTATTTCTTCGTACTTTATTTTTTTAATTTTTATAAATCAAAATTTAGTATTGATGATTTAAATACTTTTACTAATTTTATGTAATTTACTGATATTTCAATGATTAAAATAAAACTTTAGATTGAAACTGACTTGTTATTAGTTGAAATTGATTTTATGTTTCAATTCAACCTTACTTATGTTGATAAAATTGAAGACTATTGAAAATTGATTCATTTTTTAGGTAAATTAAATATTTTCTTTCTATAAAAGCAATAATCAACCGTGACACAAAAGTCAATTTGTAAATTTTTTTCTACCTAACTTGTATGTAAAATATTAAAGCAAGTACAGCCTTCTATAAGAAAATTGATCATTTTTTAAACTCAAAATCTTAAGTAATTTGTACAATTATTTTTCACAAACTAGGTTTGTTACGATTTTCGATTAATTATGAAAAGTGAGACATACAATTTAACCCACTAACCTATAAATAGATTTTAGCTCATACTACTATAATAAATCCAAGCTAAGCTCGGATTAGATACTAATTATTGTTTATATAAGTAAAATGCATATTGACAGATTTGAAACCCTCCATATGGCTTCCTCTCTTCCAACTCTTTCAAGTTTGTAGTGCAGTAGTTTAAAGGAACGACACAAGGCATAAAATTTATTATTAAGTTTTATTGTTGAGGATGGATGTGAAATAGGAAAATTGGTTTTTCAGAATGGGACTTTTGCAACCAATCACCCCTTTAAATCGGTTTTGAGAAGAAAAAATAAATCAAAATTAAGAAGCAAGAATATTTATTTTGGTAGATATACATCATCCTTTTCACGAAAAAATACTCGTAACTATATATACATACTTTAAGTCAAATTTAATAGAGTGAGTAAAAAGTTAGGTACATTTGATTTTTTTTAACTTTATTTAGGAGTAATGAAAATAGAGAGTGTATGCATATTTTATATTTTAAGAGAGATAGAGATCAACATTTTTTTAGAGGAGATAGAGATCAACATTGAAGAGAAAAGTGTGGGTAAAATGTAAATAAAGCATTATACTTCCTCCGTTTCTTTTTAAATGCAACAATTGGACTTTCACGTGCAACGAGATATTACTTTGACCATAAATATCAATAATTACATATAGGTAAAAATTATAAAAATTACATATTATGAAAGTAGGTCACGTGACAAATCTAACAAGATCTCACTTGACTATATTTTTCATTATGTACAAATCACAAATCTTAGTCAAAGTGGTAGGTGTGAATAGTGGAAAAGTCCAATTGTTGCATTTAAAAAGAAACGAAGGAAGTACATCTTTCATCCTAATATACATAGTTGGTACTTTTGTATGAAACAACTCGCAAAAAACAGCTGATACTTTTTCATGAAATGGAGGTAATATGATCTTGGACAAAGTTAGTTATGTATATGCATTACACTCCCACTAGAAGATTATACAATTGGTACTTTAATGCAAAGAAAGTACAAATAAAGCATCTTGGCTGAGACATGTCTCTCTAGATAGGGGAAATGGAAAAGACTAGAATGAGCATATCGTAAGTATAGCAAGAGAAAACCAAGCACTAGCGTGACATAGATGAAGGTGATGTAGGAGGAGAAAACCAGAGAGAGGGGAGGGGGGCAGAAGGAGGAGGAGGAAAATGAAGGTGGAACAAGGAAAAAAAATAGGTTGAGCAGTCCAAAATTGAGACGGTATCACTCAAGACTTTATGATAATTATAATAAGGCATAATAAATAACTTTAATCAACTCACAAAGTTAATGCCTTCCTTAACCTATTGAGAACATGTAAAACCTGTACATAATATAAAAAAAAATTAATATCATATTGATGCGATTGTCAATCACTCTATAAGTATAGGCTATTAGGCGTTAGCTAATATAGCTATAGTATAGGCAAAAATTTGATTCACATTCACAAATTTAAGGTTCAACTAACCTATTAAAAATCCCTTCATGAATAAATTAGGTAAAGGGAGTAATTATCCACAGTTGATAATGGATTTTCATTAGGTGAGCCCAACGCAAATTTGGCTTTTGTGTCCAGATCACGGTCCCCCTCACCAAACTATTGTAAGTTAGTCCTGCAGCTACATTTTCGATCTATATAAAGAAAAAAATTTAGGTGGGCGGATCCATATGATAATGGGTCTGAGATAAAAGTTATCCATAAATACACCGGTAGGCCTAGCCCAATAGGGTAGGTTTGTAGATGTGATTAGTCAAAAATGGATCCACTTGATCACATGGCAACTGGCATCCACACTTCCATATTGTAACCAAGCAACTAAATAGAGAGTATGGTAAGAATGTAAACCTTTCAAACTCAAATAATTTTTTCTCCAATTATTACTCCCTCAATTTATATTTGTTCTTTTTATTTAGAACCTTTTTAAGAGAGAAAAAAGTCAAAGTAGGAAGAACAAAGAAAACCAAGGAAGTACTAGGTTTCGTTCAGAAATTATACTTATATTGTTCCAATAGGTCGTAATTAAGGCTCCAATTGTTTTGAAAGACAATATTTTCCCCCATTTTTTGTTGTTTGGTCGAACAAGAGGTTAAAAAGGAAAATTGAGGTGGAAAATAGTTTTTCATCCATTTTCCAAAATTTGGAAGAAAATCATTTTTCCTCCATTCTCTCATTGTCGATATCTCCATTTTCTCCTTAATTCTTACCTTAATAGTTTTTCATCAAACCAAACAAAGAATAACTAATATTCATTTGTTTTCTCCACCAGAAAATGTTTTCCATCAAACCATATGAACCCTAAGTATATTAATTTTTAATTAGTGCAATATGCTAGTATTATATTGATTTTCTTTATAATTTGAAACGAAGTAAACTAATACAAAGTGAGGTTGATCATAAATAAAATAAACATAAGTCGGGATAATCATTTTTCTTTGAAGATCTCCCCATATCACCATGGTCTCCTAATTAATGCACTTGTCATTTCACTTAGAAAGTTAAAATAAAAAACAAATCGCCAACAAAGTGTTATCACTTGTGTAATAAGTTGTGCTTAAATTAACTTTAAATTTTTTTAATAAAGCGGCAAACTGAGGTATTGATACGTGTCCAAAATATTGTGTTAGTAAATATAAATACTAGTTTAGCATTTTTTTTGATAAGGAGAATTCCCTTGTAAAAAAGGGGGGAAATTGGGGAACCTTCTCGTAAGTTGTAAGAGGTGAGAATCGAACACCTGTCGCGGGGGTGGAAAAGAGGACCACAACTACTTAGCCAACCTTAATCCTCGATTAGTTTGGATAATTCTAATTTAGCATAGACGACACATTTTAACACTTTTTCAATAGTCTAATTATTTCACCAACCATAAGTAGGAGTAACTTTTAGGAAATGTTAAATTTCTTTCGTACAACCTAATATGGTATAGATAAATACTAGAGTATTTTTAATAGGAGGGAATATATTCAATCGATCTCAAGCTAAGCTGTGAATTGTGATTTGTTTCCTTAAAGTTGAAATTTTATCCAATAATATTCGGAGCCCATATGCAAGAAAGCATAGCATATCTATAGCTTTCACAAGCTTTCGTGACAAATTTTGCCAATACGAGTAACTTACGTGCTTCATTTGCTTGTTGAATAAATACAATTTTTACCCTGATTTACTAGTTACGAGGTAGCTGTTCATAATAAGTAATATATTTTGCCTCATTAGAATAAAAACAACTTATTGATTAGTATCTGTCTGTACAATAAGAATGACCAAATAAGAAAACAGTATCTTAACTTTATTTATTCAAAATAACTGCTGTGATCGAACAGATTTTCTTTGATTTCACGTTGTCGTGTTGTTACATTGTTTTTTTCCTCGAATGCTGTAACTGTAATGAAAGTCCATGAAGCATGACCGGCTATTAGACTTTGTTAATGGGCAGGTAGTCGACTAGAGAGATATGGTAGGGTAAGTTAAGACTATTAGAGTGTGTTTATTGGGTGTAGTCATTAATCAATATAGTGCATATTGTAGGTAGTGGCGGATTTTGAAAAACAGATTAACCATGTGGGGGTTAAAAAAATCATCGTATTTTAATTGGGATTAAGTTATCAATTTATAGAAGAATACTTGAAAATCGAAATAAGGTAATTTTTTTAAACTATTTCAAATTTAATTGGGGTCAATTGACACTACTAATATCAACTTTGATAAGGATATTCCCAAAAGATATGTTCAAAGAGGTTCCACGTACAGTTAGGTTTTTACATTTGCTGATTGCTTTCTTTATCCTCTCTCATTACCCCTTAGTCCTCTATTGACCAATCCGTTATAAAAGTAAAGACACCTCTTAATATATATAAGCAGAATACTAAAAAACAAAAGATAATAGGAGTAAATATAAAAAGAAAGTAAATATATAGCCCTTAGGATTGCAATTAAAGAGCTAATGTAGAAATATTAAGCTAAATCAAACATTTATTAGACCAATTGACGAATGATTTTGTCATGCATTCATCAATTAATACCAATTTTTCTTCCTTTACGATATTTAACATGAGACGATAGGAGTACTAATTATTGACAATCGATCTCCTATGTGATCATCATAAACTCAGATAATAGTGTAACGTTGAATATTATTAAACTTTATATATTGTGTATATTCATGTGATTTTATTGGATTCAATTTAAATATGTACATTCAATTTATAATTAATGGAAAAGAGTGTTCAGACCTGTTAGTAGTTGAACGTAGTATATTGGTCATTAAATGAATATGCCACCTAGGCAACTACGGTCTACCAAAACCAAACTTGCATGGTGTAGTCATAGTTACAAGATAGAATCCTCCCAACTGCGGTACTTAGGAGCAGGGATTCCCCTTATCTTTTCCGCTACACTCAAATGCCTAGCCCATAAATACTAGACCAAGATACCGTACGAGTTGAGGTTTAGACATAAAAAAAATCTACGGTCTACCAGAAGTATTTGATTTGACTATTTATGTTACCAAACATTATGTATTGATTATTGGACGCTCCACGCACTCTCTCCTTTGCATTAAGAAGAATAAACTCATCCATTATATATTTGAGTCGTAGGAGCCTAATATATTCAATAAAGGCAATATGGAGTATGACTTCGGCATAAAGATGAAAATAGGCAAATTATAAAAGCATAAAAATGCATGATGTTGGTGAAAAGCAACAAAAGAGAAAAAGCAAGTGGGGGAAAAATTATATTCTTCCTTTTCTTTTTCTTATTTCATTTCTTTATCCTTCTCTCCAACACAATGCAGTACAATTTTACCACTATGAAGAATCATAGGAAAATCCCATATGGACAATACAAGCCAATAGGATGTGTACACTACAGTTAAAAGGAAAAAAAAAAGAAAGAAAAAGAAAATTCTACTAAACTCACACTTAATCTAATTAATTACTTAAACATTTGAATATGTGTTAATTATACTTTAATAAATTCTTCACAAATCAGCAAACAGATGAAATTCTTTGGAGTCAGTAGCAATTAGTCTCAAAGCTGCAATGAAGGAAGCTAGAGCCATACATGAGAAGAAAACAATATTCACCCAAAGCCATATCTTCATTGCTAAGCTCAACTTGTTCCTCTTGGCCTTGAAATACATGTGATTTGCTAGGATGAAAGTGAGTGGGAAAGTACTTATAGCTCCTGTTAGACTCATGAAATCCCCTAGGAACGGTAGAAGGGCCGAAACGAATGTGTTTAGTGCTAAGTAACCTCCCCTTATAATTACTCGAAATCCGAGGTTTTTGGGATGTAATGCATTTCCTGTGATCCCAAATCTTGTATCTAGGTATTCATACATTGGACTCGCGAATATCTGAGAAAAACACGAAACAAAAGTGTAACACGTTCAGTATCACTGTCGGTTCTCGGTTTTACTTGTATCAGACAGTATTTAAAATCAGTGAAGCGATGTAAACGTACGTGCAAAGCAATGACAGTTTGAAGGAAGGCGGAAATATTAGCCAAGGCCTTCAACCAAACGGGACCATTGACACTGCTCAGCAAATAAGATGAGGTTTTGTTGCCGTATGCCCAATAACCAATAAATACAATAGTATACATGGGTACAACTCCAACGGTGAACTGAAAATACAGGGCTTTCATCATGTTTTCAACCGCAGGCTTCCTTACTGTTGCCTGTTTCCAAAGTTCAATCACACAAAAAACATATCAGAAATGAAAATTAAGAGTGTGACACCTATGTTTACTCGGATCTGGAAGGTTTTGAGGTCCAACACGAGTACCAGAAGTCATTTAAAGTCCGAGTAACATAGATCAGGACTGAAGTGCTAAATAGATTTGTGAATCGATATTAAGGGGCAGAGGGAGACCTGAATCTCAGGAAGCATTCCTGTGTTAAATGCAAACACCAAATTAGCAGCTGCTCCAATAGTTGTGAATACTTGGTTTCTTTTTGTCGGAGGGGTGTAGTCTCTTGGCGGGGATTGGATTCCTGTAAAATCACCATTTTCACCACATGCCCGATTTTAGTTTATAACATCAGAAGCAAGACAAAGCATGGTTAGTTCATAGCTGAACTATAACCATAGTGCCAGATAATTAAGGTTATGTTCTCTTCAACTTATATAAGGAACTTTTTACTCATTCTTGTTGAAATCATATTATATCAGATCAGATTAGTCCAGGCTACATCAAAATGGACTAGATCTTATAACTGAGAGCACAAATCTTTATATCAGGTGGAAAACAGAACCTAAGCGACTACGTATGACATATATACATATTTGAGATGAAAGCATATTTTTCAGCCTATGCCATGGACAAGCAGGCTCCAAATTCTGGCTATATGAGAGATCATGTAAAATAAAGTAAAGCAAGTTTAAGCATGCCTGTTGTTAATTTCTTGCAAATCAGTAATAAATTTAACACATCAAAACTTAGAATGGCCCTTATCCTCTAAAAAGTGACTCCGTTTAGGAATTCTAACTCTTTTTATTGATGCAAACCATAACCTTGGTTGTTCAAAGATGTATGCAAACATTTAAATAAGTAATACAGGATGAACTAAATATAGCTTTTCCATAGATGCAAGATGAGTTTAAATGCAGCAAAATAAGGCAGCTATAGTAGCAGAGTTTCCATAAACAGTAAAAAGATTACATATAATAAAATCTTACCACCGGGAAGGTTTCAGCAACCACTCCTGCAACTCTAACAAGAACATCAAAATGATCATGTCACTTATACACAATGAGTTTCGGCATTCATGAATATGGTATACGAGTTTATCATAGATCGAAATATAATTCACATGTTCACTACATTTCCTCATTTAATGTCTGAATTAACTACAACTTATTATGTATGGTGAAAAACAGTTCAATAATACTTCCTAACATGGAGTATAACACACCCACATATGAGGATTGAGGAATAATAGTTCAACTGTTCAAGCTTAAGTGTTCTGTAAAAATTAAAAAGAAGGGTAGAAACTGGAAATGGAACTAAGCATATTACCATCTTTAAGTGAAAGAGCAATAGCTATTATAATGTAAATCAGACCGAAGAACGTTGAAACTCCAAGCCAAATTCTCAAAGCAGACAAATGAGGTATCCCTATGGCAAATAGCGCACATACAAACCCCGCAATGATTATACAATATGGTAGCTTCAACACGCCATCATCCTTGAACAGAGTATATGCAGCCTACAAAAACATAGTTGCTGTCTCAATATCTACTAAAACCAATATACTTTAGCCATACTATAATCCCAAATCAATTCCAGTTATATAAAAATCGCAGCACTTTGACCTTTGATATCAAAGTTAGTAAATTTTGACCACTTATGGTAAAAATAGTGCGTGAAAGTCAAGATGTTGCGATCTTTAACGAAAAGAGTAAGTATTTCAGATTTACCTTAATAGAAGAACCAGCCAGTATGATGAAACCAGTGTTGATCATGAAAAGATTAATATATTGCAAAGCCCAGGTAAGTGAATAAGCTTTAGGACCTGAAAAATATACATATTTTTGTGGTATTAGCTCAATAATTAGTTTGATAAAGTTATGCATTAAAAGAAACAATTCTTTAACAAAGTACTTAGTCATGATCATTTTTGTCCTACCATAAATAAATCCTGCAAGATCTCTGTATCTAATATGTCTTTTTCCACCAAATTCATGAAGTTTAGCAACAAGGGAATTTGCATAGAGAGAAATTCCAGTAGCAGCCAGTAGTCCAAGTACTGCAGGAATCCATCCAAGAGGCACCATAATGGCCCCAGAATATCCAAGTACATATGCACTGTTTATTCCAGTCGTCAGAACAAAACCAGCTTGCAGCCATGAATCTATCCCACAGTAAAAAAAACATTACAGAAGATATCAGTAGTGTAGAAGACTAGAAGTAGATTCAACATACTAAACATTTACAGAAATATCAGTAATACTAACTAAGACAAAGAAATACTTGTAGACAGATTATTAGTATATCAATACTTTTCAAATTAATTGGATTGTATACACTCTACCCTAGTGTGATACTTTCTCTGTTCGTTAAACTTTGGCACGGTAGCTTTTAGGCCCGGCTAATGAACAACTTTGACCATTAATATCTTTACTTGGCGAATTTATTAATAAAGGAACAAAATTTAACTTTTTGAAGATATACATCACCATGAAATCAATAACCTTGTTTTTTTGGGTGCTATCTTCAATAACCTCATACAAGTATAAAAGAACGTTCCTCCGTATTTTTTTAGATATTACGCTTGCACAATATTACTATTCACCAACTAACATTGTTCGATTTATTATAAGAAATAACATAGTCAAATGGGATATTGTTTGATTCAGGTTAATGAAAATTTCATAATATCAAAAATTTAATTTTTTTTTGCTATGCATAGTTAGGGCCTGTTTTCTTCGGCATAAAACAACTGAACTGAATTGAATTAAATTATAACTAATTAATAGTAATGATAATAATTTAGGAACTGAACTGAAAATGAGCTGGGAAAAACAGACCCTTAAAGATAATTACTAATCAAAGTGATGAACGGGGTGAAAAAGTGTAGGAATTAAAAAAACAGAAGTATTTCAGTTGAAACATATAGTCAAATAAGATATGTAAATAGTATAAAGATCAAATATCGCAATCTAACTTAAAAAACAGAGGAAGTAGCATTTAGTATCATGAATTCATGATATCATCCCTCGTGAACAGAAAATTCTTCTTTACATGAAATTTGTGGCAACTAGAGTTGTAGGAGTGACATAAGCCATAAGGGACTGCAATTTGCATATGGGTCCAATTTTACATTAAAAAATTAATAAAATAGACCCAAAAAGAAAAAATAAAGTAAGATTTATAATTTAAAAGTTACCACTTTGACCTTTCGAAGTTAGAATTGCACCCGTGAGAGACCGATACAAACAAACATTTGTTAACAAAAAAGCGGGAAAAGAGCAACCAACCGAGAGAATAGCGATGCATGAAGACTGATGACTAAATCAAAAGGATATTTTTCATTCTTGTGTTAATGTTAATCAACAGAGTTATGACCTGTTCTCTTCGGCATAAAACAACTTAATTGAATTGAATTGAACTGAATTAAATTATAACTAATTAATAGTAATGATAATAATTTAGGAACTGAACTAAATTGAATTGAACAAAACTGAAAATAAGCTGGGGAGAACAGACCCTTAAAAACATTTATATTTTCAATTCTTTGTTATGTCACATAAATTAAACCATAGATACAATTTGCATCCTACTCCAAGATAAATATCCACCATTTTATAGTTGTATGAGGTACGGAATTTACACTCGGATATATGATAAATTCACGACGACACTTGCCAACTTACAAACACGCAAACAACTTATTATCACCGAAGGACACGCATAAATAAATAAAAAAACGACCCAACTCAAATGAAACACGGAAGAAAATGACATTTCAACGGACAAAAAATAAATTTCCATTGAAAACTTAATTTATACTAATTAGATGAAAAAGGAAACAAGTGACATAATGAGGAAATAATAGAGGAGAGAGAAAAATACCAGTGCTAATCTGATGGGCAGTTTGGGGAACAACAACGGTTTGTGATTGGTTAGAAGTTTCATTAAGAGAAGCGCCATTAGTAGGGCGTGAAGCATTTTCTGGGTCTAAAGAAGACATTAATAAGTTTGAGGTAGAAGAAGAAGGTGAAGAAGAAGAAGATGATGAATATGAAGCGTTATTATTATTATGATGATGATTATGATGAATATGATGATGATCTTGGGAACATAAGAAAGCAGATGTTATTTCTTCATCCGATTGTTTGGGGATGGCCACTTTTATATACCCCATCTTCACTATTTTTTTTTATCCTCCTTTTTCTCTACTTTCCAAAAAAAAAGATTATATTTTTCCTTAAAAAGGTAAAAATATTATTTTTACAGAGAGATAGAGGGAGAGGTGTGAAGGGAGCTAAAAAAAATTATTATAAAATTCCTTTTAGCTCCTTCCTATATATTTTACATATAATTTTATTTTTTTTGGAGAAAAAAAGGATTATGGAGGTTGTGAATTTGGAGAGGAAAATGATTTTGTGGTTAGAGAGGAGGAGGACTCTTTTTGGGCTTTTTCTTACTTAGTGGATGGTGGGGCTCACTCTTTCTATAGGGAGATTTTAGTAATCAAGTAAAGTTTTCTATATTTAGCTCAAATTAAGGAAAATGAAACTTGAATTATGTCTTGTATAGTAAGATTTTTTTTATTTTTGGATAGGATTCTATATAAGATAAATAGCTTGATTTTTATACTAATTTGTAGTATCATAAAAGTTGTAATATTTTGAAAATATAAGCATCATGATCATATCTAGCTCTTTTTTTAGTTAGTTGATCGAAAAGTATCGTAATAGTTTTATTATTTCAAAAATATTTAGGAAGATAAATAAGTTAGTTGATTATATTTTGTAAACTTATTTTTGAGCAAATATTTTGTAATTTTTTTAAGTATATTATAAATGGATTGTATTTTGTTATTAATATTTTCTGTTTTGTTTCTAATGGTACAAATAATATACTTTTTCAAAGTCTATAGGCGTGTTCGGCAACGGTAGCTGCGGTGGTAGCTTTTAGCTGTGATAGTAGCTGTTAGCTATGCTTCTAGCTGTTAGTGGTTGGTGTTTAGCTTTTGCTGTTAGCTGTCGAAATAGCGGTATTATATGTCGATGTTCGGTAAAAGTAGCTGTTTAAAAATAATTAGCCAAAAACTCAAATCAAACTTTGATATAAAGTTTATACACCACTAAACACTACTCCAAAAGTTACAAATTGTAGCTTTTGACAAACACTACCAAAACACTACTTCTACCACAAAAAGCTACTCATACCACTACTTAACCAAACACTCCGTTTGCGCCGAACACGCCCTATGTTAAAAGCTATTATGAATTTACTCTACTTATATTCGAAAAAGTTCACTTATATTTTAGAAACATATCTCAAATTTTAGGCAGTTATTTTTTATCTACTATCTTATCTTGAGATTTTGTTTGCTTCAAATATAGAAAGAAACTTCACTTTCTTGGCCTGGATAAAAAGTGCAAGGCATTGATGATATATAATCCATATGGAAAATAAAGATGTCAAAGTGAAGTTATAATTTGATAAGAGGATTGGGAATTAATATTTTAAAATGGAAAGCAATAGTAACAATAATAATCATAGGAACTTAGGAAGTTATACAAACCAAACCGCCACTAACACGTAAACAAGAATTAGAGACTAAGACATCATTTACTCATGACACTTTGGGGTGATTATGGGAACATACTAAAAAAGATTCAAACTAAAACAATATTAACTTAGGATGTGTTCACCAAGATTAATATTTGTAATGAATATTTGGAAATGAGATTATATGTTCCATTGTGTGTGTTGACTTTCTTCCATCTTATGTCGGTATGTCCTATCTTGCCTAAAATTTGACACATGATCAACTCAAAGTTGTTTACTTAATTTTAGTGGTGAAATGTGGCAAAATAATAAAGAAAGGGGCCCAAAAATGGGATAGGAAATTTATTTTGTTTATTTTAGAGAAATTTCAAATTATTATTGTAAAAAATTTCAAAAATTATTGCTACAATGTAAGTCACGCATAAGATTACCCAAGATCGGTCAAAATTAGAGAATTATTAGCGGATCTATTTTAAATTTTCAAATGTCGTTTGAGTAACTTTGTTATCTAATTGTCGTCGATCACCATTTTTTTTATCCAACTTAGAAGATGGGCCAACATATGTTAGGTGTAGCCCAATTTGACTTCACCCAACCTATAAGAAACACTATTACAATTTACACATTTACACTAATCTAAAATTTTGAGCATATGATTGGAAGACGATTTCTAGTTATCTGGGGAAGACTCCATCTATTTACTATTCAGTATGCTTACAGACTACAGTTGTTGTCTGTTGGATCAGGTTTGTAGGCTTATCACGTGGGTATGATCAACGTGCTGATGCTAATTTTGGTCCCCTGTTCTATCCAGAAGAAAAGAAGAAGAAAAAATATCCCCTGCCGATATTGATTGCTTGTATAGAACCATAGGTATAGTCGTATAGACGTATAGTATGGCATCGCCATGTAGTTACGGTAATTTCCCCTTTTCATCCCCCCACTCTTAAAGTGTCTGTTCGTAAATTCGCCGAATTAATCATGAGAGGTTTCGGTGCCTAATGCGCCCTTCATCTTACCATGGGGTGACAAAAAAAAATGTAGTTACGGTATTCAATTTCAAGTTTTTTGCCCTTTTAAGAATTAAGATTGATCTAAGTAGTTGAAGATGTTCCTCACATTTAAAACGGGAAGCATATAAATCTTATACGATGAGTCTTATCCCCTGAAGCCCCTATCGTTGTCTTTCACCCATGTGATATAGTGATAGGGGTTCGATTGTTACCCCTTATAAGGTGGGACCTCCAAATTTCCTAGAGCACCATTGTTTTTATTAAAAGAACATTTGTTAAACTATTGTATAATATCTATTATAAATGATTATTAATCTATTATCCCTCGTCCATATTTACTCGCTTCGTTTCGATTTGTTGTTCCTATTTTCTCCATTTTGCAGAAAGCGTGTGAAATTAACTATTGGGTCAAGTATGGATGGACAAATTAAAAATCAGATGCACCAAAGCTAACCTATCAAACAAGCAAGAGAGTTAAAATAAAGATGCCAAAAACCGACCCTAGAATAATAGAAATCATCCTCGACTTGAGGAGATATTCAATTTGATGGACTATGTGAAAAGGAACAGAAGAAAAAAAGAAAAAAAAGAGAATCAGTTTAGATAAAGAAGGTATTACTTACCTTTTTGTTAAAGTTTTTTTTTCTCAATTATTGCGTTGAAATTCCAAATCAAGTTCATCTTGTTGACTACTACGTCTCTCAGAAAATTGGAAGAATTGTCTGTATTATTGCATTAGTGAGTACACATGTGATATGGCCAACTATATTGTGGTTTATGAATCCAGTTTTGATATTGATGTGCTTATTTCCATATTTACACTGATTAGTGATTACTGCAAATTCAACTGTGATTTCAATACTGTTATAATAATATTTCTTAACTTTCTATTATTATTTTTTTTTTAGCTAGAAAATTTGATTTAGGAAATATAATTTAGGAACAATTTCAGCACATTAATTGTATTTTTTATCAAATAAAACGTGTTTTAGTTATGCTAGGGATTTTGTCAAAGTATTAGTGGAGGTGATCTTCCACAATTTTAGTATATCAGTTCAAGGGTTTTTATTTTGCTCAGCATTTTATTTTTGGATGGAGCAATTTTTTGGTTGAGCAAGTTTGGAGACAAGTGGATTTTTTTACTCCCCTGATCTGCCAAAAGATTATCTTGCACACACTTTTAACCATAAATATCTTATCCTAATTTCAAATTTCACATTATTAGAAACTCTTTTTTATTCTCTCTATTCAAGATAAGTATATCCCAATTACTGATGATGGCTTCATTTGAATAAAAGGCATGATATGCTAATTTACATACTCCCTGCCTTTCTTTTTAGTTTACTCAATTCACTTTAGGGGGAACCAATAATGAAGTACAAAATTATGAGAGATAAATGAACGTAGATATATAAACTGAAAAGTGGGTTAAAATATTAAAAAGTGGATGACATGAGTGGAAAAAGAGGAGAACTAGATGGGACGTGTTTTTCTTTTTATAATTCAGCAATTTCCATTAAAGACTTAAAGTCCATCATTACAGTGAACTAGACGGGACATGTTACCAAGAATAGAAAAAACAACCGTATGTAAATTAAAAATAAACAGACCAAAAAGGAAAGTGTGTAGATTAAAAAGAAACGGAGGGAGTACATTAATTCTTTGCCTCTTGATTCTTCATTTTATAAAAGGCTACCATATACTAGATATTGCACCAAAACAAAAAAAAATACGATTATTTAATATAATTAATACCATTTATAAATTTTCCATTTAAGTTTTTTTTGGAGGGCCCAATTGTTAATAATTAGCACAACCCATATAAGGCCTCCGTACAGTTTGAGCCGGCCCGGCTGATTTTCTCTCTGTCTAAGGAAATCACTTTTACGGGTGACAACCATACTACTCTAATCTCATCCTCCTACTAAGAGTATTTACCAATTTGTGCTAGTGGTTTGTTATTGAAAGTATTGTTGTAATTCCTGATTGTTGAGAATTCTACATTCCATATTTGTATTTGGACTTTAACATTCCGTAAAATTAATTTCTCCAGCAGTTAATCTATGCAAAATACTGTCATAGTAAGATTAATAACGTATAAGTACATAAGACAACATTGCTTAAGTTGATATGACATAAGTTGGGCGAAGTAAAAGTAATTAAGTTCTATTAATGAAAAAGTTGCATAACCTTTTGAGTACGGCTAGGTGATGCCATTAGTCTTTTACTCTTTTCCACACAAAAGCAAATGTTCTTTCATGATTTGAGATTTTTTTTTCATCAATGATCAGCACAGTTGCACCGTATTTTTATAGGAGTACTATTAATAGTAGTATAAATCAACTCCCATCACCCGCAAAATTATTAAAAAGCCTCTTCAATTATCGTGAGAACATGTCCATATATAGGCATATACCATACAATTTTTTATTTATACCATACAACTTGGAGATTCTTCGTTAAAGTATCAAGACCATTTAGTGTATAAAAATACTAGTGAATGGTATGAGTGATGCCATCAGTTCTTTAGGGGAATTTCCAATCAATCTCCTTCACGTACAAAGTTTGTACATTGATCAAGGGCCATTATCGTATATAAATGTCATTGATATTACGGTTTTTTCACCAATTACCCCCGAATTTCCGAGAAATTCACGTGGTACCCTCCATGTTTTCAAAATTCACCAAGTACCCCTAAGTTTCATAATAATTTACGTGGTACCCTCAAATACCCTTAATGACTAACGGCGTTAACCGCCGTTAGTCATTAACCCTAATTTTTTATTTTAAACCCTAATTAACCTCTAATCCTAACCCTAAACTCTAACCCTAACCCTAACCCTAACCCTAAACTCTAAATCTAACCCTAACCACCCCTCCCCTCACCCTCCCACCACCCCCCGCAGCCTCCCCCACCCCCAGCCAGCCCACCCCCGCCCCCCCAGCCCCCCACCCCCCCACCCCCTACCCCACCCCCCCCGCAACCCCCTCCCTTCCCCCACCCCCCGCAGCCCCCCCTCCCCACCCCCCGCAGCCCCCCCTCCCCACCCCCGTCGACATCCCCTCCCCCACCCCCCGCGCCCCCCGTCGCGAGCCCACCCCCACCCCCCGTCGCGAGCCCGTAATCCCATCTCTCCCCCCCACCCTCGTCGCGAGCCCAGATCCCCACCTCCCTCCCCCACCCCTCGTCGCGAGCCCGGAACCCCACCCTCCCCCCCCTACCCCCGTCGCAGATTGTTCGGGTTACTCGCCTTGTTCGCGACTTGTTCGGGTTACTCGCCTTGTTCGGGGTGGTGCCGTGGCGGGCGCGGGAGTGAGGGGAGGGGGTTGTTCCGAAATTGAGGGGGGGGCGCGATGGTGGGGGAACCGGGGTTTGGGGCTGCGGCGGGGGGGGTGGGGGGGGGGCGGTGGTGGGGATGGGGTGGGGCCGGGGTGGAGGAGGGCCGCAGGGGTTGGTGGGAGGGTGTGGGAGGGGTGGTTAGGGTTAGGTTTAGGGTTTAGGGTTAGGATTAGGGTAAGGGTTAGGATTAGGGTTAGGATTAAAGGTTAATTAGGGTTTAAAGCAGAAAATTAGGATTAATGACTAACGGTGGTTAACGCCGTTAGTCATTAAGGGTATTTGAGGGTACCACGTGAATTAGTTTTAAACTTAGGGGTACCTGGTGAATTTTGAAAACATGGAGGGTACCACGTGAATTATTTGAAAACTCGGGGGTACTTGGTGAAAAAATCGTTGATATTAAGTCGTAGGGGTTAAATATGCAGTCGTCATGTACATCCAGTATCATTATAGTAAAAGAAATATTACTATAATTAAGCCGTACAAATTAGATATTAAGTTGTGATTTTTTCTTCTTTTTAAAAAAGTAAGTCATGAATCATGACTGAATATTTGAGCCCTACAACTTAATATTATTAGTGATATCTTACTTACAATAATTCTCCTTGATGTACGAACTTTGTACTTGAAGGAAATGAACCGGTGGCTCCTCGTTCTTTAATGTCTTATATTAATTTGGCGAGAGAAGGAATATGTTGTGATAGATTTCTATTTGTTGTTAATTATATTAATTGGAGTCAGAGAATGTTAATAAAGAGGACGAAACAAGTCATATTATCCTTATTGTATATCTAAATTATGGAAAACTTCATCGTGAATAATTCCAACTATCACTAATCTTTTTTTAAAAGAATCCTAATTATGGATGATTTTATAGAAATCCTATTATAGGGGGTCCTTTCTTAAAATGATCTAATGATATAAAAGAACCTATTTGAAAAGTCAAATGATGGTGTCACAAACTCTAGTTTGTTAGACAAAGGGAGGGAAACAGATAAAGAGAAAAAAAAAGCCTTTAACAAAGTTATTAGTCAATGGGAGTCATTTTGGAAAGACTTTCCCTTCGATGAAGATTATTCAACAATAACCAATAGTTGAGAATTTGAGATTATTATTGGAAGAACACCCATACTCATAGTTATTCTTGCGAAATTTTCCTTAAACAAAAATGTTACTTATAATTTCCAAACATCTTGAATGTCATCTTAATTTTTGGATGGACAATAGTTATTACCTTATGCTCACAATAAATGGAATTAAAAAAAATGGTGATTGGATCCTTTTTTCTTCTTCTTCTTATGGTATAAATTATTATATTTTATTTTGAGAGGACTATAACATTGCGTTAAATTTGTGAATAAGTCATTAATATTGATTCTTGAGGTTGCAGGTTCAATTTGATGTATAGATTTTCCTTGCGATGATTGGGTCAATAGCATGTCAATGTAAGATCTTATTAGGTCGTGGGTTTGAGACCATGCAAGTTGTTTACAAAGCCAAAGCGGGTCGAGTCATTTTTGAGACAATTCAAATTATATTTTATTAAGAGATTTGATATAATTTTCTATTCAATGGCAAAAGTCATATTGGTATATAAGGGCGTCTACAACATTTTGGCAAATTAAAGTTTATAATGGAGGCGCATTTTGTTCATTTTATCTTGTTTCACTCTGCGATAACATTTGAGTCCTAATTTGCTAGTCTGGCCTAAAATCAGCTTTAATGGCAAAAAAAAAAGGTGAATATATGAGAAAAAAGTAAACATATAGTGAATAATTTGTTGACTCATTTCTATAAATTACATTCTGGAAGAAAAAGGGTTATATCATATATGTCGCCTGTTATATATTGAATAGCCAAATATCCAAGAGATGTGCAATTTCTAGTATCAATTTGGCTAATTAGTAATTGACTAAGATTTATAATGACAAATGATTTTCACGTAATATCCTAGCATACAATAGTTACATACCATGATACCATCACCATGTTGCTTCATTTAGCCCTAAAATAGTTTCATTGTTTTTCCTTAGCTTAAGCGCATTCAAATTCATTGTGCTTTAAGATCGTTCTATTTTTTTTTTCAAATTATTGCACTCAAAATTGTGGCAAGTGGCAATATAAATATTCCTTTTTCATCACCTAATTTTTAAAATATATCATGTGTTACCTGAACATTAACTAGAATATCAGTTACGAAAGATAGCAAGCATAATTTTTCTTTCGAATGCAAACTTTTACTTTAGATAAGCTTCAAATCTTAGGAATAATTTTTTATCATGTGTGAGATGATTGAACTTAGTACCAGTATGTGAAAAGACCCAAGGAATGTCTCGCCTTCCTTGGTGTGAGTGGGTGCACGAGAATGTCATGGCACCACTACCTATGCAGCTGTACCTAGTACTATATGTCAGTGTACTAGGATATCTCTTATTTTGTCTCTCTGTAATTAAAGCCTCCAGCTCAGCAATATAGTTGTTGCTTTGGCAGCTTCCTAGGAAGTTTCCTTGTATTCTGAGGTCTATATAAGACTCAACTTGGGTTGTAAAAATCAATCAAGAAGAATGAATGAAAGAGATAAAATTGTGCTGCAACTTCTGTGATTTTACTTAGAATATTTTCATGGTATCAGAGCACAGCTCTTTAAATCTCACACTCGTCACATTCTTCTATCAAAACACATCACAAATTTTTTCCTTTTTTTCAACTAAAAAACTGATCTTTTAAACTATGGCTTCAGTTACACCTACTGTAATAGAGCAAACAAACCCATTATATCTACATCCCTCAGATGGGAACAACTTCACATTCATAGATAAACTCCAAGGATCTTCAAATTACAGATCTTGGAAAAGGTCTATGGAGATAGCATTAGCTTCCAAGAGGAAGTTGGGGTTTATTACAGGTGTGATAAAGAGAGATAAGAAGGATGCAGTTAAGCAAGATGCCTGGGACACTTGTAACAACATGATCATATCCTGGATTTTTGGTTCTGTGAGTGAATCAATCAAGAAATCCATCATGTTTGTTAGTGATGCAAAAGAAATCAGGAATCAGCTTGAGAAGAGATTCTCTCTTACAAATGGTACTAGAAAATATAAACTTTGTAAAGAGATTTATGAAACTAAATAGCAAGGTAGAGAGATTAGTGAGTATTACACTCACATGAAGTGCTAGTGGGAAGAACTGGAAGCTCTTAATACTCTACCTCTCATAACAAGTGTGACTGCAGAAATCACAAAGTTTATGGAAGTTCTAACACAGCAACAAGAAGAGCATAAACTTTTTCAGTTCCTAAATGGACTTGATGAGTCCTATGGAACACAAAGGAGTGATTTACTCATGATGGGTACATTGCCTAATGTTAGCTATCTTGAGCAAGAAGAAGCTCAGAGAGAAGTGTTGGGGCAAGTTAAAGAAGAAGCTGACAGTACTGTTGCTATGTTTTCTAAAGGCTCAATGGGAGCTAGTAGCAATACTCAGACTCTCACTCAATGTACAAAGTGTGTGGAAAATCTGGACACACTAAGGATGGTTGCTGGTTTGTAATAGGTTTTCCTGCAAAACCTAACAAAATGAAGTATCAAGGTGCAGGTAAAGGGAAGTTTAGAAACCCTGGACAGCAGAAATGGAACAAGGGAGGAAAGCAAGGTGGAGCAAAAGTTGCTGCTACTGCTCAACATGATGCAGTGTCAACAGCAAGCTCATCCACCACCATTACAAAGACAAAGAACTGAGCAACTACTAAGATTACTCCCACCTCCATCTAAAGGAGGAGATACAGATGAGGAGATGGATTACAACTTCTCAGGCATGGTTTCATGTTGCTTTGCCAACTCAGGAAAAGATGAGTGGATATTGGACTCTGGCGCCTCAGACCATATGACTGGCACTTACTCACTGTTGGAAAGTGCTCATGAATGCAAGAGTGCATCTCTCATAAACCTACCTACAGGTGAGACCTATAAAATCTCTCACACTGGAACTGTTTAGCTCATGAATGGTGTGAATCTTAAGCATGTTTTATACATTCCTGCCTTTAAACATAACTTATTATCTATAAATAAGTTGTGTGAAGACATAAACTGCAAAGTTGTATTCTTTGACAAGTATTGTATAATTCATGATTGTAAAAGCAATGAGGTAAAGAGTGTGGGAAAGGGGGAGAATGGTCTTTATTACCTTATTAATGAACCTGTAGAAAATACATTGAAGAAGCTTAGAGATCAGACTCTTAATGTTGTGAGTGCACATAAGGGAAGATAGCTTTGACTGTTAACACATGCTCTGAAGTGCCAAGTGTGTTAAGGGATGTACCAAAGCTCAGTGAAGCAACATTGTGGCACCATAGGCTTGGCCATGCGCCAATGAAAAGAATTGCCTTGATTGAGAATCTTGATGTAAGGAGTAAGAAGGAAGAAGTGTGTATAACTTGTCCATTGGCAAAATTCACTAAGTTGTCTTATGGGATAAGTGACTCTAGAGCAGGAGATCTGTTTAAACTCATACATATGGAGACCTGGGGACCATATAAGGTGAGTTATAAAGGGAAATTCAGGTATTTTCTCACTCTGGTTGATGACAGTTCAAGAGTAACCTGGATTCACTTGTTGAAACTGAAATCTGATGCCTTTGATGCTATACAAATGTTTGTGAACATGGCTAAAACTCAGTTCAATAAAAGTGTGAAAATTATAAGATCAGACAATGCTCTAGAATTTGAAGATAAGAAGTGTAAGCCATTCTTTGAAAAACTTGGTATAATACATCAAACTTCCTGCCCTGATAGACCACAGCAGAATGGGAGGGCTAAAAGGAGACACATACATGTTCTTGAGATGGCAAGAGCATTAAGATTTCAAGCTGGGCTACCCCTACAATTTTGAGGGGATTGTGTTATGACAGCCACCTATATTACAAATAGGCTACCAACTGATGTAAACAAAGGAAAAAGTCCATATGAAATCCTCTATGGAAAAGTTCCTAACTACAATTTCATGAAGTGCTTTGGGTGTTTAGCCTTTGCTTACAATCCTGAGAGAAGAAAAGACAAGTTTCAAGCTAGAGGGGTTCCCTGTATCTTCATTGGGTACTCACATACTCAAAAGGGATACAAATTACACAATCTTCTCACAGGGATGTCTTTTGTATCAAGGGATGTAAGATTCTATGAATCTATATATCCACATCATATATTTCACTCAGTATCATCTCAACCAACTGTAGAGTTGAGTAGAACACAAGTATGGAGTGACAGTGATGATAGTGAACCTGTGATAACTGGAAGAGAAGAAGTGGAAGAACAGGTGACAGAACAGGATGAAAATGAACAACACACTCAGGTTGCTCAGAGAAGGTCCACAAGAGATCATAAAGCTCCTACATGGCACTCAGATTATCAAATCAGTGCCAATTGTGTGTAAAGAGTAGGACATGCTGCTGTTAGTGCTCAGTACACTTATCTTCTGAGCACTGTGAGCAAGGTACCTGATCCTAGGCATTTTAAACAGGCTGTCAAGCACAGTCAATGGCTGCAAGCCATGAATGAAGAGTTGGAAGCACTTGAAGGAAACAAAACCTAGGTGATTACTGATCTTCCACCAAGAAAGAAGGCAATAGGGTGTAAGTGGCTCTATACCACTAAATATGACCCACAAATAGAGAGCACAAGGTACAAATCAAGGCTTGTCATCCTGGGTAACAGGCAACAGTATGGTCTTGACTACAGAGAGACCTTTTCTCCTGTTGCCAAGATGACAACTATAAGATATTTGTTGACTGTTGCTGCAATACAAGGATGGTATACTCACCAAATGGATGTAAAAAATGCTTTTTTACATGGTGAGTTAAAAGAAACTGTGTTCATGACTTTCCCACCTGGATATGAAGGAGAGGGATTCAGATTTGATACAAGCTTGCAGAAAGAAGTCAACACTCACAGTGATACAAAGACAAAAGTGTGTAGACTTTTGAAACCACTCTATGGGCTCAAGCAAGCCCCTAGACAGTGGTTTGCAAAACTGAGCTCAGTATTGAAGGCTGATGGCTTTGTTCAATCAAAATCAGATCACTCACCTTTTACTAAGCAAGAAGCAAACTCATTCACTGCAATTTTGGCATATGTTGATGATTTGATTGTAATTGGAAATAATACGGGGTGTATAAAACAAGCCAAAGAGTTTCTCAATTCAGAATTCAAGATGAAAGACATGGGTGAAGTAAGGTATTTCCTTGGGATTGAGGTAGACAAAAGCACTCAGGGAATATTCCTCTCACAAAGGAAGTATGTCCAAGATCTGCTAGAAGAATACAACCTCACTCAGTGTAGACCACTCAAGCTACCTATGGACACTCATGTCAAACTTCTCTCCACTACTGGTGAGCCTTTGACACAAGCTGAAACATATCAAAGGTTAATTGGGAAGTTGATTTACTTAACACTCACCAGACCAGACATAGCATATACAGTGCATGTCTTGAGTCAATTTATGCATCACCCTACTTCAGTGCATTTCCAGGCTGCAAAAAGAGTGTTAAGGTACTTGGCTGGCTCTACAGATCAAGGGATACTACTGGCTTCTAAGTCTGCTGCTAAACTACAAGCCTACTGTGATAGTGACTGGGCAGGATGTCCAAACACTAGAAGATCCACCTCAGGGTTTTGTATTCTCCTAGGACAATCTCCTATTGCTTGGAAGTCTAAAAAACAAACTGTGGTTGCAAGATCTACAGCTGAGGCTGAATATAGATCTCAAGCAATGACCATATGTGAAGTAATTTGGGTGAAGCAACTCCTCAAAGAGCTTGGACTAAAGGAGTTGGGAAGCACACCAATCTTCTGTGATAACCAAGCAGCCTTGGTCATTGCAGCCAACCCTGTGCATCATGAGAAGACCAAGCATGTTGGAATTGATTGTCACTTCAGCAAATAGAAGGTGGCTGAAGGACAAATCAATCCAACATATGTGCCTACCAGCAAGGAGGTTGCTGATGTTCTTAACAAAGTGCTGACTACTGAACATCATCACTTACTGTTGTCCAAGCTAGGAGTTCATTCACCAACCTCACTCCTAGCTTGAGGGGGAATGAAAAGACCCAAGGAATGTCTGCCTTCCTTGGTGTGAGTGGGTGCACATAATGTCATGGCACCACTACCTATGCAGCTGTACCTAGTACTATATGTCAGTGTACAAGGATATCTCTTATTTTGTCTCTCTGTAATTAAAGCCTCCAGCTCAGCAATATACCTGTTGCTTTGGCAGCTTCCTAGGAAGTTTCCTTGTATTCTGAGGTCTATATAAGACTCAGCTTAGGTTGTAAAAATCAATCAAGAAGAATGAATGAAAGAGAGAAAATTGTGCTGCAACTTCTGTGATTTTACTTAGAATGTTTTCAGAGGTTGAATAATTAACCTATCTATAGACTTATTTCTCTAGAAGCCGGTTTGATATGGACTTTATATCAAACTAATTTACATAAAATAGCACTATTACTACTTAGTAGAATGCAAATCTGATGATAAATTGCCGTTGTGTACTTGATCTGGACCAAAAGATCACAAAACAAGAGCCTTAAAAATCCATTTCTTTTTTTGACATCGAGAAAATTTGCATTAATTAAAAACGAAAGTACAGCCTAATGCTAATACATTCCAACTGAAAAACAAGCAAACAGAAACTAAAGTCCGATGCGCTATGCGCTATGCAGAGGATATGACGGATTTCACATAGGGAACTTCCCTGGGTCGAATGTTGGTGGAGACGCCTCTTGTGTCTTGCAACTGAATACCCGCTGACATGTGATGGATATTATCGTGAGATTGAACCAAATCGATCTTCGAAAATGGATTGTCAAATCTGTTCTTGTGGAACCACTAGTTCACAAGATAGCAAATCCCAAGGCCATTGAGATGAGGAATCCTCCTGGGATTATAAAGATGAAACTACCACTAAAGTCACTTTCTTTCGTGACTCTGTACCCTGCACATAGGGTAACATGAGTTTTGCCTCAAGAGGCAGAAACTCGGCATTTGTGGAGGTCGAAACTTGCCCCAATTTAAAAATCCTTTTCAAAACCACTTCAAATTCCATTTCTGACCGCAAGTCCACAATATAGTATCTAGATTAATATCTTTGGTTAATTGGCCCAAAATCAACTAAAAATTCCAAAATTTTTGATAAAAAAGAAAAATCAAAATTATTCAATTTACAAGGCAAATTTTACTTCATTCAAGATCCTAGGTTTTACTATAAGATGCAGATAAAAAAAGTATGATGTATTAAGGATGAAATCAATTTCAAAAAAAATCTTGTCTCTATATTCTTTTCTATTTCAATTTGGGATCATTCAAGAGAGTATCAAAAAATTAGGATCATTTGTAAACAAATCAAATTTGAGATTAATATGGAAAAATACCGCAAATTTTAGATATATGATGACAAGTTTTCCTTTTCGATTTTATAATTTATGGACGAAAAATATCTAATTGCTAATTGAATCAATCAAAATTAAAGATGGTCATTATTTAAACAAAGTATAATATTTTGATGCAAACATTTATTTATCAATGTCTCAAGTAATAACCCCTACGGCCCTACTTATATTTTCAGTGAAGTCATTTATTATAAAACTATGAGAGACATTAAGAGGAAAAAAACAATACATTTAGGAGGGAAGCTAAGCCAACTTCAATGGCTTTTGTTTTAGTACATAGTGGAGCATAGATTAAAGATATTAATTATTAAACTTGTATATTGATCAAGTGCTTTAGGTACATACAATTATAAAATGGCCAATTTTATTTACTTACAATCGTAAATTCCACATTATAATTTTTCTATTTGTTCAATTTTTAAAATATTTGATCATTGATAGACCTATTTGACTCCCGTCCGATGTCTTTTTCATACCTTATGGTGGCCGAAACTTTTTTATACTAATATGGTAATTAGGCCTAATTAAGTTCAATGAAGTGTTCTTCAAAAAAAAAAGTTCAATAATGTGCTAGGTATAACTTACGTCTTTAGTTCTAACACACCATCTTACTTTTCCCCCTTTATTTCTATCCATTTATCAACATTCCTTCATCTTTCTTCTCGTATATTTAATTTTTTTTTTAAGTTAAGATGAAGGGGACTCACTTGAGGTGGGATAAGGGGAAATCCTTAAATGAGCCCCATGAGATTTGATCCCTAGACCTCAGGGATATGAGGTGGGAAGCGATGTCACTACTCCACCATCTCAACCTCATTTCTCGTATATTTAATTTATCATACCTTGTAGGCCTTATACTTGGTTTCTCAATAACGTTTCATAATGATCTTAACACTTGTTACTTGTACATTTACTTTTAACTAGTCTAATAAGTTTACGGTCTTCAACTCTCCAATCTCAAGAGTACACTTTAACTTTATATCTATCTTAAAGTGCACGTGTTCTTAATAACAAATAAATTTGTGAAAAGTTTTGAAAACTCGAGCGAAAGGAGATAGTTAACCACTTTTGTCACGGATGGAATATTGAACAACACGAATAAAGTATGTTACTATAGTCTATGTATATCTTTATTTGTGCTAATTATTTCGTAGAGAACTAGAGATCGAGTTGAACCATGCAACAGAATCAGAAAATGGGAGTGGCCATTTGACTGTTTGCTCACATCCGATCCACTGCACCAGGAGGGACGTGTGCTTTTCACAATGAGCAACTTGGACAAATAATGCCTACCTTTTTTTTCTTGCCAAAGTTCCTCTTTTTAAAAAATAAGAAAAAAGGGACTCTACTCTTTAAAATTCGAACCTTCTTATATACAAAAGCAATTGTATTGCTCTTTTTCCTCCGATGTACATGTACTAATTTGGTGGGGAGAAGAACCAAGGACCCTTGGGCCCACCAGTATGGCTTCCTATCTTCCACACTTTGGTACTGCCGCTCAAATCTTGACAAGAAAATTTCAATATTGTTGGGGTGTGTGGGGCTTGTTGGGCTCTGGGTGAGTGGCCTGTGCGGCAAATGGGAGAATTATCTTACCACTGCGGGTCCCGAAAGGGGCCCAAAAAAAAAAATAAAAAAAAAAAATAATTGGTGGGGAGAAGAGTGGGGATCTTTGCAAATTTTGTAAACCTATCCTCTAAGAAGCATTTGAATGATTATAGTATATAACTTTCTTTTGCTGATTTTGACATGACAATAAAATTCTTTGTAGTTGCTCACTTGTTCATAAGAAAAAAAATTCATACCTGTTCAATAATGGTTGTTAAATAATAAAACTCCTTCCTAGGTGGAGATGCTTATACTCTTTGTCCAATTAACTTAAGCCAAATCCAATTATATCTCTTCTTTGGAAATTTATAAAAAGGTTCCTTATACAACGTAAATTTTTTAACTTTCTAGGTGTAGCATAACTTTTTCCCTAACTTTTAACATTGACATTTTTCATTTGCCCTTCTAGAAACTTCCGTTCTCAATTTAATTTATATCTATTATCTAATTTTAACTCTTTTTGTGTCAAATAAATTGCTTCATTTACTCGTTGAAGCTTAATATCTTTCATATTTTTCCAATTTTTTCTACCATTATATCTGGAAAAATAATATCATATAAGATCTCTCTAAATTTGGAGGAATTTATACAACAATAAAAAGGTATATTGATAATAAAAAGAATGCTAATAGATAATAGTAGCTCTGATTAACATTATATATTAAAGTAATAAATAAATAATTTAGTTACAAGAATGACAATTATTATTATTATTTTGAAGATAAAGACAACAATATAATGTTGATAGGTGAAAGTGTCAACATCTTTAATTTAAAAGTCAATTAATATCTAATTAACATATTCATAATAGTTGATATGATTTTTACTCCAATATATTCATTCTAACGATATTAGATACGTTACACTAAGATCAACATAATTTAAGATAAATACATATAAGTTAAATTAAGCTGAATAAAATACATGCTTATACCATGTTGACTTCACCCTTTAAAAACAATAATAATCAATAAAAATAAATTTTAGTTAATTAATGAATGTCAATTTTAATCAGCAAAATTCATTTTCAATCTACAGTCAATTTTAATTAGTAAAAATCAAATCAAATCATTTAGTAATACGAGTACACTGAAGAATCAACAAATCAAGTATTAATAAAAAAAAAGCCACTCTTTTGATTAGTAAACCTCAATTTCATTAAGTAAAAGTAACTTTTATTCAATAAAAGTCAAGTGAAGTGAACAAAGGTATGGTATTGGCAAAAACCAGTCTCAACCAATGAAAATAAGTCTTTGACACTAAATATCAATTTTATCAGTAATTATAATTTTAAATTGATAAAATTAAAGTGAAATCAACATTTTTTTGAGACAAAAGATTGCAAACACCTAGGTGTATCATGTGTATGGTACATCCAAGACTATTTTTTCTCATTTGCTCATATGGAGCTTTCACCATTTTGTAATCGTTGCTCAATTTTAGCTTTTCAAATGAACAATGAGTAACAAATCTTTGAATGTACCATGCTCACAAAGTACATCCGGGTCGATCCGGATATATGATAAAGGTTATAAACAAAATGAGTAATAATTGATAAAGAAAACTACCACTCAAATAAATTCATCCAATTTCGAGGAAATCTTTTCTTTAGTTTTTAAGATAATCGCTCAGATATACATGCATGATACTAGGGGTTAAAGTTTTTCTTAACTATACGTACAATCTCTAGTCTTTGCATAACTGTGATTTTGACTTGATGCTGAATAGATTATGTTATTTACTTCTTCATAGTTTTTTTGAAAGTAAAATTAATTCATTAATAAATGAGTCATACGACATCTACAATAGAAATCAGGAATAACAAATACATAACAATTTTAAACAAATAAAATTCAGAATTTGCAAAACCACGATCGTTGTGTAGTAGATCTAACAATTCCGCATACCCTCTTCCACATCGCTGTTTGATACAGCCTTCAACGAGGGGGTCTTCTGATATGCTGTAGTTTTGAAATAGAATTAAATCTGATACCATTGATTGTAATTGTAGAACTGAAATCTGCTTCGACACCGCATAATTCTTAATCAATGATCCAAAATTACGATAATTCATCTAGAAACAAAGGAGTAAACTAAAGTCTCTCCCAAGGAGAAGAGAATAAACTCTTTCTTTCAAGGGAGAAACGATCCTCTCTTTAAAGGAGAAAGTATTATTCAAACAAGAACGAACATAAACAAAGCTAAACAACAATGAAAATTAAAATTAAGGTGGTATGAAGTATATGTAATAAAAGACTGATGTTATTTCTATAGTTAGCTGCTGTAATTAGTGGCTATAATCGCTAGTTTGTTACAACTAACTTCTCTATAAATATTCTGTTGTAATAAGCTAGAGTGAGTTTTTCGATTGAAAGAACAAAAGTTGAGAGCTTATAATTTTCTCTCTCTAAACTGATTCTCAATTTCTCTCTCTAAACTGATTCTCATGGTATCAGAGCAGGATCATCTAATTGACCTGCGAATTACTTCAAATTGATCAGAATTTATTTCTTTGATCATTTGTTCAATTCTTCTTTCTTTCTGCTTCAATAGCTCAGAAATTTTCTCAAATTTAATTTCTCTGTGAAGTAACCTCGAAATTTTTGCGAAGATTTTCTTGATTTTTCATCAATGGCGGAGAATTCTGGAGAAAATTCTGTCAATAATGATAGCAATGAAAGTAATAGTTATAATGATCCATTCTATATTTCGAATTCTGATCAAACTATGAACAAATTAGTTGCAATTAATTTGAATGCAACTAATTTTGTTAGCCTGGAAGAGAAATGTGAAACGAGCTTTGATTGCGAAAAATAAACTAGGTTTTCTTGATGGATCAATTACAAAACCTGATTCTAAGGATAAGGATTTTAATAGGTGGATTATATGTGATTATTTGATTACTTGCTGGATTGTGAATTCTATGGAACCAGAGATTGGTGAGAATTTTACTTTTGTAGAAAGTTCTGTTCAATTGTGGAATGAAGTTTGTGAGAGGTATGGACAATTCAATGGACCTCGGATTTACCAATTGAAGAAAGATTTGGAGAAATTGAAGCAAGAAAATATCTCAATTGTTGCTTATTTTGGAAAAATGAAACGGTTATGGGATGAATTACAGAATTTAAGGAATTTTCCAGATTGTAGTTGTGGAGCATTATCTAAATGTTCTTGCAATTTTCTGCAAAAGATTGCTGACTTTCAAGCTGAGGAAAAGTTGGTAGAATTCTTGCTAGGTCTCAATGATGGTTATGACAATGTTATCACTAACATTTTGTCGATGGATCCTTTGCCAACAATTAATCGAGCATTTGCTTTGGCTCAACAAATTGAAAAGCAAAAACAAATCTCTGCAATTCAGTACTCTCCTCAAGAAGTTAGTGCTTTAGCTGTGCAAAGAAGTTCTGGTGGTAAAAAAGACTGGAAGAAAGAAAAACTGGAAAAATTGAACTTACATTGTGATTATTGTAAGGGAAGAGGACATACAAAGGAACAATGCTTCAAGCTTATAGGGTTTCCTGATTGGTATCACAAGAAATCTGGTGCTACTAACTCTTATCCATCTAGAAAACTTGTTGCACATGCTGTAACTGACACCAGCTTTGAAGACACACCTCTTGACTATGTGGCTGCTGGACCTACAGGACCTTTTGCATCGCTAATAATGTTGATAGTGCTATGCCGCATTCAATGTTTCAGACTTCCTCAAATCTGCAGTGAAGGCAAGCAAATTATTGGGGAATCTTCCAATAATTTTGCACCATCTGCTCATTTTGCAGGTATATTTCTTAATTCTATATGGATTGTTGATTCTGGTGCCACTGACCACATGGCACATGATGTTAATTTGTTTTCTTTTCGAAGAAAACTTGATAAAGCCATTAAAGTTGGTCTACCAGATGGTAGTTGCACTTTAGTTTCTGAAATTGGTGATATTGAGATATGTGCAAATATTACTTTGCATAATGTTCTGTTGGTGCCAAGCTTTAAACATAATCTGCTATCTGTGGGAAAATTAGCTGATAATAGTAAAATTGTTGTGCATTTTACTAGTTCTACATGTGTATTTGTGAATACTGAAGGCAAGACATTGATTCAAGGAGTCAAGATTTGTGGTCTATATTATCCGAATATGTATCAATCCGCTCGGGGTTTGCTTCGCTTGTTCATCAAACACAAACACTTTTTCTCGACAAAACAGCTTGCCACATATATTCCACCTCATAGAGTCAATCTTACTTCTAAACTCACTCTGGATATCCTTCATGCCAGATTAGGACATTCCTCTATTTCTAGGATGAAACATGTGGATGCTTCTCTTTGTTCTCATACAAATGATTTTTTCTGTGAGATATGTGTATTTGCAAAACATCACAAATCTCCATTTCCTAGGAGTATTTCCAGAGCCTCTGAGTCCTTTTCTTTGATTCACATAGACCTTTGGGGTCCATATAAAGTCAAAACTATTCATGGAGCTTCCTATTTTTTGACCATTCTTGATGATTTTAGTAGGGCTACTTGGACTTTCTTGTTACAAAATAAGCAACAAGTTTATAGAACTATAGCTAATTTCATAGCTCAAATTGAAACACAATATGGAAAAGCTATTAAGAGCATCAGATCTGATAATGGAACGGAAATTATACAAGAACAATGTGTTCAATTATTTTGTAACAAAGGCATTTATCACCAAAGAAGTATTCCTGGTGTTCCACAACAAAATGGGAGGGTTGAAAGGAAACACAAACACCTTCTAGAAGTTGCTAGATCTTTAAAGTTTCAAGCCAATCTTCCTTCTCATTTTTGGGGAGAATGTCTACTTACTGCCACTTTTCTCATCAACAAAATACCTACCCCTATTCTTACCTGGAAAAGTCCATTTTGAAGTTTTAACCAACACCAAACCTAATTATGATTTACTAAGAGTGTTTGGATGCATTTGTTATGCTCACAATACTGACAGGAAAAGAGACAAGTTCAGTCCTAGGGCCATCAAATGTCTTTTCCTAGGTTACCCTTTTGGGCAAAAAGGGTACAAGGTGTATGATTTAAACACCAAGAAATGTTTTGTGTCTAGAGATGTTGTGTTTCAAGAACATGTTTTTCCTTTCCATAAAAATTCCTCCACTTCTCATCTACCAAACACAGATGTTTTCCACCATCCTCTTGTAGAATTTTCTGAATCTGTTTCTTCAATCATTAATACTACTGCTGTTAATGAAATGTCTCAACCAAACACATTTTCTGATCATAATTCTACAAATCACATTACTTCTCCTCACAATGTTGATCATACAAATGTTCCTACTGATCTCATTTCACAAACTATATCACCTCCTCAGCATGATAATTCTGATAATTTTATGCCTGTGCCTACTCATTCTCACTCAATTACTCCCTCTTCTTCTCACAATTCTGATAATATTGGTGATAATACTTCAGATATACCTGTTCCACATGTTAGACAATCTACACGAGTTAGTAAACCTCCTGTAAAACTTCAAGATTTTATATGTCCTACTTTACCTCAATCTTCCACTTCTATGTCTTTTTCTGTCACTTCTTCTCCACCTACTACTGAACCTTTTTCTTATGAACAAGCTAGTTCAAGTCCTGAGTGGCAAGATGCTATGGATAAAGAAATTTTTGCTCTTGAACAAAATGATACATGGTCATTGACTAAGTTACCAGCAGATAAAAAGGCTATTGCATCTAAGTGGATTTTTAAGATAAAATATCATCCAAATGGGTCTGTGGAGAGATATAAGGCTAGATTGGTAGCTGTTGGGTATCAGCAAGTAGCTGGAAAAGATTACACCCACACTTTTTCCCCTGTTGCAAAGATAGCTACTGTAAGAGTTGTTATTTCTCTTGCCACTGCAAAAGGCTGGCCTTTATGTCAATTAGACATAAACAATGCCTTCTTACATGGGTTCTTAGATGAAGAAGTGTTTATGAAGCCACCTCTTGGGTATAAGAAGGCTCAACCTGGAGATGTATGCAAATTAAAGAGGTCATTATATGGTCTTAAACAGCGTCTAGACAAAGGGAATAAGGAATTGTGCAAGTTTCTTCACAATCATGGGTTTATTCATCCACTCAAGATTACTCACTGTTTACAAGACACAAAGATGGTGAGTTTCTGGTTGTCCTTGTATATGTGGATGACATGGTTCTCACTGGAACATGTCATCTTCAAATTGATTCTCTTAAAAGTGCCCTTGATAAAGCTTTTACAATCAAGGACTTGGGTGACATGAAATACTTCATAGGCATTGAAGTTAAAAGGAATAAATCTGGAACTTTTCTTAGCCAAAGAAAATATATCACGGACATTATTCAAGAATTTCGGATGACAAATGATAAAACCCGTGACCACTCCTCTTCCTAAAGGTCTAGGATTATCTACCGACATAGGTGAAATTCTTGAGCAACCAGAGCAATACAGCAACTTGTTGGTAGATTGTTATACCTCAACATTACAAGGCCTGATCTTTCTTATACGACTCAGCACTTAAGTCAGTTTCTAAGCTGCCCCAGGAAGCCACACTTACATGCTGCAATGCATGTTGTGAAGTACCTTAAAAGCACAGTTGATTTGGGTTTGTATTATTCTGCAAATTCTGATCTACATCTTCACGCATATAGTGATGCTGACTGGAGCTCATGTGTTTTTAGTTGCAAGTCCTTAAGTGCTTACTGTATGTTTCTGGGTTCACATTTAGTTTCTTGGAAAACTAAGAAACAAAAGACAGTTAGCAAATCTTCTGCAGAAGCAGAATATAGGAGCATGTCTAGTGCTGCCTCTGAAATTGTGTGGTTAGAAGGCTTGATGCAAGATTTAAATCAGCAAGTTAAGTTACCTATTAAATTATTTTGTGATAATACTGCTGCTGAACATATTGCACAGAATCCGGTGTTCCATGAGAGGACCAAACACCTGAATAGAGACTGTCACTATGTGAGAGAACAAGTGGTTTCTGGCTTCATTCAGACTTCTCATGTGCCCAGCTCTCTTCAGCTTGCAGATATGCTTACTAAGCCTCTAGCAGGACCTCAACATCAGCAGCTTTCTTCCAAGCTTGGTCTTGTTCATTCTTCCCAAGTCCAGCTTGAAGGGGGAATATGAAGTATATGTAATAAAAGACTGATGTTATTTCTATAGTTAGCTGCTGTAATTAGTGGCTATAATCAGTTAGTTTGTTACAACTAACTTCTCTATAAATATTCTGTTGTAATAAGCTAGAGTGAGTTTTTTCTGATTGAAAGAACAAAAGTTGAGAGCTTATAATTTTCTCTCTCTAAACTGATTCTCAATTTCTCTCTCTAAACTGATTCTCAGGTGGGGTTATCCACCGATAAAATCGATGGAAGCTCCTTTGAAATTCACTAAATGGCGCTAGGGTTTAGGAGAGAAAGGGAAAGAAGGGAGAGATGGGAGAAAATTATTTTATTTGTATTCTTACTTCTTCATATTTTATCATCAATAAAAAGCGGAAAACGGGAATTAATAATTATGGCCGACGATCAAGGGGTGAACAGACGAAAAATGATAATGCTCGCAATCAAATGAAAAAAGGATGAAATGACGACAAGTATGAATGCTATCTATAGTGGCTTCTCGATCAGGATGTATACTTTGCCTTGAGTTGAGGAGTACTAAATACTAATGTGTTTGTTTTTAGATTTTCATCTTGTGCGTTTTGTCCTGGATGCTCGGTATTAACTATTAAGAGGGAAAATCCATACATGAGTCAAACAACAAAAATTAAGAGGCAGATCATAACAAACTTTGCATGTGGTTGGATTAAGTGATAACTCACACTTGAGTCCCGCATCGACTAATGAAGAGGAAAATGGCTAGCATATACTTCTTCGGCTCCATAAATAATGCAAAGCTACTTTGCATGCGACTTAATATTAGCGTGGAAGTGACCAAAGCCACCTATAGATATAGTGACTTTTTCCCCTTATATTATCTAATATAGTGACAGTTGTTTTTCCATACAAATGACCTTATCTTACATTAGCTTTATTATAAAAAAAATTTATTCTTTATAACATAACCTTTTTTCTCACATAACTACCCTTCATTTTAACATAATGACCCTTTTTTCATATATCATATATAGGGATGTCAATGGGTAGGATCTCGGATAGGATCCAGGATCCGTTTTTCAAGCATGGATCCGGACTCCGACCCGGTTCCGTTGGGTAATAAAATTGAGGATCCAGATCCAATGGATCCTACTGATCCGAGTCCAAAACGGATCCTAACCAATTTTCTCTAAACGACCCTAATTTTCACAATAATTACATATTTTGAAGAACAAAACAACGCCATTTAGCATCTTCATTTGTCGATCTTGGAGTAAACAAGCATTCAATCTTAATATAACAAATCCAAGCATAAATAACATTAACTTTTACCCTTTTAATTATATATTTTAAAATAACTTTAAAAAAAATGGGTAAACGAATCCTGGATCTGGGTAATAATTTAGGACCCTGGCCCAAATCCGTTTTTAAAAACTACGATCCATATCCTACCCAGATCTGTAGGGTCCAAAATTTGAGGATCCAGATCCGCTAAAAAACGGATCTGGATCCACGGATCCGGGTAGGGTCCATTACCCACTGACATCCCTAAATTCATATATACTAGCATTAGTCCATACTAAATTTTGTGTGGACCAGGTCCATATAAGATTTTTACAAAAAAAAAATAGAGTGTATCTTGGGTGTAATATATTACACCATAACTTATTGTGTAACATGCATAATGATATAGATTTCAACAAGAATGACATGGATTATACAAATATATTATTTTGACATGAATCTCATATTATTTTGTCATTTATTTCCTGTCATTTGAGTTTTTTTTACAAAAGAATCGGTAGTTTGTGGGTTGTTACACCATAAATTATGGTGTAATAATTACACCCAAGAATTTGTGAAAAAAATAACAGGGCCGAAATGATTGGAGGAGGCCAGGTATGATTTTAGAGTGTAAGTAAGTTCATGTTTCCTTCTATTTTTAATATGTGTTTAGTAGATATTATAAGTTTTAATTAGTCAGATTGATTCCTATTTTGCAAATATTTGTTATTATTACATTCTATATTGATTAGTAAAGTTACTTTTAATCAGTATTATCAACTTTGAAATCTATGTTTCAATGTGTAAAATTCAGTAGGAGCATCTTATAAAACACGCATTAGAATCAATAAAAACCAATTTTAAGTAAAATCCAGTTTAAATTAGCATAAATTTGTTCTATTTTAGGACATGTTCATTATCGTTTTCACTATTTAGTTTTCAGTTTTTTCGTAAACAAAAATATGGAAATTATAGTTGTTTCCAGCTTTTTATTGCCAATTTTAGAATAAACATAGTTAGTATAAGTATGGCTAATTTAAAGTTCATTATACAACCTATATCATATGCTTTCAAAATCCAAAAACTAAAGATTTTAAACTGACAGTATGCAAAACGGTCCCTTAACATGTGAAAGTTAGTTTTGGTCTTCAATTCCGTAAAAATTAGATGAAGAAATTAAAGCCTAAATTTCAATATCGTATCCGATTGAATTTTTTAGCATTTATACTTCCAATTAATTTGTTGTTTTCTTTGCCAAAAGATAGTGCAATAGAAAACCAAGATTCAGTTTCTATTTGAACAGCTTGATTGAACCTAGCAAAAGAGATAAATATCATCACTTAGTTGAATGAAATGTATGATATCATGTACGATTTCTAAAATATGGTTAAATGATCTCCACTGTTCACTTCGTTTTCCTCTTTAAAGATATCTCGCATCATGAGTTATAAGAAAACAGCCAAACAGGTTAGTGGAGATGGGAGGGGTTCATAAGAGACGTTGGAATTTGGCACGAAACTTAGCCAGGAGAGGGAAAGTGGAAACAAGCATGATATTCTCTAAGAATTACCTAGCCTATGCCCGAGCCTCAAACATATGAATAATTAAATTTCACGACATTCATGATGGATTCTTAAAGTTGATAGTTAGGGTTTTGATAATGGTGGCATATGTTGTATGGATATTTGTATGTTTTTCCGTGTACGAAAGAACCAAAAAAGTTTAGATATATTATTCATGCATGATGCATATATGTGGTAATATGTGACTATGCGTGCTAATAATGTTCATTGGCTTGTTAGATATCTGAATTGGACTCGAACTTTAATGAACAAGCACAACTAAATTTAACTCGAGAAATTTGTAAACATGATCAAAATATATTTTTAGCAATTATATTCTATGTGATGTGAAATTTAAGCAGAAATCAATAGTAATAATGTGTACAATACTTATGTGAGACTCAAAAGAAGTAGCAAAAAATTAATTGTAAATATGTTATAGCATAATTATGAATCTCAAATTAAGTTGTGGTTGAGGTGAGTTAAACTTTAAAGTTAAAGCTTAGAAAAGCACAAGACTTGGCTTGAACACAATGCAAGTGTTTATGATTGAGTTGAGCAGCACAACCTCAAGTTCATACTCAAATCGTCTCGCGCCGTTAAGACTCTTATGCTTATCTTGAATACTCTAGTCTCTATATCAACTAGTCTTATATGCACGCGATGCGTGCGTTAATTTCAAAACTTGTTATTCTATTATATATTTCATCCATACTATAGTTATGATTACACTTAAAATGTGAAAGATTAATAGTTACATGAATTTAGATATATTAATTCGCTAATGTAAAAAACTAACAAAGGTTGTGAGTGATTTTTAATAATAATTTTTTGTGAATGAATTTTGAACAAAAAGAATAGACATAATGAGTTGATTTGACTGAATTAAAGAGTATCAAAGGTAGTGAGTGTTTCAGACTTTTCAGGTAGATGTCATGTATACCATCTTCTCTTTTAAAAAAAGGTCAAGATATTTTGTCCATTTAATTTTTTGATTGAAATATTTGATGCATATACCATTTTTAACTTGTTTAGAATGACAAGTTGAAATGAGAAAGAGTTCTTAAATTGTTTTCTTTTGTAATTTTTTTCATTCCATTAGATAATTAGGGGTAATTTAGTATTTTCAGAGGGGGACAACATATCCTCCCCTTCTCTTATATAATAGAGATATGACGGGATAAGTTTTTCCTCTTTCCACCACAACCTTGGAATATGTCTTTTCACCTATGGAATTGTTATACTCCTAATTCCTATCTTTAATTAGCGCTATCATATAAAGTCTCCACTTTTTTTAACAAAGCATCTTGCATTGTATATTTTCACAAATAAAGTATATGGACTAGATCGAGCATTATCAAGTGTTCATCTTTATGCGGCCATAATTTGTTTGTGGCTATAGATTGTAGTAGCATCAATATTTGGGACTTCATATATGAGTTGTTCCAGATTTCACTAGATCTTTATATTTCAACAATATTTTTGTGATACTCAAAAAAGTTGTGATACTAAAAAAAGAGGAGAGTTCTGGTCTCTACATGTTCTCAAAAGATGCTCCATACTTAAACCAATTGGCAATAGTAGGAGTCACTCTTTTAGCTTATAATGTGGTACTTTCTCTCTTCTTTCTCCAATGTGGGACAACTCATATATGCACAACAAACAAGGGGTTTAACAATATGACACATATATCTTCTAAATTTTGCTAAGAAACAAGAATATCCTATAATATTTTCTGCAATTGACACAAGTCTTTCAAAAGTACTACTATTGATTATTAAGGTTTGAAGTTTCTCTTCGTGGTATGGGCGGATCCACTGTGGGTTCAGTGGGTTCAACTGAACCCACAAAAATCTGGAGAAAAATAGAAGAAAATCGGTGAAAAATCGAAATGGAAAAACTCTTTATAGTAATTCTGCACGGTAATGTATGAATGTTTTGATGTCTGGTTCAGTGGTTGTTGGTCTGCATATCTTCAGCCATTGTTTAATGATGCGCGGTTCGACTCTCACTGAGAGCTTCTTGTCTCCCTTTTCCAATTTTTTTCACTCCTTCTCCATTCCTTTTTTTTTATGGAAAGTCTCGATATTGGTTTTCTTTTCATACAACTTTCTTTTTTCTTCATTTTGATTTAGACAAAGCTCTACTTTTTTATTTTATTTTTTAGCTCTAAGTTTTATAGAGCATTTTCTTCATTTCTTCTTTGAAATTTTTTTACCCCAAATAACCCCAATTTTTGCCCAGTTTTTGGAAACACTTAAGCTCAAGTACTATCTTATAGAAATAATATGAACTCTTTAATTTCCTATATACTTTACACAATATACACAAAATGTATTAGTGATGCTGTACCGGTAAAAAAGATAAGAGTTGGGATTATTATGAGAACCATCCTCAAAATTGAACATCAAATTGGATTGATCACATCAAATTTTCCTTTCTTAATTGTTTTTACATACCAAACTAACATCTGACTGTGATTCTACATATTACTTTCAATTTTTAGTTTTTAATAGTAAATACCTAGCTACTTGGATTTGTATTTCTTCCAAAAAAATCGAGGATTTAATCGTCCATTTGTACATCTATATTTTTAAATGCATAAATAAGTGTTATGTAATAGCTAATGCATAAACAATTTTAATTTTATTTATCTCAGATTTTTCGAAGTACTCCGAACCCACGTGAGTCGGATCCTAGATCCGCCACTGCTTCGTGGTTATCCTTTGCATTTTATTTTGTAGCAGTCTAGACACTTTCATTGTTTTAGTTTGAGAATAATAATGGTACCACTCTAACGACTTTTTTTAAAAAAAATTCCAGCTTATGCCATACACATGTTTTACATCAGTATAATTTTGTGGTGGTTAATGAGAAGAATCGTGATGGTGAAGCAGGTTTTCAATGATAGTAATTCAAGAGAGTATAAAAATTGTAATACACATCTTACACTTAAAATCTATTAATTAATTATTTTGAGGGACAAATAAGGTTGTTTAGAGAAAGACACCGTTTTTAAAAAAAATTAGTAGCGTATGTATTCAGTATATTTTTTTTGGGCCCCTTTCGAACCCGTAGTAAGATTTAATTTCCTCTGAACCGCCTCTCGCACGGACCACTCACCCAGAGGCCCAACAAGCCCCAAACCCCCCCCCCCAACCCCCAACAATATTGAAATTTTGCTTCCACCAAGATTTAAAACCTTGGCCTCCCATGTGAGACGTGGAAGCCATACCATCGACCCAAGGGTCCTTGGTGTATGTATTCAAAGCATATGTATGAAGATGATATATGTGAAAACCCGGTAATGGGGAGAAAAACTACAAGAAAATGCACCAAAAACTTCATTTGTAACTATGTATATGTGACATAAACAATGCTATTCACATCTCTCGCTATAATATCAAATCAAAGTCTCACATATTTAAGCCTAAAGCTTGTTTAACTCTCATAAACATCACATTACATAGCATTTTGCGACCAGGCATCGTAAGTGCCCTACTTATAAGTTATAAGCTAGAGTACGGTTAGCATTTACAATTAGGGGCCGTGTGGTTCAAAAAATAGAATGGAAACAAATAGCAGAGAGAAATGGTAACAAAAATGGTTCTCTATTGATTGTTTGGTTCAAGCCAAGGAATAGAAATGAATGGTCACCATCATCACCAAGTAAAGGATTTTGTTATTTGATGGGGTGGGGAAGGAAACAAATTAGGGGATTCTATTACCATCAAGTAATGGTAATGGATTGATAAACGGTTGAACCAAACCAAACAAGAAAGGAACTTCGCTAGTTGACGCCGTTTCTGTTGCGCAAAATAATGAAAGAACCGACCCTTTAGTTTAGGAAAGTAATCTTCTTAGATGATTAGAATACACAAGCGTCTTATGCAAGACGTTAACTTACGAAAAGCTCTTGACTTAGCCAACACGGGTATGCTAACCATGATACGGTCGCTTAACCTGGGCCAACAACCTTCTCCATTTGTTCCTTCTTCTCCCAAATTACTTCGAACCATGACAAAACTTTGTGAAGATTGAGCTTAATACCTTGAGATGGAAATGACACGTTTTGATTGCACATTTGCACTAGCTACCTTTAGAGCGAATATGTAGTATGTTACCGCATTACCACGACATTAATTTTCAAGGGCCTATGTCTTTTCCCTTCTACAATGGTTATATTTCAATCAATTATCATGTATGTCTTTAACTTTTTGGTTTTTACTATTGATCATAATTTCAGGCAATACCTTGGTCTTAACATTATGCTTTCTCTCTTTTTTTATAAGATATGTACAATATTTGAGACTAAACTTTCACTGTTGTTCATAAAAATTATAACTATTATGAATGTATCTTAAAAGATTAATTTGATATAATTTTTGTCTATCATATTTAAAAAATTGTTAGCGCTTAAAATATTTTCAAGAAGCGTACGTGTGTTAGGTTATAAAATGGAGGAAAATTCAATTGTTAAGGCTCTTATATCACATGGTATGAAAACTGAATATGTCCATAAACCATCGAACACTATACTTTTTTATTGTCCTTCCAGTAATGTAATGAAACTCTATATCTTGAATTATAAGTATTGTCTTTTGTATTTTAATTTATTCTTGCTTTGCATAAAAAACATGGATTAGAAATACGATTATCAATCTCTTAGAACTTTAAGCATCTAAACATTATTCTCAAATGAAAAGGTTTTACCGTAATAAGTTTGTCTCATTATCTAATTTAAAGAGATCGCTTTCATTTACGCTACTTTTTAAATGATTTTTTTGGCTCAAATGAAATTATAAAGGTCGATTGATCCAAACGAAACTAAACGACCCGCGGCTGAAGTACTAATTCAATTCATACTCCAATGGTTAGTGTCATACATACATAAGTGTTTGACTTTTCCAGGCTTAAAAAAATCAATACTAATTCATTTATCTCCATTTTGATAAAAACAAATAAGGCAAGATCCTATTTGACCAGTGAAAATATGGGTTAAAGTAACAGTGACAGTTGAGACAGATTAAAAATTCAGCATGACCTAATCTGTTCCTATTTCTGTGCTCCACAATACTTCTTTTCAAGAAAGCAAAAATAAAGATATACCCACTAATCATGAATTATAAAGGGCAAAAATAAAGAGGATGACTTCTTTTCCCTATGTCATAATCAATCCAAAAGTATGAAAGATGCATGATTAAATTTGCACATGCTTATCTTACCTTTAATTACCTTATCACCAAGTTACATATTTAAAAGTAAAACTAATTAAAAAAATCTAAATGGGTAACTTATCATATACTCGTATTAGGTTATAGAAGAGGGATGAATTAAAGTTGACCTTTTTAATTTTATATTATAATTAGCGTTAGGTAGCTGATTATGGAACCATTTAGCCAGTGAAATTCAAGAATAAATTACTTCAATTTTTAATTAGCATGTATATTTTCTGTAAAAAAAAAATTCAATTTATTAGTAGCTATTTTTTGATGGAGAAATTTAAGGAGAGCTATACATTCTACAGTCATAACTTTGCTTTACTTGCGTCTTTCAAGTTGCTTTTCCCAGTGATTTGTGGAAGATTTCTCATGCTTTTCATCTTTCAAGTCCTGCCTATATTCTAGTTCTTTCTTTGATCACTTCTTCTTCATGTATTTTCATTTTTCTTTCTGTCATTTTCCTTGTAATATAGAAGTACTAGTGTAGTTCTATCACTCTGTTCACTTTATTATTTTCAAAAAAAAAAAAACAAGAGATTTTGGTTTTTTTTTTCTTATAAAAAATATAGGGTTTTAAGATGATAAGAGCTATATTATAACTGCATGCCCCAAAAATAGCACCTTCAAATTAAAACACGTAAACAAGAAGGAAAAAAAGGTTCAAGCTCGTATATTTTCTGAATCATGATTCATGCACATTCTGACTGTTATATGTTTTGAAAATCGAATCTTGAGAGGAGAAATAAGACTCTACTATCTCTAGGCTTCACCTCACAAAATCAAGGACGTGTTTGTTACAAGAGAGGAGGGTTATAAGCTCTTAAAATTATTAAAAGATAATAAGTAAACACAGTGAAGAAGGTGTCTTTCAAGTGCTCAACCCCCGGTTCCCTCTAGGGCTTCTCCTGGGGGATTCCTTCGTTCCCTAGGGTTTTTACTTGCGTAGCTTTTTTTCCTAACCTCTATCGCAGTGTTTTTCTGTTTTTCCGAAGGTACTTCCATCATTCTTTACCTTTCTTTCTATTTCTCTTTCATGTCTTTTCTTCCCGCCTCACCGTGAATCTTCAGAGGGGCTTCCACTCCGTGTTCTTACCGTGGTAAGCCCCATAAACTCTTTTAATTGCTTCCAATAAGTATATCCATCCTTAAGAGGGTATTTATTCTAGTGTGTCCAAATTTTTTTTGTTCGCTCGATAAAATGTAGATGATCTAACAATCTCTATTCTCCCGTAAGAATCTGTAAGACCACGAAAGCATTTTCACCCAAACGACTATGCATCACGGAAGCCTAACCCAAATCAGAGCGAACTCACATATTGTATTGCTTCGGATGAAGTTTTATTAAGGCTATTTTTAATCGAATTTGATATGTATCTAGTTCTAAGGTGTTATGTACTTGTGTTGAAATTTTCGATTTTTCAGAAATTGATTGTAAGTGTCGCTTGGCTATCTCTTATGAATGAAATCATTTTTATTTCTGTAAAAAAAAAAGAAGGGGTCTTCAAAATATATAGTAGTGTACGAAATCCAAATTAAAAGTTAAGAAATTCTGATTCCAAATTGAAACTTGTATGAATTCTTATGTATTGCGCCAGCCATATTGTGAGCAGAAGAAAGTGTGAAATCCAAAGTTTGGATTTTGTTCCCCAACTTAGATTACATCATTTCATGACGTGACTGCTCGCTCAACTTGTTTATTCATCTCCACTCTCTAATTTTAATCGACTTTTGCACGCAACGAATGTTTAGCTTAATAGAATATGATGGAAACCACTATAATTAATCTTAGGTTTTTTTAAATGTAATGGAGAATATGGGGTATACTTATGTATGGGATGTAACGGTTCAGAGATCTTTATCACTTTAATACTCCATTTTTTTTTGTAAAGACTAGTTGTTGGTTTCGGCAATGTCCTGGATTTTTTTTTTTTAAATTAAAAATTAATTCATTGATTCAAAGTCATACGACATCTACAATAGAAGTCAAAACTAAACAAATACATATCAAAATGAAATAAATACAATTCTAATATGACAAAACTACGATCGTTGAGTAGATCTAACACTTCTGAAAACCCTCGTCTTTCACATTATTGTCTGATGCAGCCTTCTGCAAGGGGGTCTATCGATCTTTTGTAGTTTTGAAGTTGAACTGGATTCAATTCAAGTGATTGTAAACGAAGTACTGATATCTGTTGCAACCCCGCACGAATTTCAATTAACAAATCAACCTCTTGAATTACTAAAAACCCAAAAACAAAGTCTCCAAACTCTCACATGGAGAGAGATAAAACCCAATATATGGGTAGATATAACCCAATAAATGGGTAGAAAAACTCTCCATTAGAGAGAGACTGAAGTTTATTGCAAACATTAACATAAAAAACTAGTAACAAAAGGAGAAAAGGAGCTTACCACCGCCCAAAAGTGGTGGCGGTAGCCCCTAGGTTGAAAATTAGGGTTTTTGGGGAGAGGAGATAGAAGAGAGAAAAATAGGGGAGAGGAGGCGTGCGTTCTTCGGCGATGTCCCGAATCATTTGAAGCAATGTGAATTTAAAATTTTAAATTAAACACTTGACCGAAGTGGAAAAAAGGAGTTATAAGCATGGGATTGTGCCGTAAAATGATCTTTCGGCCTCCTTTTAAATTTTTAACATAGTAAATTATAATATGAATTATTCATTAATATAACCATTGGCTTCTAGAGATTACATATATATATATATAAATATATAATTACTTACAAATAACATAATACAATCTTGTTTTTGAAATTTAGGTTAATGTGTAAGAATATAATTGATGCAATTAAATGGTATAGTAATGTTAATTATGGAGATTATAAAAATTTGAAGATTCTTTTTTTTAATATAAGAGTTCTGAAAGGTAGGTTACGGCGCTATTATTAGCATTAGCTTAATGAGTATAAATATACATTTGTATTTAATTGTTTAAAAAATAGAAATATTATCTTATCTTTAAATATATTTTTTTCCCATTAAGATCAATATGCAGATTGTAGAGAAGTTGGTCAGTGATTTAGATCTCAAATTAGAGGCTATGGGTTCGAGCCTATAAACAAACATTTTTATTGTTTAATATGTCTCATTTGCCCCGTAGGAGAAATGAAAGAAGCATACGCAAGAATACGACATATTATATCGTATATATAAAATATAAAATAACATGAGAAGAATTCAATTAATGGATAACATTCTATATAAAATATTTTGGTAATCAATATCCTAGTGAATATTTAATCATCAAGGTTTGCACCAATGTTACAATTAATTTAGAGTGGATGACACATTTATCTATTTGTCCAAAATGAGTGCATAGTGAGATTAACTTTGTATGGGAATGCTACGAGGAATGAAAACATTTATAGGACCTTTATGATGAGTAGTGAGATAAATCTTTTATGAGATAGAGGGTGCATTATAAGAATTGGATCAACTTCATCCTCTTATATACATAAACTAGTACTACTAGTAACATGGATTTGCGAAAAACTAGGTGATAGGAACTTGGAAAAATCATTGCATATAACAACCAAAACGAGGCTTTCGTGATAAAGACAATGGCACTAAGAAAGCATTTCGCAGCCCACTATGCTATAGTGCATGTCTGTCATGTGTGGTTCTAATAAACAATCTCATTCATCATTCATGCATCTGATATATATGATAACATCTACACTTATTCATACTACCTATAATTTACTATGAATTTGGCTGTATGTTGTCTTGCCGTAGAAATATATGGTCGCCAAATTATGGAGACAGTTACCAATTTCCCGGGAAAAGTACTTGTGACAACCAAATGTGTGGCGTGTGTACTAAGTTTATGGAATACCAATCAATTTTAGAAACGTGCATATCAGTGATCAGTTATTCTCGTCCTTTATGATCTAAAGACTCCAAACTTGATCTAGATTTTCTGTGATTTTCTGTTTGTCACAGAGCTTTGCTCTCCTTATTCTCCTCAGCCATGAAAAATGGTAAAGGAATACCAGCTACAAAAACGTTTGGAGTTTTATAGACAGAAATGTATTCGAAATGACAGTATTTTAGGTTTGGTATTAAGAAAGGATGTGTTTTGGAAACGGGTACTACTACTACCTTAAGTCTCGTGCATTTGTCATTTGTGCTTCATAAATGACTACAACATTTCTTTAGATCACTAAGAGGGGAGGTTCTTACCTACGCAATTGGGCCAACTGTAACATAACCCTCCAAGATATAAAGGGCCAATAATATATATTTGTTATAATTGTTTCAAGAAAAGACAAAAGAAAAATATTTGGATCGAAAGGAGAAACTATAGTGAAGTGAACAACGAGAATACGAGCTCAACTCTTGGTATCTCGCAAAATTCATTAAGGCTCTATTGCTTAAACTTTTCCATTAGCCAAGTGTCAGAATACGAATCTTATATCTTTTTCAACTAAAAATGAGGCGCCCCAATTTCAAAAAAAGCTGTACGGGCCCCATAATATTTGCCCTCCCCCGTCACTTCGCCTAGTTCACTTAGTAATAATAATAATAATAGTAGTAGTAATAATAGTAATAATAGTAGTAGTAGTAATAAAAATAATAATAATAATAATAAAAGTTCACTTATTATTATTATTATTATTATTATTATTATTATTATTATTATTATTATTATTATTATTATTATTATTATTATTATTATTATTATTATTATTATTATTATGCTCGATTTTTAAGCTCAATTCAATTCAAAAGAACAAATGTTACATATATCATATGAATAACCACATATATATTATTTTTTTCTTCTTGAGTTGAATTTTATTGTACAACCCCTAGGAAAAACCCTAAGTTCTCGAAACACTAGCAAGCTCGCCGGTGTCCGGCCTAGCGCATGGCCGCCGGCGAGCCCGCCCCCACCGGCCTTGTCATCTAGTTTTCTTCGTCGCCCCTCCCCGCTCCCCCGTGTCGAGTCCTCCCCTCCCTATTCCCTCGTGACGAGTCCTCCCCCTCCCTCGTTCGTAGCTCCGCCGTTCCCCTCCCCGTTCCCCCCATGTCGAGTCCTTGGGTTTTCCCCGCCAACACCTCTTGCGTTCGTCTGGCGAGACAAGACTAGGTTTAACCGCACATGAAGTGGTCTCATCGCCGACAAGTTCCTCCCTTCGTTTTTTATTCCCCTCCTCCGTAGGTGAGCTCTGTCCCCTTCCTCCTCCCCCGGTTGCCTCGGCCCCCCTTTCCCCCTCCCCCGTTTGCTCTGCCCCCCTTTCCCCTCCTCCGGTTTTCGGGCCGTCCTTTCCCCCCTCCCCCGGTTTTCGGCTTCCCCTTCCCCTCTCCTTCCGGTTTTCTGGCATCCCTTCCCCCTTCCCCGGTTGTTGGGCGTCCTCTCCCGAGTTATGTTAGATATAAGTATGCCGGTTTTTATCTTAGTATGCGTAAATCTCCAAGTAGTTGGAGTAAGTTGTTTCTTTCGAGTTGCGAAAAGCCGTTCTTCGTGGTTGGTTGTGGCAATCACAAAGTGTTTGTCGCTTGGATAAGGGTGGTACTACCTTAGAACTTAAGAAAATGGAAGTTGAGAGTGGATATCCAACAGTTAGGGATCCCTTCGTTGGTACTGGTCATTCTATGGATTGTGAGCGTGGTCGAGGCGATGAAAAGTTTTCATGGTTGGGACGTGTGTTTTCCTAAGTCTCAAATCGGAGTTGTGCTCGAGAGCTCAAAATGTTTAGCTCTCTTTTTAGCTTGGCATTGATCTTAATGATCCTTGCGACCTTGCCTTGAAAAATTCAAATCAAGGCGGCACCCCAATCGCATCCTGGTGGTTTTCGAAGCACCAACTCAAACGCGTTTCTCCTACCTAAAGGAGACACTCCGAAATACTCTCTCAAGAGAAAGAATGAGTAACCCAGAACGCGACTCTACAAAAGATCATGAGCCAAGAATTCCAAGCGATATAAGGTTGTTGGGATTGCTCATGCGGCGAGACGCGAAACTCGTCGTTGGTTTTTAGTTGTCCGGACGCGAACGAGATTCGCTTCTTCCACCACTTCCATCGGCTTTGCCTCAATCATCTCAATCATCGAACAATGATCGACCTCCATAACACGCGACTCTTTACTCGGCTTTACTTTTTGCTTTATATGATTTGTAAGAGCCTAATAAAGCTCCTTTAGTTTTGTTTGATTTGCTTTATGTTTGTTGTATTAGACAAGAGTTGACAAGACTCCTCTTTTAATTAACGCAAGTTTTCTTGTTTAGAAAAAAAGTCTAACATTGATGTGTGTTGGACATACTCGTTAGATATAGCTTTTTCCCAGTAAGTTCGGAGGAGTATGTTACGGTGCTAACTTCGATTCCAACAGTCAATATCTAGAGGTTTTGGTTTTTGTTTGCTACTACTTTTTGTGGGTTGGTAAAATATGCATGATATGGATTAACTACAAAATGATGAAGACAACCATTTGCATATAAGATATATGAACCGCCCATGTGTTCCTTCATATTCAAATCTTTTTCTCTCGGTCCCTTTTGTTTTTGTAATCGACTGCCTGAAGCGAGTTCTCACCTCAATGCAAGATTGTTAGACGTAGGGACAATATTTGCTTTTCAACTTCCATACTTCACCCTACCGACTATCCTCGAACTTACCAAAGTAAATAAAGAAATTCTTAATGTTACCAGAACTTAAAAGACGATAACGATCATGTATTAGACCACTTATTGAATTTAGGTAATCCCTTTTAAATCAGAAATGTTTAACCATTCTTTACCATCATGACGGGAGAATAGTGTGTATTCAAAATAACTATAAAAACTTCCCACTCACTTAAAGTTATGCTCTTTCGCCTTTTAAGTGTTGTAAATAATAATAATAATAATATTATTATTATTATTATTATTATTAAAATTAATAATAATAATAATAATAATAATAATAATAATATTAATATTAATATTATTAATAATAATAAAATTTATGCAAATTTTGTATCAAAAGGTTTCACTGGCCAAGTTATATCACTATTACTCAAACAACTCAAACCAATAGAAAAATAAAAGCTATGAAAAATACATAAAAATAGTCTAAAGTCTAACTTGATTAGACCATCTAAGAAGACAAACAGAAAAGAACCAAAGATTATATGAGGCTCATAAAAAGTTCATATAAAATTATGTAAAAGCTTCTAAAATTAGCTAAGTGCACACAAAGACTAAAATGTTCATAAAGATAAGGGTTTCACATTTATTTTACAACTAAATACTTCCTCCGTTTCAAAATAAGTGAAACACTTGCTTCAAAAAGCTCCTCACGTGAAATGGCAGGTTAAGCTTCACTTATTTTAACTGAGAAAGATAGTGCTACTAGGTTAGATAGGACGTAAAGGAAAGCTTCAGCTTGTCTAAATCGCTGATTATTGTGCATACTATCCTACTAGGTAGGTAGTAGGTATATACCTATTTTGCTATTGTAGGTGCACTCACGATACATTTGAATGTTAGTGACTTAGATGTAGGATGGACATGCTTGGTCTACTCTTTCAATCTCATAATAATTTAAACCTGTAATTATGACACGTATATACTACTATGACGTAAGTTAGTATTTGGTATCCTATCTTATTTTAATGAAAAAAACTAATTGCCAACCCGAACGACGCCACATATTATTGGAAAATATCAAAACGATATATAGACTCGGGCCGACATTTAACACAAAGACAAGTCATAATTTGGTGATAAGATTGCGACGTTACAAAGCTTAGAGGCCATGAATACCGAGACTTTTATGTTTCTTTTATTAGACAATATATACACAATAGAATGTGTGATGAGACCCCAACTTCTTAAACTAAAAAACAAAGAGATATTAAAATATAGTGGATCCTTAACAAATTTAGAACATGCAAAAATGAGTTAAAGAAGAATGGAAAAGAAAAGTGGATGAACCATTATATATGGGTTGATTATAAATTGTACAATCATCTAGGATTTTAACTAGTGGAAAATTAATGAGACACTTGGCAATATTACAATATACACATAATGAAGTTCTTTTTACTATAAGAAAAAAAGAGCACATAGCACTCCTAGTTTTACTATCTTTATTTGTTTACTGTTTTTTCTCGATAAGTAAGGTGGTTACTTTTGAAAAGGGTGGAATTGAGGAAACTTCACCAAGTCAAAGCAGCATCCCACAAGTTCAAAGTGGGAGAACGGATGGTAGGTGGGTGGGGGGATCATAGATGGCTCGAAACTTTGCGACACGCATTTCACGAAGAGACCACTTCTTTTGAAACTAAGCGCACCGTTTTTTGGATTTTTTTAAACTAAATCATGAACCGAATGAACCGAATCGAATCAATTGAACCGAATCCAACTTCGAGAAATTAAACCGAACATAACGTAACTAAACCGGAAAAAGTCGAACATAAAAATGCGACTAAATTAAATTCAACCGAAAATAAGCTCAAAAGAACTACGCCTTAAATTTACTCATTTGCTAAACGCCGCCATTTTTTTCATACTAACGCCATATATACATGTATAAATACGTATATATGTATATCACTATTGAGATACTCTCCCTCTCTCTCACTCTCCTACTCTCCCACTCTCCTAACTCCGTGAGGCAAAGTTGGGCTCCGGTGAGGCGCATTTTTCTCCGGCGACACCATGAACTCCAGTGAGGCGCAATTACTCCGGCGACAAAGTTGGGCCCTCTCTCCCGGCCAACATAACTCCGGCAACAAGTAACTCCAAGCAACACCCTCGGCTAACAACGAACTCCGCGCAAGCTTAGTGTACAAATTCTAAAATATATGCGGACGCCTAATTTAGGTGCGCTTCACCACGCGGTGGGCGCCAAATTAGCGCCCCACCACCAATGGTGCAGCACCTAAATTAGCGCCCCACCACCGTGCGCGCACCTAAATTCAGCGCCCCACCAACGGCGGCGCACCTAAATTAAAGGCCGACCACCTTTTTTTTTTTTTTAAAAAAAAAAAACTTACATTGTTTGCCATGAAGCCCGGAGTTTATTTTTCTTCTTGGTCAACGCCGGCCAAAGTTGGTCAACACCGATAAACACCCAGTGGCCAACGCCTAGAAATAATGGAGAGAATGAAAGCCAATAAAGAAATTAAGATGATGGGGCTATGCGGAAATAATAAGAATACATGCCAGCCTTAAATAAACAAAGGGAAAGAGGAAAGGACATAATTCATGTATTTTTGTACAAAAATACATTGCGTTAGTAGAAAAAATTCACAGGATTTGAAGAAAACCCTAAATTTATCTTGATCTACAGTAAGTATTCGTCTTACCGACTTAACGTTAACTTTGGCATCATTTTCCACAATAACTCTCAGTAATGAGAATTGAGAGGTGGGACCAAGTTGATGGGTAGTTTGAAAAACTTTCTAATTCTTGATTATTCTTTCCGTAAATCAGCCACTTATTTTGATGCAGTACTTTACAAAGTGAACAATGTTTTATAGGTAAGATATACACGTTTACGAAGGCCTAGTGAAAAATTAGATCTTATTTTGTTTTTTTCGATTGATTCTCCTTACGAGGGGAAAATGCATCATACTCTTAGCTCCAAACTTACAGATGTTATATGCAATCATTATCACCCCTTTGGTAAAAAAAATTTTGTTATTATTCGCAATCTCGACACTATTTATAATTAAAGTTATAATTTTTAAAATTCTTTTTAATACATAAAGCTAAAAATTCATAACATAAGTCTTGTTTGATCGGCCCTCAATTAATACATTAAGAAAATCAAACTTTTATACTATTTTTTACTAATACATAACCAAAGTCCTATTAACGATACAAAACGTACATAACAAACGCGAAAAGGAAAATGGAAACATCTTTTGGGGAGGAGTGAGTATAATGCATGGTACAGCTTCCTCTGTAGCTTCAAAATAACTCTGGTGCTGCAGGTTCGTTAAATATCGCCGCTGACAAGAAATCAAAGCCAGATTTTCTCTCCCAAAGATCCCCTATTTTTCCCCGAATATCCCGTCCATATCTTTTCCTTTCCCACTAATCACGTAGCCTCGATTTTATAATATATGACAGGATTCAACTCTACTTGTAGAGCTTTCATAAAACTCTGCATGATCTCGACCCATAACGCATTGGTCTATTAATTATCCATGAACCAATTAGATAATTATAGAATATTTGTTTTATTGTTGCTAAATTAATGAATAGGGACTATAATTTAGATTAATAAATGCTCACACACGATTCTCATTTTAGAAAAAACTGTACATTTTTCTCATTAAATCGAGGAAGGAGTGCATATGTTAGTAGTGTGAATATAACAGATATTGTAACAAAAATGCAAGGATTCGCAACAAAAATAATTATTGCTTGCTTGGCTACTCATGAGTACTTCATAGGAATTTAGAAGATCATATGGGAAATGGTAAATTTTGTTTAGTTAAATAATGGAGTAGAACTTTTCATGGAAAGTCCAACTTAAGTAGCTTCCTCCATTTTGTAGGAAATTAAAATTCCAAGCAAGTTCTAATTCCTACACTTTTTCATTCATCATACACCGAACGTACTATTTCGTATACTTTTCGCTTCATTTCCGAACTCTCCTTTTAAAGTACATTTTGTTTATTCGGATGATTTCAAACGAAAGAATGAAGAATGAAGAAATAAATAACCTTGAACGTACATACTATACTAACGGTATACCCTACTGTACGATAATTTTTTTTTTTTTTTGACAACCAAACAACTTGAATATTATACTCTTCCTAGGAATATAGAGCAAAAGTGTACAACCAAACAAATAGCTAGATATTTTGTTTCATGAGGGCACCATTTTCTCCACTACTGTTCCCAAATAAATAAGAAAATCCAGTTTGCATAGTACTCCCTCTCCGTCCCATAATAATATAGCTTACTTCTCATTTTTCACTTTAATTAAGGAAAATTGAATGAGTTGTAGGATTTCCAAAAAATATATTTAATGAAGCGCTTTTTGATACTTTTGTATTCAAACTATTATTTATTTTCTTTTCCTTTAAACAAAATCAAAAGGCAATAAATATTCCTTGGAATGTGTAGAAAGAATAAATGGGGCCACATGCTTTGGCAGAAAAGTAGTGGTATTTTGGAAAGCCATGAGTAGAAATTGGGCGATAATTTAATCCAAATAAATCGATAAAAAAGAAAATAAAAGACAACATTTTCGTGACACCAAAAAGGAATGCCGAAGACTATATTACCGACTGTTGAAAGAATCAAACCGATTTACATGGATACCGTTCACATAGACTCGAAAAATGAGAAACTTTTTTTTTTATCATCTGGTTCAAATGCAAACTAGCTTCTCGACAAAACTAGTCTAAATTACTAACACTACTTTTTTCTCATTTTCTTCTTTAGGTCTAGGTGGTGGGGGAGGTGTGCCGGATTACCCATATCTTAAATTGTCTTCTAAAAGTCCCACTTGTAAGAGCATGGTCTGCACTATGCTCTCACATGATGGAAGTGGAAGAACACAATTGCAGATTTGCAGTGTGCTAATGACGTTCCCGAGAACAAACCATTTCCATGTTCTCCTCCCTGCTTTAAATTAACATTTAACGTCCCGAACCAATGAAACTACTTGATAAATCTCACTACTTTATATTGAGAATATCAAAAATAGAGAACGACAAAGTAAAATTGTTAAAGAGGTTATAATAAAGAGTGATTGCTTACTGCCTTACCAGGTGATAACCAAACTTAGGGAAAACTAAGTTAAGTTGAAGGCTCGTACTTGGGCATGATCATAGCGAAAGAGGTTTTGAGTATGTTACATGCTTTTTATAGTGTTAGTTTTTCTCATGCTGTTTAGTGAGGCTAACGTAAGGAACCTTCGCTCATATTATGGCTACATCTTAAACCATTGGATTACTCTCCAATAATTGTCGTTGATTGTTGCTTCGCCGCTAATAACAATTAAATGCCTTCATTTTAATTAAAAAAACAAAGTAATATTTGCTAAAATATTTCCTTCCATGTAGATTGGTGGCGTGTGTTTTGTTCAATACGTTAAGAACTTAAAAGGCCGCACCCATCAAAAGTCACCTTAAAACCATATGAGTGTAAATTAATTGTCCCGGCCATGGCTCGAGCCTCGATACTACGTTAAATATGGCCGGGACTGGGCACCCATCATAAAGAAGATAGGAAATCCACTTTATAAGATTAAGGAGTGCTTCACCTTAAAACCATATTAACAAAAGCTTTTGAGAAATTTCCCTGATGGCGAATTAAACACATCTCTCTCTTCTTTATCAATGTAGACACTCACACGTTGTACGGCGCTATACATCATACCTTCAACATACCGAGCCTCCAATTCCTAACTTTTACATTAATAAGTATGTGATATATGTTCTTCATCGGTAGTGTTGAACCTCCAAGGACTGCCTTTTTTATTAATTGCCCTAACCCATTTGTTTTTATCCCTCGTTATGGATGCACTTATTTAGCTCATACACCAAGTGAGCAAGCTACATGCAGAAAAGTTATTTGGTGCGCTATGAAGTACATGCATGTAAAAATGGTGCAGGTATTCAAAGAAATTGACACTGCAGAAATTAAAGACCAGACCTTTATACAATTTCTTCAAGATAATGATAAAAGTGTCTCTCCCAGAAAAGAAAATGCTAAAGTGCAAAATATAGACTAAAAAGCATATGGTTTGTGACTCAGTGGAGGTGTACAGTAAGCTAACAAATAAGTACTTCGCAACTTGACTTCTTATATTCATGGTACTACCTCCTGATTGCAACATTTTAATTAACACATAACTTTAATTTCAAATATTGTAATAATCTATATGCAAAAATTATAATAAGTTATTATTTCAAATATTGTAATAATCTATATGTAAAAATTATAATAGGTTATTATTTAGAAAATATGCATGAATAGAAAATTCTACATCTCACATAATACTTGTTCCGTCCCCAAAGTCTTTCCCAATTTTTCCCGGTACAAATATTGAGAATTTTTTTTGTGATATGCCAATGTTGAGTAAAGTATAATAATACAAGTAAAAATATAGAGTTAATGGTGGAGGGGGATAAAAAGGATGATTAAAATAATAACAAAATAATAAAGACAACATATATTTAAAAAAAGAAATGAGCAATATCATTGGGACAAACATATATGGACAAAGAAGTATATTATAAAAAAAAACACAATCGAAAATATCTCCCTTTGTTCAAATTACTTACTACATCTCTTTATTGTCAATTTTTTTTTATCTCTCTCTAAAGTTGAGCCTCACAACTATTCATCATTTTTTTTCTCTCTACATTTTTTTCAGAGTATAGATATTTTATTTTCTATAATATGAGTTGCCTCGGAACTCGTCCCGAAATCTAATGTATGACGACGTTGACAACAAAGAAAGCACTTCCTCCGTAACCAAAATACGTTATATCATCTTAAAAAAAAATTATCTTTTCTGCGCAATTTTTCGCTATGAGATAGAGATGCGGAGGCGTGTTAAAAACTAACCCACGCAATGGGAGAGAGACATAGTAGATTTGCCGCTTAAGTTTAAGTTAAACATCTATTTTCATATAATCATATTTAGAAAAGTTTCAGGAAATCTATTTTATTACTTGAGAGTATATGGCAACTGAAATAACATTTCAACCATATCAGCAAGTAAAGAAGAGAGATTTTTCAAGACGTTCAAACTCTGAAAATTAATAATTTATGTACGCAAATTCGTTCATTAAATTATCATCTAATGAAACAGAAAATGCAGAAAATAAGTGATAAATTTCATTGCTAGTTTTCCTCGTTCTGCTTCCAGGCGATCCTGTGAGCGATTCTCATCCCCGCCCTCGCGCTCATTTGCACCAAAAATCTAATGTGAGCAGGAAAATTGAAAAAAAGTATTGACCGCAAGTGCCTGGGCCACAGGGTACATGCAGGCAAGCTAACCACACTACAGGGTAGTAATTTTCACCTCCACTACCCAACAAAGTGGGCTAAAGTTGATTGATAATAAAACCAATATTCCTAACCTCATAATTGAAGGCCGGCCTAATAAAGCCACTTTTATACCACACTACTAGTCTACAAATAGTGTCAATACTCATCCAGTATTGTCCGAAACTACTTGATCTGAGCAATAACTCGATACGAACAATGTATTATCTAATAATCACCAATACTGCGACTCACTTCTTTGGCACATATCGTACAATATTACCTTTGATCAACCTTTATCAAATGTATTTTAACCATATACCCTTTCTTTTGTGTTTAATTAATCATCCAGTTAGATTTCGGCACATAAGTTGCGAAAAATTATTTGATAATTTTCTATAAAAATTGAAAAACTAAGAACAAACATTTTTATATAATTAGTTTTTAATAATTATATATCCTTGGTTTTCTATAATTATTTTTTGAATATAAGAACAAAGTTTTTGATTAAGAGAATTATAGTTAGTGGGGAGCTTACAATTTACAAGTTACATCACATAATCCTAGTTGAGACTTGAGAGATTCATAAGGCCGCAATACAAAAAGTTCCTAGCAAGTTTGGTGCGGTAAATTTTCCACAAGTTAGAATAAAAAATTATTTGGGATGGAAAGACATTATCATATATGATCTGCTTTATTCATGCGTTGCTTTTCTCCTTATATATGAAAATTTTTAATTTTTTTTTTGTACAATAAATAGAAAGTGTTCTAAATCAAGAATCGAAGAAATAATACTTTTTGCACGTAATTACGCAGCCTGGGCTTTTCTATAGTTACAATGCGGATTGTGTTAGCCTCCACGTTATAGAAAAAAGATACAAAGATCTTTTGTGGTTGAAAATACTTGGAATACACCTTTTGATCTTTAGCTCTCTTATTCCGGCAACCACAAAAGATTGACAACGAGTTTAGAGCAATACACCTTTAACCACATAAAGAAAATGATAAATTTATTGCAATACACCTTCAGCTCTCTTATTCCAACCACTCAAAGATCCACAATGAGTTGTGGTCTTCTCCTTCATGTAATGACAAATGATCAAGGCAAACACGGTAAATTGGTTATTGCAAAAATACCTTGCTTCCGCAAATTGTCTGTTGTACTTGCACAAACAAGAAACATCCCAGACAGTAAATTTCCAAAACATCCAGAATTAAATCCCTAATTTTTAAGTGAATATCAAATGATCCTTGACTGTCCTTAACTCCCAAGTCCTAAATCTATCCTCGTGATTTCGAAGTCCAAGGTTCGAAGCTTACCTTCTACAGATTCCTTAGAGTGGATATCCTTTTATCCCTCGACACCCATCCCTTCCGCGGTTGTCCCGCTAGGCTAGGCTAAGAAAACGTGCAAAGGTTGATGATCTTGCTTGGTGACTAGACCAAAAAGAAAAGAGTACTAAGATTATTATGCATCAGATAGTATTGTGTCAAAACATCCAACAAAGTTGAATCAGGCACACCAAACAAATAATGAATAAATAAGCGCAAGGCCCAGCAGAAGAGATGCAGCAAGCCTAAGACAC
>CANSZD010001522.1:0-108560 GCA_947648045.1 Beta corolliflora
TAAAGTGGAGCAATTTTGGTAAAAATAAGACATTTTTAAAGGGTTTATTGATAGGTTTTAAATAGTACATGAAGTCTTAGTTGTCTGTTGTTGCGGATACTTAGCAAATACGGGTCGATCCCACGGGAGAGAATTCTGGGATTAATGTTCAATTACATAACTATTCGAACTGAAAAGTTATTGATTGACTAATAACTAAGGTAAAATAAACTAATCACAAGAGGAAATTTATCAAATAATTAAAAATCTAGGGCATTCGATCGGTCCCCCATGCTTATACTGTCGGGAGTTGAAAACTAATAATAGGTATAGGGTCGAGCAATTAGAGTGAGGCGTTAATCCTATGGTGGGATGCTTAACAACTCAAAGCGACATATGTGGTATGTGATGCATCACATGTCAGACTCACTAGTGTGTTCTAGGCCTCCTAAAAGTAAGATCTTGATCAATACAAACAATTATTAGCCGAAACGATTCATGAAATTGTACACTAACATAAATCGCGAGATAAAAATGAATCACACTAAATTTGCTCTAACCCACGAACCTAATTATCAAAGAAATCAAGAACAATAAATCATGTGGTATAAACATGGCTTCCTCACTAAGCCCTAGAGATGAATCTACTCACTCATGGCCAAAAAAACACAAACAATAATCATTGAAATACTCATACTTGAAGCAATTAAAAATAATAAAGAGACAAAATAGCAGTAAATAAGAACTATGAAAGAGACAAGTACGATTGAAAGGAAAATTGAAGAACTTGAATTAATCTCCAATGTGCAATAATTAGGGCTTAGAGAAAACTAGAGTTTGAGAACTAAGGATTAACTAAAATAAAAATCGAGAGAGCTGATATTTTACAAAGCTATTTAAACTAACTCCTAAATCCCAAATAAAGTCAGGAATTTTAGTTTAGGGTCCCGACCGCCGTCGGCCGGCAAGCGCCGTGCCATCGAGGCGGGCTTCGTGCGATGCGATTCCCCGAGCCGAGGCATGGGCGGCCGGGGCGCCGTCCGGGCCGGGCGAATACGCCCCGTCAGGCGCTGCTCCGGTCTTATTCTGGCCGGGCGGCAGTACGCCGATCGTGCCGAGGAATGATTTTAAGGAAAGTGCAGCCCGATCGGGCGCCGTGCCGTCGAGATCGAGACGGGCCTTCAAGAGGGACTTTCTTGGCCTTTAAACGAGAGCGCCCAACTTTCTTCGCCCTGATGGCTTTGGGAAGTAGCCTCGGGCCTCGGGAACTCATTACTGCACACGTGCCTCCTAACCTCTCCAATCCATTGTGGCATCATGCTTCGGAGAAAATAGGGAAATAATTCCCTAAAACACGAAAACTATCATAAAACACAAAACCCACGACTAGATGGAAAATGTTAGTATAAAATAGCTCTAAGAGCACTATTTTGCACGCATTTCAATCAGGGAAACGGGGAGAAAAGAAGATATAAAACTATAATATCATTTATGCACAAGGGTCAAATTCAAATGGCCAACTTTCAGCACACATAAGGTTTTTAAGAGATATAAGTTGAAGATAAAATTTTGGCTCGATTAGCTTTCCAGCAAGTGGTGCAGGCTTGATTAAGGTGAAAAACGAGAAAAAAAATATGCTGTTTAAGTGGGTGTGGGATGCAATCCCGGAGATGGAGGCCCGACCAGCTCCAAAATGTATGTTGTAGCTCCAGGAAGACACGAAACCTTGTGCACACTCGAGAATAGTATGGAGCGTAAAACAAAAGCTTGACCTCTAGAAAAGTCCATGTTTTGATCCATTTAATGATGTCTTCTTGTTTAATCTTTTAAAGGGCGCATATCCTAACTTTTTGAAGAGGGAGGAAGGAGGATTCAACCTCTGCTGGGTTTTGGATTAGAGTTTTAGAGGAGAAACTCTTAACTTCTAGAGAGAGAAGTGAGAAACTTGTTGAAAAAGTTTGGAATTTGAAGAATCTAAGAAGGAAACGTGAAGATTTGGAGGCTCCTTACTGACTTAATGAGATTTTCTTACTCTCTCTCATCTTTTGTTACTTTATTTACTTATTTTCATATCATATTCACTCTATTTACTTGTTTATCCTAGATCAGTATTTAATGATTTGTGGAGTAGTTTTTTTTTGGGAAGGGGATGGGTCATTAATGATACCATGAGTCATTGGATCATATTTGGTGTTATTTTTGGAAAATGAAATCAAATGAACAATAGAGGTTTTATTGTTGTTTTTGTGAATAGCCTCCATGGAACCTTAATTATTAGTCACTTCAATGAAGGATTGAAAGACGAAATTGAAGAGTTGATTTCTATTTGTTCACGTAATTAAACTTGCATGAAATTAGGGGATTCATTTAGTCATCTTGTTATTCATGTTCTTGAGTTGGGATTTGTTGCATAAAAATAGGACATAATTCCCAATTTGAGTAACCCTTTATCTTAAAAGAATAATTAGAGATTTTTTAGATGACCCCTTTAATTCATTCTCTTTAGACTACACTCTTATTTGCCTAATTGTTTTCATGATTGAAGTAATTGGTGAATTTCGTACCCTAGTTTATTATTTAATAGTTTTTAGGTGATAATTGACAAATCCCCTAATTATATCTTCATCTTAGCTTATTATAGTTAATATTTTTGATTTTTTCACATGGTACCCTGTGGTATATTAAAATTCATGGGGTACCCCTATGAGTTTCAAAAATGCACATGGTACCCTTTTACTATTTAAATAAATTGCATGAAATTTTTCTTAATGACTAACTGCGTCAAGTTTCGTTAGTCATTAAAGCCAAATCAACCTAATTTATTCTAATTAATCCCTAATTAACTAAATTAATACCAATTAAATCATAAATAATCCTAATTAACTATATTGAAAAAACCCTAAACCTCTTCCCCCCACCTCCACCTCGCCACTACTGCCGCACGGGAGAACCACCCCGACCAACCACTACCGCCGCATTGCCTCCGAGAACCACCCCCACCCTAGGAAAATGGCCGAAATCCCTCCATCTCGAAAACCTCCCCCACCCTAAAAGCCACCCCCACCCCTCGAATTCGCTCTCCCCTCGAAAATTCCCTCGCCCACCGAAAAACTAGACCGGTCTAGTTTTTCGGTGGGTGGGGGATTTTTCGAGGGAAGGGGGGATCTTCGGCTTCGCCCAACCGAGGGTTCCGGGATGGCTTTCGCAGAGTGTGGCGGCAAAGGCGAGGAATGCGGCGAAAAGTGGTGGTGTGGCGGCACGCTGGGCCGAGCGAGGGGTGGCGCAAGAGACAGAGGGAAAGAGGAGTAGAAAGAGAAGAAGTTAGTGTGTGAAGGGGACATAGCAGCAGAGGAGAAGAACAAACTGCAGGCGGACGGTAGGGTGGCGGTGTGGGTCATGGCAAGGGGCTAAGGTGTGGCCACCGGTGGTGCAACGGTGAAGCACGCAGAGCAGAGGGAGGGAAAAAGAGTAGGAGCACGGAGAGGAGAGAGGATGTAGCTAAGAAGAGAAGGGGGGTGTGGTGGGTGGTGGTGTAGGGTAGGTGGGCCAAAAGAGGGGGGGAGAGAGGGGAAAATTGGGGTCAAAAGAAAGAAAGGGGAAGAGATGAGAGAGAATTAACTCTCTAAATCTAACGTAACTTCGACGCCGTTAGTCATTAAGGGCATTTCATGCATTTTATTTAAATAAGTAGGGTGACGGGTGCATTTTAGAACTATAAGGGTACCCTATGAATTTTAAAATTCCACGGGGTACCATGTGAAAAAAAACCGTAATATTTTCGGTGATTACCCTTAGTCCTTGTGGAAGAATGAGCCTTACTTGCCCTTATACTTCCGTTAGTGGTTTGGTTAGGTAGTTTCATTTAGGGGTTCTATTTAACGACGCGGAAAACCTATGTTCAACAAGCCTCTTCACATGCTCTAAGATGACTTCATTTGGTGTTGTATTATCATAAAAAACTTCGCGATTTCTTTCACCCCGCATGCACTACGCAAGAAAGAGGCCATACTGTTTTTGTTTTGGCATCAATCTCCTTCCCATCTCTCCACTAGATCACACATCGCTTCAAAGATGAGTCCACTTTGTCATTCAATCACACCCACACTCCCTTCCATAGGGTCCCGCATCCTCACGCAACCGAAGATAGCATGATCGATGTCGCCTCTTCTACCCCACACCAAAGGGTACCCGTAACATCTAGAAGATGTCTAGCTTTAAACAATGACGCACTTTCGGGCTAGCCTCCATACCCTAAATATCAACAAAGGCCGTGTGATGAGTATCCAAAATTTCCCCTTACCTAACATATATGATGTTTTAACCGAATTATTGTCATCATCCGAGAACGCTCAAGTAATCATCACATTGTATTCGACGATTCAAGGGAATGGCTAGGATGCATCTCCTATCTCATTGTAACGCCCGACTTCCATACATCCTTATTAAGTTAATTAATCAAGATTAGCAGCGTAAGACTTAGCTTAGCGGCTCGTTACCGCCGTACTTTCCACTTAGGAAAAATACAAGGCGACATTTAACCTTATCATAAAGTGACTTTACTCGATCCTCCACTTATTAAAGAAACACTATCATAACTAAAGAACATTTTCTAGAAATTTGCGGGAATTTCCTTTGTAAATTGGGCAACCAAAATTGGGAAAATGTTTTGGAAACCCGTTACAATAAAAACATCCCAAATCCAGAACTCAATGCTTTCGCTGAGCAACAACAAGGAGAGAATCAAGAGCACTTGTCGCTCATCTAGGAAACGAAATAAAACTTAAACTATTAAGACTAATTATTACAATATGGGACGCCCGCCTCAAAAGAAACGTAAACATAACCGAACTCTTAGCACGTAATTACTTCTATCTTGGGGAAAGATGCTCCGGTAACCTCAACCTGAAACCATTGTATCGACACGCCATCCACCAAGTGACAGCCAATAGTGACAAAACAAAACATTGATGGACACAGCCACAATGTCGAGTACTAACCCATAAAACATTTTTAACACATGCTTTGGTGTCTACGACTCTCACGTAATCAACATGTTCACATCATTCATAACCATATCACAACAATATTCACATTACTCACCATGTTTCATGACTTTTAAGTACTTTCGGAAATCATAGCAAGAGCCGTAACATCATCATAGTTCTTTCATATAAGAGCGTAAGGCATACTTTCATATCATCGAAATTTATAGAACATGTAGTTTGAATCATAAAGGAGATCATAAATCATTATCATCTTTCATTAACATAATCACCGCTCGAAAACTTTCATAATCATATCATAAGCTTCATCATTGTCTTTCCTTCTTACTTAAATCATATTGGTAGCTTGGCAAGTATAACTAAGGAACGTCTTCCCATAACTTACGTAAAGGCGGCCCACAACATCGGTGACACTTTCTGGTGCCCAAGCAAAAAAGGTGGCCACAACAAAGGTGACACTTTCGATGCCCATATTATGAACCGTAGACGTCTCCCAGGATACATAAAGGCGACCATAACATAGGTGACACTTTCGATGCCCAACTTATGAACCGAGACGTTCGCCTGAACATACGAAGGCGGCCACAATATAGGTGACACTTTCGGTGCCCACATCATTGACAGAAGGGCGGTCACAACATAGGTGACACTTGTGGTGCCCACAGAAAGGCGGTCACGACAAAGATGACACTTTCGGTGCCAATCATTAACCAGAAGGGCGGTCACAACAAAGGTGACACTTGCGGTGCCCACATAATACGCCAATAAGCTGTCTTTCACTTGAATTTATCATATTTTTCGTCTTTTAAGCATATCATAATCATCATGAGTAATTATATTCCTTTCATTCCATTCATATCATAACATCGTACTTTCATAACATCGTCGTTTTATAACATTATATCATATCATCATAAAACCCTGGGATTGAAACTGGACCCCCTATTGCTATTGAAGGTATGTATTATGGGATTGAAACTTCAATTACTCAATTTTAGGGTTTTTCTAGTAATTATTAGTCAATCAATTTTAGGGTTTTCTTCATATTCTTCAATTACTCATGAATTTTTAGGGTTTTCTTCATATTCTTGAATTACTCTTGAATTTTAGGGTTTTCTAGTAGGGTTTGTTTCAATTAAGCCAAATCTAGGTTTTGTGATTGTTCAAAGTTCCTGACTTTGGTTTGATTTTGGGTTTGTTGAGGTCATGTCAAATTCAAGCTACCAATCGCCTTGTGAGGTTCCAACCAAATGTGATTGTGGCATCAAACCTCACATCGGAGTGTCTTGGACAATCTGCTAACCCTGGGAGACGCTTTGTGGCTTGCAAATTCTACAACCCTACAACTGGTTGGCGTGGCTGCAACCTATTTAGGTGGCTGGATGATGGCATATTGGAGTGGCAAAGGGTTGTCACCAATGAGTTGGTGCTGGAAAGGAGAATGTTGAAGCAAGAAGTAGCATTGCTCAGGCATGAACTATGCCAAGTCCAAGAAGAAAAGGCCAAAGTTGATGCTGAGCATGGCAAATTAAACAAGAAATATAAGGCTTTGTCCTCTGATGTGAAGCATTTGAAGAAGAAGAAGACTAACTGGAATGTGGGTTTTGAAGCCTTGTTTTTTTTTGCAATTGGGATCATCTTTTGTCTCCTTGTTAAGGTTCTAGCCTAGGTGCTTAGTTTAGTTAATTGCAATGTGGTTCCTTGTCACTGATTTTGTATAACTTATTGTGTGTGACAAGTTAATTACTGTACTGAACTCAACTATGAAATGAAATTTGATTTGGTTAAACAAAATCTTGCCTTGCATTGCATTACCACAAAAGTTACCAATGTTACATAACATAATTCATAACTAATACCACAAATGTATCAAAATATTGTATATAAATTGAAATGTGGATCAAAAAACCATCTAGCCAAAATACATCTACTTAATCCCTAAACTATAAGTCTTCAGTTCTTATGGCTTCCACACAGGAGCTTTCTTCTCCTTAGATTGAACTTGTATTTTTGGCCTGAATGCTGGTTTAGGAGCTGCTATACTTGTTGGTCTGCTTGATTGGCTCTGTTGAGTGTGATGATGCTGAGAAAGGCCTGGTGTAGGCATGAAATTCGGCTGCATGAAGGACCATCGATGTGATGTTTGAGCTCAAGGCCTTGTTGTTGAGGTGCTTCCTTGGTGGGTCTCATTGATTTCCGAAAAAACAAATGTCGATGAGGGAAGATAAACATATGTAATTGATTAAAAAAGAGCATCATTACTCGTCCAAGCACCCTCTCCATATTCCTTTGTCTTCTGTTAACAACCCAAGCATCATTAGAGGGGGGTCTGCCACCTTTTTTCTTTTCTTTATGAGGGGCAGGAGGTGCTGTGCACTTTGTTTTGTAGTGGCCAGGGTTGCCACAATTGCTGCACTTGTTCTGCTTCTTTTGTCTCTTCACAAGGTTCTTCTCAGCATCTTCACCCTTTTCCTTCCTCCTCTTTTTCAAAGATGGTCTACCGTGCATCTTTCTCGATCACGAGGGGAGTGGCCGAACTTGGTTGGACCTTTCCCCCTTGTTTCATCCCTGCATAGGCTTAATGTGTGGATTATAAGCCTCTATGTACTTATCTTTGCTATACCATGCACCCACAAAGTCCTCGGGTTTTTGTCTCATCTTAATGATACAAGCCCAAGCATGTGGGCATGGTATACCAAGCTTAGCTCCCAGGTGAAAACAAGTGGTGTGTTGTCTCTCAAATTGACAATATACCCGTCACTATAATGGTCCACTTCCCATTCATTTTCCCTAGATGGCACAACCGTGCACTTTGGCCGGGAAGCTCCCACCCACTCAAACACTTTGCTCACATAAGGCATGAATCTGCCTTCATGCTTCTCAACTGCCTCCCATTTCTCATCATTTCTTCTCATCACATACCTTCTAATCCATTCTAGGCAGGTGACTATTGGTTTATCTCTTGCTTCCCTTAGCACAGAGTTAAAGGTCTCACAAAGGTTATTCAAGAGCATATTGGATTTGGAGGTTGTGCTAAATGCATGTCTAGCCCAATGTTTTGTGGGGATTGAATCTAAATAGTTAAAGGCATCTTCGACAAAAATCTAATGGATGCCATTTCAATATCAAAGTCAACCTAAACCAAAAAAGCATCTAAAAATCAAGCACAAGTGCATATAATTGGCATGAATGTAAAAATATTATTGTTTTATACCTTTGTACTTGACCCAGCACCTTCCGTAGTGCTCTTTAAACACTCGTGCCGAAAATTGTAGTTGAAGTTTGCCCATATATGCCGGCACGTAATCTAATCTCGCCTTGGGTACAACTACATCGACAAAGCTTCCAACAGCCCCTGTTCCAATACAAAGAAAGATAATTAATAAAAGTTTGTTAAGAAAGAAACAAATGTACAAAGGAAAGCAAATGTTTTACCTTCCGCCCGTCGACATCACAATCAAGCCTTCACCATCCACCAAGTCATATTCAACATCCCTCACCATCAACTCTAAAAAAACCAAATCCAACTTGATGTGTTTTCGGTTTCTACAATCGCCCAAGCCACTCGGGAATATTTGATTATTCCCATCCTTTGCCGACAAAGAACCAAGATCATACCTGGGTAGGCTCCCTTCAAGTGGCATCCATCTACCCCAATCAAAGGCCTCGCAACCTTTCTTGAACCCACTTTTGCAAGCTTCCAAACAAACATACATCCTTTGAAAGTGTGGTGGGGGCCTCTCAATTCCCTCAAGCACTACTATAGTCAAGATCCTGGGTTATATTTCGAGATGGCAAACCCATAATCAAATACCCTAGCATATTCCTCACCTCGCATCCCCATACAAAATCGCTTTGCTCTAGCCCTTGTAAACCAAGCTCTAAAGTACCCAATGTGAACCCCCGTGTCTTTGTAAACTCTATTACAAAACCCGACCAACTTCCATGTGGGATCGATCTCCACTCATCCAAGTATCTCTCGCCTAGATACTCCGAACCGACCTTAGAACTAGCATGAAAAAACCCACAAGTATGTTGCAACTTTAAGCTCTTAATCCGCATTTTGCCATCCTCACCCATCTTACTCACATGAATCTTAAAGTCGCACTTATCCTCTTTCTCACAAGTACATTCAACTATCTTCCCATGCTTCTTATCCCAAGGACAATCACATCTATTCCTACAATATACAAGTCACTCTACTCTTACCATTATGCAAAAAATAGTAATCATACTTGTTCTCTATACTCGTGGTGTCTAATTGCTTTCCTAACAACTACAACATCCGGGAATTTCAAACCTAAGCTCAACCGTATGTTCTTCTTAAAGTCGTCTCTGGGTTGAATGTTGGATAAAAGTCCAACTCATCATCCGACCCCTCAAGGCTCCTCAACTCTTCGAGTCATATTCAATCTCTTTAGCTAGAGGCCCACTAAATCCTTCTTCTCTTACCTCTTCTACCTTAAATGAATCTCGCTTTCCCCTTCCCTTTCTGTTTTTCCTTTTTAATTTGTGCATTTGCAAATCCGAGATACTCTCATTTAACCTAGAACTCTTCCTCCTAACTCTAGGACCCTCCCCAACTTCTTCACAGTCCTCTTCACATGGAACAAAATCCACATCTAGATCGGGACCACTCGAATCGAAGACCACTCACCTTCACCACTCCAATCCTCACCATCCACTCCAAGACCCGCACAACTTTTACTACCCTTTTTCCCTTTATCGACCTTGCCTTTCTTTGCACCCTTCTTATTCCTTGCCTTCCCTTTGTGAGCAACAGCTTTCCTCCTAGGTGTGAGTTTTAAGGAGCCGCCGCAGATCCGCTAGTGGGTGCCGCTATTTGTGGGTTTTGAAGAAGGTGTTGCGATGTGCCGGTTGTAGTTGTTGTCTTTATTGGGGATGATGTTGGCTTAGGGTTCAATTTCGAGCCTCACTTTTTTGTTTCTTAGTGGCACTACTCACCTTTGCTTTGGTTTTTTTGGTTCCCTTTTTTCTAGCTTCAATCGAGGGGGGTGAAAATGTTTTTCCCAATCATCCTTATTCATCAACACAACCTCCGGATCATGCTTCGAAGCCTATTGCTCTTCCCCGACCGGGCTTCCTCACGCATGTTCCGTGCTCTTTCTTGATGGGCGTAGAGGGTAGTTAGGTTTGGTTTTGGACTCCTTTTCGGGGCTCACATACAACACATTTTTGGTCCCAATTGGGCTAATTGACTCAAGCATTGACTCTTCCAAGGCCCACAAGATAACCCCGTTGTTTAAATCCCTCCCATAAACCATCTGCATTACATCATCTTCATCTTCTAATTTCACCCTCCCATTTGTCAAATTCCTCCCATGAAGCCTAAACCAAATACTAAAATTTGTTGGCACACTCCTCATTACAATATTGTACGCAGCAATAACCTCTCTTCTAATACCTACAACACTTACATCCGTTTTCCTTAAATTTGTTTTCATATACATTCCACCCCCTTATACCGGAGTTCTTCCCTTTTCTCGTTTCAAACTCTCCCCAACCCATATATTTAAGTTAATAGCATCAATATCCTCCTTGCAATTAGGGCATACACAAAGAACACAGCATTCACCAACTTATATATTATTACCAAAACCAACGAAAAGCATAAAAAGGAGAAACAAAGGTTCATGCTTTTTTTCAATTTAACAAAGCACATGGGCCACAAATTACTTAATTGATTACACTAAGGGAATAATTTAATCATCTGTATTAGTGGGTAATTATTTAATTGATTGTTCAATTCAATTTAAGCAATTAAACAATTAGGGTTTTCAATTAGTTCAATTAAAAATTAGGGCTCCAAAGCAATAAACAATGCCACATCATACAAAGCTCCATAAACCAATTCAGGGAATAAATGAAATACCATTGCTGTAGTTTTCCCTCTTTATTGAGTTGAAAAAGAGTTTTTCCTCTTCCCTTCATACCCTTTTCTACCGCATCTTTGCTCATTCTTCTGGGTCAATGACAGTGACAACTTACTGCACTCAGTGATGTAAGAAATTCGGAGTGAAAAGTGATGAAGATTCGGAGTTTTGACCAGGGAATCTTCGTGCAAATGGTAATTTTGAGGAGAGAGAGTGAATTAATGGAAGATGACAGAGGAAGGTGGAGAGGTTGGTAATCCGGGATTAAATGGGGGTATAAGTGACATTTCACAAGTGTTTTGGAGGAAAATGAAAAAGTTGACTTTAACCGACTAACGTTTCCCCGTTAGTCGGGTAGTGCTACTCAAACTTTTAAAATTTATAAGGTAGTTGTTTTGAAAAAAAAATTATATAAGGTAGTTATTTCTAAAAGTGGACATTTATAAGGTAGTTTCGACAAAAAGGCTTTAGTTTCCCTCATTAAACCGGCAAAAGGGTGTGGAATTTGGGGTTTCCAAAATTAGTAGGAAGAGGTGTTAGGAGAGAAATCAACTTTAGTTTCCTATGTAGGAATTTGTGCCTTGAATCTCGGTTGAATATCGTTGAAGGGAGTCGTTCGTAGGGCCGCCCTGGCCAAGTCGGGCAAGCGCCCGACCTGCCGGCGAGGTCGAAAGTCCAAGCCGGGGCTGGGAAGCATGGCGCCCGATGGCGCGGGCGTGTTCGCCCAACCGGGTATAGTTACCTCGAACTACGACCGGGCGATGATCACCCGATCGGGCACGAGACCAAATCTCGGGAGTGGCGTATTACCGCCCCGATCGGGCGGATGTCGCCCGACCCGATCCGCGGTGGGCTTTTGATGCTGAAACACGTTTTCCTAAACGGGGTATAAATAGGTTTTAAACCTAATTTGTTTATTCGACGAATTAGTCATTAATTACATCTGTAATTCTGGTTTTCCTCAAGAGCAATAAAACTATTCTCTCTTTGCCCGTGGATGTAGCCAACACTCCGTTGGTGAACCACGTTAAATCTGTGTGCGTTTTTCTTTTGTTTTGCATTCGATTATTTGTTCTTTCTCATATCTGTCATAACAAATTGGTATCAAGAGCTTTGGTTTTTCGATCTGGGTGAGAAAGATGTCTGGGATGAATGTGAAAATTGATAAATTCACTGGGAGAAACAAGTCACCGCGTGGCAAATCAAGATGCGGCTTTACCGAATCAACAGGAGTGTGGGCACCGTTGCAAAGAAGTCATCGGATTCATTTACCGCCGAGATGGCCATTCGGAGGAGAAGGCACATTCAAAGATTATGTTGTGTCCGGCGGACGACATAATCACCGAAGTCACTGAGTCCTGAAACCGCCGCCGGTCTATGGTCAAGTTGGGAGAGTCTATACATGACGAAATCTCTAACCAACAAGTCGCTCCCAAGCAACGTCTCCTCCCTCGCGTATGTGCGAAGGTACGTCTCTTAGGGACCATCTAGAAAAATTGAATACTATCTTACTAGATCTTCGTAATATTGATGTTAAAGTAGATGATGAGGATGCTGCTTTAATTCTATTAGTATTTTTGCCTTTATCGTATGAGAATTTTGTGGATTCTTTTATTGTTGGGAAAGATAGTCTGTCATTAGAAGAATTAAGATCTGCACTTCATACTAGAGAGGTTCGCCATCGTGTCCGGTAGGACAGTACAGATAATCGAGCCTCGAGTTAGTGGCCGCAGTGGTGCGGACATGGGAATTTCGGGAAATGGAATTTCAGAAATTCGGAAATTCCAAGGGGGGGTCCTAAACCTAATGATATCTGTAATCACTGTAAGGAGAAGGGGCATTGGAAAAAGGAATGTCTAAAAAAGAAGCATCAAGAAAAAAAATATGGGTCTGGTTCTGCTGCTGTTGTAGCAGAAAATTCGAATTCTGAGGATGACCTTGCTTTAGTTGCTAATGAACAAACATATTGTAGTGATGTGTGGGTTTTAGATTCTGGAGCGTCGTATCATATGAGTCCTCGTAGGGAGTGGTTCACTACTTATGAGAAGGTAGATGGGGGAAATATTTCAATGGCTAACGATGGCAGCCTCGTAAGACAGGTTGGGATAGGCTCTATTAAGATCCGGACACATGATGGTACATTTTGCACATTGAACAATGTTAGGCGTGTTCCACAGTATGACCAAGAATCTCGATTTCACTTAGGGTCGTTAGGACAAGAAGGGGTTCGGCCAGGAGGTGGGGTGGAGCTTGTATGTCCGCAAGCGGTTCAAAGGATGTGTCGAAAGGGGTCAAGTGTGGTACTTTTTATGTTTTGCAAGGTTCTGCTCTCTCAGGTTCAGCTGTTGTTGCTTCATCTGAAATTCCAAAAGAGGATATGACCAAGCTATGGCATATGAGACTTGGGCATATGAGTGAGAGAGGGATGCAAATCCTCTCTAAGGCAGATCTTCTGGGTGGCAATAAGGTCACAAATCTTGAGTTTTGTGAGCATTGTGTTTTTGGGAAACTACATCGTAGCAAGTTTCCTAAGGGCATTCACGACGAATAAAAGGTACTGGATTATATCTACTCGATTGTTGGGGTCCTTCACGTGTGGAATCTTTGGGAGGTCACGTGTATATCCTTCATCGATGATTTTTCAAGAATGACTTGGTTGATTATTATGAAGTTAAAAGGTGAAGCTTTCAAAAATTTCAAGCAAAGTGGAAGACACTCACTAGTGGAAAAACCTTATCTCGTCACTTAGTAACAGATTCGGTTTTTACAAAACCGCATCTGAAAATCAACAAAAAAAAGGGAGGGAAAGCTGGGCAGAAAATCTGATCCGGTCCTTTAGTGAACCAGATCAGATTTTAGAAACTGTTGCGGTTTTCTAGAATCTGATCCTGTTCACAAGACCGGATCAGATTGTCTGTTATTATTTGTCAACACAAAATCCCGTGTTTTTGTTTCCCTCGCATTCACCCATTTTCGCCCCCTCCTTCGCCGATTTTCGTTTCTCGCCTCGCTCCCTTAGACTAAGCAAGCTCAATTCCTCCCTCCACTAGTGAGTTCGACCACGCACCACCACACCTCACCGCCAACCACCTGAGACCGCCACCCGAAGCTTCCACCACCAGCTGATTCCGCCGCCACCCGAAAGCTTCCACCATCAGTTGGGCGCCCTAGGTTGCGCACCACTACTGCTGCAAGTCTGTGCCCTAGCTTGCGCACCACCACTCCACTCTCTCGCTAGCTTGCCGCACCTCCACCTTCCTCCTCCTAAACCACTACATTCCTCCTCCACCCCCTCCCTAAACAACTACATTCCTCCTCCACCTCGCCCTAGGTAACTAAAAGTTCATAACTTTATTGTAATCTCATATTTCAAGCTTCAAGTTTATAATTCATTGTAGTTTTATGAATAATTGTTAGTGAAATTAGGTTGTATAATAGTTAAATGGTTTAAAGTTTATTGATTTGAGTTAATTTGATTTTAGTTTAAGTAGTTAGTTTGATTTTTTAGGTTAAAAAAACTAGGGCTTTGGTGGGGTTGTTGTTGTGGTTGTTGTATTCGTGGTTGTTATTTTTGTGGTTGTTGGGTTGTTGTTGTACTTAAATTAGTTTAGTTTAGTTTAGTTTTGTTTACTTTAGTTTAGTTTAGTTTAGTTTTGTTTGATTTGCTAATTTATACTAATGTTAAGTTTAAACTTTGTTGTTGATTATTGAAGCTAGCTAGTGACGGAGTGTCGAGTTCGATTTCCCTATTTACAACCTTGATATTGGTATGTTATCACTCATATTTAACTTTCTTTCATAGTAAATTGGTTTATATGTGCAAATATGTATATAAATATCGTTGAATTGAGATTAGATGTAAAATGTTTTGTTGTTTAAAAACCTATGTATGCATCATCATATCATATGCCTAAATACTCGTTCGAGACTTACTCATTAGGAGTAAGTCCGGAATAGTCCCCCGGTTTGGGATCGTTCTTAGATGTTTAATCTCATTTAGGTGGTGAATGTATGTCTTTATTTCGATTCTGAGAGGAAAATCTTGGCTCGTCATTTCCCTACTTTTGTTATTCGGGTACATATGTAGATATAAGTAACTATATATCAACATCGTATACTTGGAGAACCGTAGGGAAATGCTCGGATTTTCCGTAGAATCGAAAAGAAGGCATACATTCACTAAGTGAGATTAGACATCTAAGGACGGGTTAGGTCGAGTGGTAAGGACCCTTGTAAAGCATGCCTAATTTCATTAAATATATATGGTTCATAAACTCTAATCATGTAATGAAGTTCGTCATTGATACGAGGTACTTGTTGCTTGTGTTTAATTAGAGGTCCGATTGAAATGAATCGGGCATGGATGTATGGTAGTCGCAACACGTGTGAATTCGTGGATGGGGTCTTTACATTTTGTGATGCTGCATTAAGTCATCAGGCTGCAACGGGAACCGAGGGGTTTTATTGTCCTTGTGTTGATTGTGTAATGTGGGCATGGTTAGTAGCATTGGGTCGCTTAGGGAGCATATCTTTCGTCGCGGGTTTAGGCAAGACTACCATGTATGGGTTTGGCACGGTGAGGAGGGTATATATGATGGTGGGAATGCCATTGTTAACTATGTGCATGAAGGAGGTGAGTTTTATGTCATTGAGAATGACAAGAACATCGAGGACGAATATGAGGATACTGAAGTAGAGGATGACGATGATGAAGGGGACCATATCGAGGAGATGATGGAGGGGGTGGATGATCATGCTGGGAAACAACCTCGTATTTTTTAGTGCATGATCGAGGCATCTCGAAAACCGTTGTATCCCGGTTGTACGAGGTACACTAAGCTGACGGTCGTGATAACACTCTTCAATATCAAGACGAAAGCCGGTATAAGCGACTCTTGTTTCACTTCCTTGTTGCAAGCCTTTGGTGATATGTTGCCGGACGACCATGAACTACCCAAGTCGAACTACTATGTTAAGAAACTGATGTGTCCCTTCGGTTTAGAGTACCAGAGGATACATGCTTGTCCAAACGATTGTGTGCTATATCGAAATGAATATGAAACTATGGATGAGTGTCCTCGATGTGGGAAGTCGCGTTACAAGCGCAGGGGTTAGTGATAAGAAAGGGCCTCCAGCAAAGGTGATGTGGTATCTTCCGATTATACCATGATTCAAGCGCATGTTTTCAATTAAACAAGATGCTAAGAACTTGAGGTGGCATGCAGAACGAAGGAAAAAGGACGGTTTTCTCAAACATCTGGCTGATTCTCCTGAGTGGAAAGGTATCGATCAGCTGCATAAGATCTTTGGTACCGAGGACGTAAATTTGAGGCTGGGCCTATGCACGGATGGGATGAACCCATTTGGCACTCATAGTTCTCAACATAGTACGTGGCCTAGGTTCTTCTAGTTATATAAAACTTGCCTCCTTGGTTGTGCATGAAACGCAAGTACATCATGTTGTCGATTCTTATTTCGGGCCGAAAGTACTGAAACGACATAGATGTCTACCTCCAACCACTTGTTGATGATTTGAGAAAAATGTGGGATGAAGGAGTTTCTGTGTATGACATAAATGCTAATGAGGTATTCACATTGCGTGCCATGCTTTTATGTAGGGGTGAAAGTTCGGTGTACGGTTTGGATTAGGGCCTAATCCAATCCGATCCGAACAAAATTTGGATTTTAATTTTTCCAATCCGAATCCAAACCAATTAGAGTTTGAATCCGATCCAATCCAATCCGAATTTTCATACTCTAGATTGGATCCGATCCGAAAATCCGATTTTTTAGAACTTAGTTTTTCGATGAAATAAATTAAGCACAACAACATAACTTTAGTAGATTTAGGAAATGAGGAATTAAGTGCTGTTAGGGTTTTAGGGGAAGGGTGAAGTGCTACACCTACTGGGGTATGGACTAGGTTTTTTTTTTATAAAAAAATTCAGTTAAGCACTTAAGCCCAATCCAAATACATAATACAAGGCATATTACTATTTGGTTATATTGGATTTTTTGGATCCAATTACCCTTAATCCAATCCGATCCGAAAATCCAATTTTTCAAAAAATTTCAATCCGAATCCAATCCGAACACAGCTTGAATCCGATCCGAATTACTAATTCGGATTGGATTGATTGATTTTGGATTTTATCCGAATAACTTTCACCCCTACTTTTATGCACTCTTAATGACTATCCCGCTTATGAAAACTTATCCGGTACAAGAACAAAGGGAAGAAAGCATGCCCGATTTGTATCGACGACAAAGAATCTAAATACATTACTACTTGTCACAAAGATGTTTATATGCGGACCCAAAGGTTCCTTCGACGCGACCATCCTTATCGTAATAAGAAGAAGGCATTCGATGAAACAGTTGAGGAAGGGGTTGCTCGTAGACCATTGACTGGTATAGAGGTTTTTGATCAGGTCAAGGGCATTGAAACGATATTCGGTTAAGGAGCAAGTGATGGTGCTAAGGGACTTTGGAAAAGGAGTCTATTATGTGGAAACTTCCATATTGGAGAGATCTGAGAGGTTAGACATTGTCTCGACGTCATGCATATAGAGAAAATGTATGTGACGCCATTCTCGGGGGACACTTATGAATATTCCACATAAGACAAAGGATAGCAAAGGGGTGCGACTGTATCTGGAAAGTGAGGGGCTTCAATCAGAACTATGGGCTCAAAAGAGGGGCACTAAGAAAAGAAAGAAAAAAGAGAAAGTGTCTAGTAAAGGAAAAGGAAAGGGAAAAGAAAAGGAAAATGATGATGATAGGAACTATTTGCCTCCGCTTGCTACACTCTATCTAGAGCCGAGAATCGACTTTTTTTAGTAGTCTTTGTACAACATTAAGGTTCCATCAGTGGTACTCATCGAACATGAAAAGATTTGTTACCTTAGACGGTGAGTTGAAATTATCGAGTATGAAGTCTCACGATTGTCATGTAATGATGCAAGTATTCTTACCGATTGCAATTCGAGGGATATTGCCGAAACACGTGAGACACACCATAACAGAGCTCTCGTTCGTTTTTCAATACTATATGTAGCAAAAAGTTACAACCGTCGAAGCTTGATGCCTCCTGACATCGGCGTGATAGAGACTTTCGTGCAAGTTTGAGATGTATTTCCCACCGCTTTCTTCGACATTATGGTCCATTTGGTTGTACATCTAGTTCGAGAAATTAAGCTATGTGGTCCGGTGTTTTTAGGTGGTGCTATCCCTTTGAGAGACATATGGGCTCTTTGAAAGATAAAGTAAGGAATCCAAATAAGAACCGTAAGGAAGTATAATTCAGGGATTATGAGTGAAGAGGTCGGTAATTTTGTGGCCGAGTTCTTAACTAATGTTGATCCTATTTGACTTCCTTCATCTCGACACGAGGCGCATTAGGGGGGGTAAAGGTACACTTGGTTCCAAAATGATCGTACCTCCCCGTTGAAAGGCGCATACAAGCACACTTATTTGTATTGCAAAAGATATGGTACAGTCCATCCCTACTTGGATGAGCATATGAAGGAGTTGCACGATCGAATCCGTAAAGGGACTAGAGCATTGATGCGCTTGCATATTAAGACGTTTATTAATTGGTTCCATAACCGATTAATGCGTGAAGTAGATTCCAATGTTTCGAAACTCAAGTGGCTAGCATTTGGTCCTCGAGAAGTCAGGCACTCCTACAGAGGGTTATGATGTTAACGGATATACGTTTGGGACGCATCGTCAAGATCAAAAGTCGAGATCTCTGCGTGAATAGTGGTGTTTCAAGAGATGCATCATCTACACAAGATGCAAGTGCCAAAGACAAGTCTCCTATCGATGCTAGATTGTTATGCTATGGGCGGGTTCAAGATATATGGGAGCTCGACTACCTCGGGTTTCACTGGCCCGCTTATTTCGATGCAAGTGGGTTGATTATAACCTGGCGCTACATCGAAAAAAGATGACCTTGTGGATTTACTCTTGTAGACTTGGGTCGGTTGCGTGATAGTGAAGAGCCATTCGTGCTTGCATCCGTTTTTCCTTAAAAACCGGATCAGTAAATGATTTACTGATCCGATTTTGGACCGGATTAGTAAATGATTTACTGATCCGGTTTTGGACCGGATTAGTAAATGATTTACCGATCCGGTTTTGGACCGGATCGCAAATAATTTAAATTGCTGCGAGCCCACCTAATGCGGACCAAAACCGACCGCAAGTCTTGCCACCGCATCGATGAGCTTTTTTCTACTAGTGATCGGTGGAAAATCAAACTGGGAAGAAGATCAAAAGGTTACGAACTGATAATGGTCTGGAGTTCTGTTTGTCTGAGTTCGATGAGTTCTGTAAGAATGAAGGGATTGCTAGGCATCATACAGTCAGGGATACACCACAGTAGAATGGTGTAGCTGAACGAATGAATCAGACACTTCTGGAGAGAGCTCGGTGCATGCTCTCTAATGCTGGGATGACTAGGAGGTTTTGGAGAGAAGTCGTTAGTACATCATGTTATTTGATCAACCGTGGACCTCACTCTGGAATCAATCTCAAAACACCATATGAGATGTGGTCAGGTAAACCTGCATATTACTCTAATATGCGAGCTTTTAGTTGTAGTGTTTATTATCATGTAAATGAGGGTAAATTGGAGCCAAGAGCCAAGAGCCAAAAATGGAGTATTTGTAGGGTATGGGGATGGGGTGAAAGGTTATAGAATTTGGTCCCCGTCTGAGGGTAGGGTTATACTGAGTAGAAATGTCGTCTTTGATAAAAATTCTATGTTTAATCCTACTGTGAAGTCTATAGTTGTAGCAGATAGTGGTAGTGTTGATAAACAGGTGGAGCAGCAAGTCACTCATGCTGAGAGTGATGAAACACAAGAAGATGATCAACACATTAATTCTGAAGCACCACAATCTTCAATGCCAAGTAAAGAGGCGCCTAGCCTGCTGGGAGCCGTCCTATGAGGACGAATTTTGGGAAACCCCCAATTAGATATGGTTTTGAAGATATGGTGGCTTATGCACTGTAGATTGCTGAGGAGGTGGATGTCTATGAGCCATCTACGTACAGGGAGGCAGTTACATGTACGGAGTCTACCCATTGGCTTGCTGCTATGGGAGATGAGATGGAGTCACTTCATAAGAATGAGACTTGGGAGCTTGTGCCTAAGCCTCCAGGGAGAAAAATTGTTACTTGTAAATGGGTTTTCAAGAAAAAGGAGGGGATGACATCTGCAGAGGGGGTCAAGTATAAGGCTCGACTGGTTGCAAGAGGGTTCACACAAAGGGACGGAGTTGACTACAATGAGATTTTTTCACCTGTAGTCAGACATACTTCTATCAGGGTGCTACTAGCAATAGTTGCACATCAGGATTTTGAGCTTAAGCAACTGGATGTAAAAACAACTTTTCTACATGGAGAGTTGGAAGAAGAGATATACATGGCTCAGCCAGATGGTTTCCAGTGTTCCCAGGGAAGGAAACTTTTGTTTGCAAGTTGAAGAAGTCCTTATATGGGCTAAAGCGCCTCCGAGGCGATGGTACAAGAGGTTTGATAGCTATATGATGGAGCTAGGCTACAACAGAGTTCATATGATTGTTGTGTGTACCACAACAAGCCGACAATGGATCTTTCATCTACTTAGTGCCGTATGTAGATGATATGTTGATAGTGCTAGGAACAAGTCGGATGTTCGAAGTTCAAGGAGCTTCTCAAAGGCTCGAATTTGAAATGAAGGATTTGGGTGTAGCTCGGAAAATTTTGGGTATGGAGATTTATAGGGAGAGGGCAATGTAGAAGCTTTTCTTGTCACAAAGAGGATACATTGAGAAGATATTGCTTAAGGTTTGGCATGTCAACAACAAAACCTATAGATACTCCAAGTGCTTACAATAGTCATCTGTCCGTTGCTTTTGCACCTAAGTCTCGCCGAGGAGAAGGAGTACATGAGTCGGGTTCCTTATGCTAGTGCAAGAGGGAGCTTGATGTATGCCATGGCTTGCACTAGGCCGGATCTTACACATGCAAATAATGTTGTTAGTAGGTTCATGGGTTATCCTGGTAAGGAGCATTGGCAGGCAATCAAGAGGATCTTTCGGTATCTTAGAGGTACGTCAGATATTGGTCTTATTTATGGAGGTGATGTGACATGTTTAGTTACTGGATTCTCTGATTCTGATTATGTTGGGGATGTAGATGGTAGGAGATCTATGACTGGTTATGTTTTCACTCTTGGTGGTTCTGTTGTGAGTTGGAAAGCTACTTTGCGGCCTACGGTGACTTTGTCTACCACCAAGGCGGAGTATATGGCCTTAACAAAAGCGCATAAGGAGGGAATCAGTTAAAGGGGCTAGTCGGTGATTTGGGTCTACATCATGATCGAGCGATAGTGTATTGGGACAGCTTGAGTGCGATATGCTTGGCCAAGGATCAAGTTCATCATGAGAGGACTAAACACATAGATGTCAAAAATCATTTCCTGAGGAGTGAGACAAGGGTTAAGGTGAAGAAGGTAGGTACAGCTGATAATCCTGCTGATATGCTCACCAAGCCGGTTCCGCAGAGTAAGTTTCAACATTGTTTGGACTTGCTCAATGTTCGAGTTTGTTAATTGCCCTTTGTGGCAAGTCTGGGGCCCTTAGGGGCTAACCGGTGTCCTTCGTGGACAAATGGGTCAAAGTTGCCTTTCGGGGCAAACTGCGTTCGGGGAGAATCGGGCATTGTGTTAAATGCATCCGTTATCCGGTTTTCCCGGTTCATTGTGAGAGGATTCAAGTCAAGGTGGAGATTTGTAGGAATTTCAGTGCCTTAAACCGGCTGAATATTGTCGAAGGGAGCCGTCTCGAGGCCGCCCTGGCCAAGTCTGGGCAAGGTGCCGTCGACGGGCGGAGTCGAAGGTCCAAGCCGGGGCTTGGAAGCGTGGTGCCCGATGGCGCCGGGCGTAGTTATCGAACTACGACCGGGCGATGGTCGCCCGACGGGCGCGAGACCAAATCTGGAGTGGCGTATTACCGCCCGATCGGGCGGATGTCGCCCGATCCGATCGGGCGGTGGGCTTTTGACGCGGAAACGCGTTTTCCTAAACGGGGTATAAATAGGTTTTAAACCTAATTTGTTTATTCGATGAATTAGTCATTAATTACATCTGTAATTTTGGTTTTCCTCAAGAGCAATAAAACTATTTTCTCTCTGCCCGTGGACGTAGCCAACACTCCGTTGGTGAACCACGTAAATCTGTGCGTTTTTCTTTGTTTTGCATTCGATTATTTATTCTTTCTCATATCTCGTCATAACATCCTTCTTAGGCCAAATTCCATTGAACATATTTTAAATAGCTAAAAACCCAAAATATATTAAATAATATTATCCTTATAAAATTAAATTAGTAAACACATTGCAAATATCTAAATTAAAAATTCATACTATAACTCAAATAAAATAAGAATTTTCAAAATATAATTAGCTTAATAATTATAGTTAACGCTAAATAAAACACTCTTAAGAATCGGGGTATTACACTCATGCATTACAGTCCCATTAAAACCTCCATATTCTAGTCCATATCTCCATATCCACCACGTCGCTTACATTTGTAAATCCCTCCACTTCATCACTAGTTATGAATCTTCCTTCCTCATCCACAACCAATGGATCTCTCTAAATGTTAATATTCAAGCCATTGCCAACCATCCAAATCATATCCTCCTTAAATAAGGCGTTGGAGCTCCACACACTTTTCGAGGAATAACTACATGAATAACCTAATGAGACTTCAACAAACGAGCAGTTGGGGTAATATTTGCCTTTCATCACTCGACCTATTCACGACTCATGAGCTCAAATACGACGCCAAGCATGACGGTATAGGAGAGCGATCGTTAAAAACTGAAAGGTCTTTGAACCCCATGCCACGTCACTAAAAGGTCTTTTCCAATGCAATCTCCGTTGGGTCCCATTTTACCCCCACCGAAGCCATCGCCGAGTGTATATTCCGAATGATCGAGACGGAAGCTTGTACACACCCATGAGATAAGCCGAATGGCTTGAACAACTAATTTCGGGAGAACTTTCTTTAATTTCCAACTCAGACAAAAACTTCTCTTTCCACCTTGCAATTTCTTCCATATTCTATCTACTAGTGCACTAAATACAATTTTCTTCGATCTCCCCACAACAGCTTGGAATGCCTAGATATTTCTTACATTTATCAACTTGACTCATGTTCGTAATCGCCATCAAGTCTTCCCTCTACGCCGTGGTCACCCTTTTTACAAAAAGAAACATCCAACTTGTCGTAATTGATTTTCCACCCTAATGATGCTTCATAGGAGTTGAGAATATTAACGACAATTGAACAATCCCTGTCGATTGGCCCTAGTCATCCGCAAATAAAATATGTAAGATTTGAGGTCCGTTACTGGCTCACTTTCTCTCCATGCATGTAATAACTCTTGTACTTTAATTTGTATCATTTTAAAAAAACATCAACAACCAAAATGAAAAGGTATGGAGAGAGGGGATCTACTTGATCGGAGACCTTTAGACGGTGTCACGTAACCACTAACTCCTCCATTGATCACAAGGCATGAGGTTTATGTTAGTAAACATTTAATTCTTGTTATTTTCAATGGAGTTTTAGTTATTTTTAGCCATTGTGTAATATCCCGAAAATTTAAGCTTCATTAACATTAATAATTAGCTTAATAAATTATTTAAAAATTAATTAATTTAATCACATCTCTAATATATTTGAAATAAAATAAAATCTAATATTTGATAAAATAAGCTAAGTTAGTATGGTTGTATAAAAACTTACTAATTTTGGTAATAGCTAAAAATAGGAAAATTTTCTAAAATTTGAAAACTACCATCCACACATTTCATCTTCTTCCTCAAGCTCCATCTCCTTGCTCCCCAAGGCTTCTAGAAGACTTTGCTCCCCAAGTATTCTTCACCATTAAGCCTCCATTAGTTTAATTGAGTTTTACTCCTAAAATTTACTATAAATAGTATGTCAATTTCACTATTCATGACTGTTGGAATCAAGGCTTGAAAAGCCTTTGTCTTCTTTTCTTTAAATGTCCCACATTGCTTGTGGAAGGGAATACTTCCTTGTTTTTATATTCCCTTCTTCCTTATTCTCATTGAGTTGGTACTTGAGATGCTTTTGTGGTTGGATATCATGCTTTGGTTTGGGCTTGCTATCACACACGCGCGCGCGCCGCCCGCCAGGGCCATGGGCCTTGGGCTTTGGGCCTTGGGCCTTGGGGAATAAACTTAACTTAACTATCTTTTTGGACCCAGGCTGGTTGCGTGTGTATATGTTGTGGGAAGACTGTAACACAGAACCATTCATTCTCTTCCTTTCTTCTTCCTGGGTACGTGCTAATCTCCATAGCCTACTCTGTTAGTGGTGACAGTTTAGGTTGCTGTGTTAACCTTGGGGAGCTTTCCGGCCAGATCGATTACCACCGTTGTCGGGCCGTAATTGCTTTCAAGTCAGTGGTCTCCTACCACGGCACAACCTTGAAATCTGTTTTCTTCCTTGCCATTGCGATTGTCAGTTAATAACAATTTGAAAGCAATTACCTTATTTGCAATGGCTGACGTTTCCAATAAATCCATGGCTCATCTTTCTAAACTTGAGTCCCTCGACGGAACAACTACAAACGCCGGGCTCAAAACCGCTAATGTTCTTTGAACAGCTTGGACATCGACTACGTTCTTTTCAAGGCCCGTCCCGCCGCCGTTATTTCTACGAGTGATTCATCCTCTTCTCCTTCGCTTCGTCTTTAAGAAGAATGAGGACGAAATTCTAAAATATGAGAAAGATAATAAAACTGTTCGTTTTCACCTCCTTAATCTTATGACAAACAATCTGTTTGATTTATTCATGGTTCATAAATCATCTAAACTGATTTGGGACCTTGAAAAGAAATATGGGGCTGATGATGCTGGGAAACAAAAGTATGTTGTCGGAAAGTGGCTGGCTTTCCAGATGGTTGATGACAAACCTGTCATGGACCAAGTTCATGTCTACGAAAATTTGTGTGCTGATGTCTTAAATGAAGACATGAAGATTTGCGAAGTTTTTCAAGCTAATGTATTCTTTGGAAAAATTTCCCCCTTCCCCGGAGAGAGTTCCGTAATAATCGAAACATAGGAAAGAGTTTCGTCTCTTCAGAACTCATTAGTCATATGAGGATTGAAGAGGCAAACCGAATCAAGGACAATCGTGACTCGTTGTTGTTAATGTTACCAAAGCTAACCTGGTGGAATCTCGCCGTCGCTTCATCATCGGGCCCGATAAGTTTAAGGGTAAAGGTAAGAAGGTCAACAACAAAGGTAAGAAGCAAGGGAAATTCAACAAACCCGATGGTAAGATTCGAAGAGGTCTGTTTCTTTGCTATGTATGTGGCAAGCCTGATCATAAGGCTTACCAATGTCCTCAACGCCAAGGTTCTGTTCAAAAGCAAGCTCCTCAAGCTAACCTTGCTGAATCTGATGACATTATTGCTGCTGTGGTTGTTGAAGCAAATCTGATCGAGAATAGTTCTGATTGGATTTTGGATGCCGGGGCCTCGAGGCATTTCTGTGCAAACAAGGAGCTTCTCCATGACTTCCAGGATGCTACTCGAAGGTGAGTGTGTTTACATGGGCAACGCGCAGAATCGCCGGAGTGCTTGGACAAGGAAAGGTCACTCTAAAACTTACCTCGGAAAAACCCTCTCCCTTTCAAATGTTTTGTATGTTCCTACTATGCGTCGCAACCTAGTGTCCGGTACCTTGTTAAACAAAGTCGGTTTGAAAATTGTTTTGAGGCCGACAAGGTTGTAATGACTCGTGGTGGGGAGTTTGTGGGGAAAGGGTATTTAAGTGGGGGTTTATTTATTTTGAATGTTGCTTCTTCTGTTGTCCCGCTTTTAATAAAACTATTTCTGGTTCTTGCTTATATTGCTGAGTCTTTAAATTTATGGCATGGTAGATTAGGGCATGTGAATGTTGCTTCTATTAAGAGACTAAGGACCTTAGATTTAATTCCTAATCTGTCCTCAACAGAGTTTTCTAAGTGTCCAATATGTGTTGAAGCAAAATTTACTAAGAAACCTTGCAAAACCGTGACTCAAAGGACCACACAACTTCTAGAATTGGTTCATACCTGACTTAGCCGATTTTCGTAACACTAGAAGTAGAGGAGGGAAATTTTGGTACATTTCTTTTGTTGATGATTATTCGAGGTACACTAAGTTATACCTTCTTAAAGCCAAAAGTGAGGGCAGAGGAAGCTTTTATAAAGTATAAGGTCAAGTAGAAAACCAACTTGATAGGAAAATCAAGAGGGTTAGGTCTGATAGGGGTAGAGAGTATGAGAACTTCTCTTTGAATGACCACTGTGAGAAATTGGGGATCATTCATGAACTTAGTGCACCCTATGTACCTCAACAAAATGGTATAGTCGAACGGAAAAAACGTGTCTTTGAAAAATATGATGAATGCTATGCTTGTAAGTTCGGGTTGCTCGATGAAATGTGGGGGAAGCGATCCTTTCACCGCCATGTTCTTAACCGAGTACCTCACAAAAAGTTAGATAAGACTCCTTATGAACTCGTGGAAGGGGTATCCTCCAAACTTGAGCTTTCTTAGAGTGTGGGGGTGTCTAGCTAAAGTTGGCCGCCCGATTATAAGAAGTCAAACATTGGACCCAAGACTTTTGATGCCGTGTTTATTGGCTATGCTCATGCCGCTTATAGGTTCATGACTTTGAGCGATAGGTCTATTTGTGAATACAGAGATGCCGAGTTTTTTGAACATGTTTTCCCTTTGAAAAAGGGTGTTTCGTGCTTCGTGCCTTCTTGTTCTTCTCCTACCGTTGATTTATCTACTTGTTCTACGCATGATGTTGTTTTATCTACTAGTATTATTCCCGCCGATTTGACTTTAAGTAGTACTTCCCGTTGACATGCATGCTAGTAGTTCTTCTCGTTGTAGATGAGCCTAGGAGAAGTAAAAGACCTAGAGTAGCAAAAGACTTTGGTCTCGATTTTGTCAACCGCTTTTCTATCCGAAAGTTCTTGTGTTGACTTGTTGAGTGATGAACTAGTTTATGCTTTCATGATAGAAGAGGATCCAAAGACTTTTGAAGAGGCAATGAGATCTCGTGGATGCTAGTTTTTGAAAGAGGCCATTAAGAGCGAGTTAGATTCCATAGTATCTAACTCTACTGGGAGTTATCCGACTTACCTAAGGGGTCAAAGACCATAGATAGTAAACGGATCTTTAAAAAGAAGTTGAGACCCGATGGGACTATAGAGAGGTTTAAAGCTAGACTTGTCATTGAGAGGCTTTACTCGGAGGAAAGGACTAGATTACTTTGACACTTATTCTCCCCGTGACTAAGATAGCCACCATTAGGACCCCGCTAGCTTTGCTGCTATTCATGACTTAGTTATACATCGATGGATGTTAAGACCGTTTCCCGAATGGTGACTTAGAGGAGGAGATTTACATGTCTCAACCCGAGGGTTTCGTGGTGCAAGGTCAAGAAGGTAAAGTGTGTAAGTTGAGGAAGTCCTTATATGGTCTCAAACAAGCTCCGAAACAATGGTATGAAAAATTTGACAAGATCGTTGTGTCAAATGGCTTCATTGTCAACAACTCGACTCCCGTGTATATTCTAAATTGATAGGATCGATTGTGTTATTATATGTCTTTATGTGGATGACATGTTGATTTTTGGTAGCAACTTAAAGGTTGTTAATGATGTTAAACTTTTCTTGTCATCAAAATTTGAGATGAAGGATTTGGGAGAAGCCGATGTGATTTTAGGAGTAAGACTTAAAAATTCCTCCGGCCGCATTTCCCTTAGTCGGCCTCATTATGTGGAAAAGGTGCTTAAAAAGTTTAATTCCTTTGATGTTGTTCCAGTGAGTACTCCTTATGATCCTAGTATTCATTTGACCAAGAACTTAGGTGAAAGTGTCTCTCAAAGTGAATATGCGAAAGTCATAGGTAGTTTGATGTACCTCATGAACTCGTACTCGACCCGACATAGCTTATGCAAGTGAGTAGACTCGGTCGATATACTCATAACCCTAGTAATGAACACCGGAATGCTCTCCATCGTCTTCTCGATACCTAAAAGGAACTGTTGATTTTTGTTTGCATTATTCTAAATTTCCCGTTGTTCTTGAAGGATTTTGTGATGCAAATCGGGTTTCGGTAATGATGAGATCGGCCTCAACTAGTGGTTATGTGTTTACCCTTGGTGGTGGTGCTATATCATGGAAGTCTTCGGCGTACTTGTATAGCACGTTCCACTATGGAGTCTCGAATTCATTGCCCTCGAGTTGGCGGGGCAAGAAGCCGAGTGGTTGAGAAATCCGTTGTCCGATGTTCCCTTATGGGGAGGACAGGTGCACCTGTCTCTCTTCATTGTGATTCTCAAGCGCCCATTGGTGTTGCTAAGAACAAAGTGTCTACAATGGTAAGAGGAGACACATACGGATCGACATGGAGTCGTCAAACAACTCCTCGAAAAATGGGGTGATTTCTTTGGACTATGTGAGGTCCGAAAGAAATCTTGCTGATCCCTTTACCAAGGGGTTACCTAGGAGAGTTGTCCTAGAGTTGTCGAGGGGATGGGGCTAAAGCCCATTAGTTGAGATTTTAAGGTGGATACCCTTTTGTGGTCAAACGAAGCCATAGAATCTTAACTTGCACTACATTTCTCATCCCTATGGCACATGGTAGTGCTTCTTAAATCCATAGCCTATTGGTGGTGCTATTGAGACGCACTTGATGGATTTATATTGCGAGGTTGAGCTTTGCTCTTAATGGTTCCATATCCCTTCGGGGTGGTGTTATTGAGAAACACTTGATGGACTACCTACGTAAGTGTGGAGGTTAAGCCGCCTTCTATGAAAGACTCGGGTCAGTCTTTCTAGAGCACTTATGAGACCCAAGGAATGCGCATGGCTATAAAGCGCTTATGATGTATCGTGAGACTCGCACGATCTTAAGGTAGGTATGTGTTGTGGGGGTCTCAACGGAACTCGGTGAGTTCAAGAGAAATTCACTCACTAGAAAGTAAGTTGTTGCCTCATTTCACTATGTATCAATTCAAATCGAAAGATATTGATGCTTAAGTACTTCCCTTTCCTTACCCAGAATTTCTTTTACTTTTCAGAGCCTTTGTGGGGATTGTTGGAATCAAGGCTTGAAAAGCCTTTGTCTTCTTTTCTTTAAATGTCCCACATTGCTTGTGGAAGGGAATACTTCCTTGTTTTTATATTCCCTTCTTCCTTATTCTCATTGAGTTGGTACTTGAGATGCTTTTGTGGTTGGATATCATGCTTTGGTTTGGGCTTGCTATCACACACGCGCGCGCCGCCCGCCCGGACCGGGCCAGGGCCTTGGGCCTTGGGCTTTGGGGAATAAACTTAACTTAACTATCTTTTTGGACCCAGGCTGGTTGCGTGTGTATATGTTGTGGGAAGACTGTAACGTTTTGAACGTTACAATATTTATGGCAATCCCTTGATATCCTCCCCGGATTGAATGCCTTCCGTTTTTTGTCTGATCTCCTCTTATAAGATCAGTTCTCTGTTCTTCAGCTGCATACACACGTAACCATTCATTCTCTTCCTTTCTTCTTCCCCGGGTACGTGCTAATCTCCATAGCCTACTCGTTAGTGGTGACAGTTTAGGTTCGTTGTGTTAACCTTGGGGAGCTTTCCGCCGGATCGATTACCACCGTTGTCGGGCCGTAATTGCTTTCAAGTCGGTGGTCTCCTACCACGGCAAGACGCCTTGAAATCTGTTTTCTTCCTTGCCATTGCGATTGTCAGTTAATAACAATGACCACCCAAAAATCAGAAAATTTCAAACACTACTACACCCAAGCCTCCTATTTTTCGGCCATCCGCCGACCACCACCATCCGTCTCCCGCCCCACTGCCTCGCCCTGCGCCACCGCCTTCCCGCCAGCACCGGCACCACCTCCATTCTTCCTCCCTCCCTTGCGTTCTTCCCCTTCCTCCTCTCTCTTTTCTCGCTGCTTCCTTCCCCCGCGGATTTCTCTCTCTTCCTCGGCCCCACCTGGGCTGCTGCCTCCCTGCTGTTGCCGCCAGCGCGCCACCGCCACACCACCTGGATCCCGCCAGAACTCCGACCACCTCTCCCCTTCGCTGCTTTGTGTTTTAGTCCAGTAAGTTATATATATATATATATATATATATATATATATATATATATATATATATATATATATATATATATATATATATATATATATATATATATATATATATATATAGGGTTTGGTTCTAGTGAGAACCCTCTTGTGGTGAGAACCACTAAAAATAAGCAAAAAGTTCATAAAATAAGCAAAAAATAAAAAAATGAGCAAAAGCATAAAATGAGTAGAAAACATTAAATGAGCAAAAACGCAAAATGAGTAAAAATGTAAAATGAGAAAAAAGTAAAATAAGCATAAAAAGGTTAAATGAGAAAAAACGTAAAATGAGTAAAACGTAAAATGAGAAAAAACGTTGCGAAATGAGCATAAAAATGTTAAATGAGCAAAAACATAAAATAAGCAAATCATAGAATGAGCAAAAACACAGTGAAATGAGTAAAATGAGGAAAAATGAGTGGTTCTCACGGTTCTCACCATAAGGGTAGTTCTCATATGAACTTAAACCTATATATATATATACATATATATATACATACATACATATATATATATATACATACATATATATATATATACATACATATATATACATATATATATACATATATACATACATATATACATATATATATACATATATACATATATACATATACATACATATATACATATATATATATACATACATATATACATATATATATATATTTCCCCCTCCTATTCTTTGTTTTGAAAAGTTTTTTTTAAAGAGAAATTTTATTAATTGAAGGTCAAACGGCATCTACAATAGGTATTGAAGAAAAATAAGATACAATCAAACAAGGTTAAATCAAATTCGTCTTCGAATAAACTACAATGAACTAGATCGAGCAATACAATGCAACCCCCTTGTATTTACTAAATCAAGCAACTATTGATGAGGAATCTATATCATTCTGACATAGTTTGGGAAGATCATTCTTGATCGAGCCATGTTGACCGTATTCGAGATTCCAATACCTTCATGTTGAGTCTCGAACTTTAACCAATGAGAACAATTTCTCATACCTAAAGACAAAAAAATATACTCACAACTCCCATAGGAAAGAAGGAGATCTCCACAACAGAGACTAAAATCCCCATAACAGGGTTTGAAAAAATCTCATAAAGAGAGACTAATTTATTCAACAAAACAAGAAAATAAACTAAAAACTGAAAATAAAAGGGGAAAAGGGGCTTACCATGGATGAAATCATCCATGGCAGCCCCTAACTAATGAAGAAGGGGTCTCCCCTAGGGTTTGAGAGAGAAAAAAGAGAGAGAGAGAGGGGGCGACTTTTCCTTATCAAAATTTTTTGTTTTGAAAAGTTATTGGCACTAATAAGTCATTAGTTTCGGCTTAAGTAAATATTAGTTACTTGTTTAAATTACTTATTGGCACTAAATTTTTTGTTTAAATGAACTTACGTTGTTAGAGTAGTATGTTACTGGGTCTCGGCTCATGACGTTTTATTTTTATGTTTTAGGTACCGATGGGGATGACGGAATGACTTAGCAGTGAGGAATTGTTATTAAAATGACTCAAACATTTATAATTTATGTAACTTAAGTAAACAATTAGTTTTGTTAACAATAACTTTGTTTTATTTTTTAATAATCTAATATGTTTAAGTTTCCACGTTATTTATGATTATATAAATATGTTGCCTTGTATTTTCCTAACGGAAAGTACGACAGTAACGCACCGACCAAAGGTTAGGTTTTTCGCTGCTAATAATCAAGATTAATTAACCTAATAAAGATGCTTAGAGGTCGGGGGGTTACACATAGTTCTTTTTATTTATTTGTTAAAGTAAAAAAGACAATTAGTTTTTCAATATAAGTACATCATTAAATAACACAAATGGTAATATCTTTAACTTTCCATGATTCTCGTAAAAAAAATGATAAATATACACTATATTACGGGGATGTTAGAGTAATTAAAAGTATAAAAAGATGTTACTTTGAAACAAACACTGACACTAATATTAGTTTTGCATATTGACACATGTCTTTAAGATAAAAGTTTAAAAAAATGAGGTCAAAATTAGTATAGGAGTTATAGTAAAGTGAAAGTGTTACAACTAATGTAAAACAGAGAAAGTATATCTTTAAGTTGGATTATTACTAGAAAACACGTTAGTCAAAGAAATAAAAAAGACAATGATGTGTAGTGTACTAGTGATTAAAGAATAATAACGCCATTCTTTTCGTTGTTATCCCATTTTCAACAAAAGTCACTACATAAATGCTAAATTAATTATAAGGACATCTCTACACTAGTAACGACTATACGTTTTTCATAAGATCGAACTACATACCTATTCATAGTTGTGTAGTTGTTACTGGTTAGATAGCTAAGATAATGTTATGAAGTTTAGATCATTATCAATTATTTGAATCATTACATTGAAAACTAAAGTTTAATTTATAATCAACCTAAATATTTATATATACAATGGTGGAGGCAGTGGGTTACCAACGTGAGTGTACAACGTGAGTGTACAACGTGAGTGAAGGGAAAATTGAGAATAAATAACAAAATTACTCAAAGACTTTTACTTTTTCCTCTCCACGTCTTATTCCCATGGAGCTAGACGCTATATAATCCCATGCTCAATCCCCCCTAAAATTTTCTAATCCCAGTAAACAAACAAAAGAATATGAAAAGTGGGGTTTAAAATTCGTATTCCCACCTTCTATTCCCACTAAACAAATAGTATATGTTGTAATCAAGGATAATCTAAAACTGCATTAATCACAAACTTGCGATTGCATGCCTCTTCTCCAGCAAGCACCGGATCCTCTCAGGCGGTGAATCAAGACGTTTCATATTAGTGCATCGGCCTAGGTTGTATCTATTTTCTAATTTCTTTTAAATAGAGTCACACTATGTCTTAATCCATTCTTATTATTAATTAAACAATTATCAAATCATGATTATAATTAGTCATCATTCATAATCAATCACTTTTGACTTTTCAAAAATTAGTTAAGATTACCTCAATCATTAAAAAAATTGAAGTTAGTTTTTCATGGAAATGTTAAAGCTATTTCCTACATAGAAAATTCATGTTCTTGCAATAAAAGTATCTCAAAAAAATGCTTCAGGAACATTAGTGAAGCAGGAAATTTTCAAGTCTCAACCATTTTTGGGCTTTTATGGGCATGAAAATATTTTGATTATGAATTATGTTTCAAAATTAGGAAAACCTTAAATCTGAGAGGTTTTCATGCTTCATAATTAGAGCTATCATAAGTTCAAATAAAGTGATCAAGCCAACTCAATATTGAAAACACATTTATTCAAATAGCTTTCTTTAATACATTCCAGAACACACAAGCATAAGTGCATAACATATCTTTAATATGAAGTACTACTACTAGATTATAGTGTTCATACACACACAATCCAATAATGCCCAAGTGGCAAAACCAAACATAGAACTTAAAAACTTAATAAACTTCAAAAGGAGTAACCTTAAACTTAGTGATCACAATCATAGAACACAAATAAAGCTAAAACAAATACTTAACCTCCTTTGGATATGGAAAGGGGACATGGAACCTAAGGTGAAGTATTTATGTGGCTTCTTTGGCATGACCGAATCCCCCATAGGTCCCTTGTATCCATCAGACGTATTGTCCAGGACCCCATGCGCCCTCGATGTCATGATTGCATTGAGGATTCTAACCATCTGATTAGGGACTGTCTCAAGTCTCGTGCTATTTGGGCTTTACGTGATACTCCTCAATTTCAAACGTTAAATTTTGAAACTTGGCTTAAAGAGAACTTGTCTAATGTTTCCCTGTCCAGAGGGCTCCAGTGGAAAAGTGTCTTTCCTTATGTATGTCATGAGATATGGAAGAATATGAATAACTGTGTTTTCAATAGTAAAGACCCAACACCTCCCAATGTTATTAGCTATAAAGCTAGTGACCATGCTAGAGAGTATAGTTTAGTAGGCCTTAGTAAACCTATGGCAGACATGCCTAGCGAGTACAGTGTTACCCATCCCCGCGACTATCTTATGATCCATGTGGACGCATCTTTTATTGGTCTATATAATGTGGTGGGCCTGGGGGCAGTAGTGAGATATGGTGAGGGTCACTGGGTCATATGTTGGGTAAAAAAGTCTATACTAATGATTCTCTTGCAGCTGAGCTTTTAGCCATTTTGGAAGCATTATATATTATGTGAGCATATCGGTACCAGAGGACGGTTATATATTCAGACTATAAGGCAATAGTCGACCCGATTTTACAAAAGGAATATTCTGACAGATTTGCAAATATGATCAACACTTGCAGGCAGTGGCATAGGAGATACCCATCCATTCTGATTAAGGAATGTGGCAGGCAGTTCAACAAACTGGCGAATGCTTTGGCAAAGAATTGTAGGGTCATGGATTTGGAATGTGTTGTAGCTAGGATTTTGCCTACTCTCCTTAGTTATTGTATGCAACATTTAAATTCGGATTGTAATAACTTTAAGTAATTTATATATTGTTTCCTCTTTTCACAAAAAAAAACATATCACCGGGACCACGAATATATTATTATTATCAGAAAAATTTGTTAAAAGCTACCTTATAAAAATGACTTCTTGCAAAAAACTACCTAATAAAAAATCTTGGCAAAAAACTACCTTATAATTTTTTTTGTTGTTAAAAGGTACCAATGGTCGGAATGTGAAAGTTAACTAAAAACATCCGGCGTTGACCAATTACGTGTTTTTTTAACCCTCCGCTTCTCATTTCTACTACTCCCTTTCCCAATTTCAAGACCTAGATTTCTCTCTCTCTTCTCCATCTCTTCAACTCCCATTAAATCCCCTCAAGGCGCAGAAAGGGTATGGGCCATCTCACCATTGCAGACAAAGTTCCTCGCTCTGCTTCAAGCGCTCAAGCAGGGATGCAAAATAAGACCAATTGTCCAAATTTACACAGATTCAGCAAAGATCATCTCCTTCTTGAGGCAACCGGAAGAGCAACGATGGATGTCAAAAGAATAATGGAAGATGTACTATTTTAGGCATCGTTATGTGAAGGGGTCCAGATACAAAAAGTAGATAAACAACAGGTCGAATAAGCTCACAAGTTAGCGGTAGCAATAAGGAAGTTTTTAAGGTAGGAACAGTGGCGGATCCAGGAATTTGGGAATGGTTGGTCACACTACCATTCACCAACCACAATACAACCAACAATCGGTTTCTTCGCCAATAGTAATTAATTAGAAACTATTACAATGGTTCTCGGCTAGTTATCATATTTTGATAAATAATAATTATCAATCATTCAATTAATTTTAATATCAAATAACATGCTCTCTAAACCCAAGTTTCCTCAATTTTTATTCCCCAATTAATACCTCATTCGCTCAACCACTCATCAATTTTAACTCTTACAAACCATAAATTTCACATTAATCCAACTGAAACATAACACTAAAGTGGTGAGTGGAGATTAGTTATATTACTAGCTAATTTTTTTGAGGAATAGGGGATGGATGATTTCATTGATCATAAAACATTGAAAATATACAAGTAACCCATACATAGACTCGAAAAACAATACAAGTATTATGAACCCTAGACATATTAGCTCCACTGAAGAACTGCTCCGATATCCTGTAATTAGATGTCTTTAAAACATCCACCTCATCAGAGATCCATTTTGGTATAGTCTTGGGGTTGGTCATACATGACTGGTTTTCGAGATCAGCACCCCTAAACCGACGCTTCACCAGTTCCACAAATCTGTAAGAACCTTCCAAAGATGTGGCCCTGGAACTGGACACAACAAACACACACAAAACTAATACTAACAAACCCAAACCCACCAAGAAAGGGGTACTAACACACCCCATATAGGGGACTAAAACCATCACAAAGATGGGACTTATTGAAGAAAAAACGAAAAACAAACAAAACCCTAAACCAACAACTAGCCGACAAACGGCGGCGAAGCTCCACGGATAGACGACGGCGAAGCGTGGTGTTCCTTGGGTGGAACCACCACCCCTGGCCCACAACGCCCAACGGCGGCTTCGCGGCTACCCTTTGCTGCAACTCGAACCAGCAGGAGACGGGGAAGGGGAGGGGCTCGACGGCCACCGAGAGGAGCGCGGTGGCTCGGGCCGCGGTCGAGCCCCCTAACTTTGCTCTAGGACGCTAGGGTTTTCTCACGAGGGTTTTCGCTCAGGAGAGAGAGTTTAGAGAGAGAGAGTACTAATGGGTAAAATTAGCTATGATAAGGAGTATATTACTAGCTAATTAATCCATTTGAAACTTGATAAATTTACTAAATCCCATGTCAAAACAAAAAAATATCTCTAACGGCCTAAACTTATTTTTCTTTTTTATCATAACTTATCTTTTCATGATAACTCAGTATAAGTTGGACTAAATCCTACTAATATTAATAACGCCCTAACAAAAAATAAAAACTTCTCCGAGATTAAATAGAAAAGTCGAAGTACTCCTCTGACTTTGTCAACCTTTGACACTTGAAACACAACTACCTCCTTTCCTTCCTCCTTTAGGAGTTTAGTGTTACCGAACTCAGCTCATCTCTGTTAACCCCTTTCAAAAATTTGATTTTGCACCAAATTAATCTTATAGTAGTATCATCTTTTTATCTCCTCCGTTAATGGGTTCTTCAATTAATAGAAAGCAATACTTCTTATTCTTCATACTCTTTCAAATTTTGGTCCTTTTATTAAGCTCTGACTTTGCAGTTGGGCTGAAAAAATTGCAGCCTAAAAAAGCAGGATCATCATCTTTCAAGATTGCAATTTTTGCAGACTTGCATTTTGGTGAGAACGGTTGGACTAAGTGGGGCCCTAAGCAAGATGTCAACTCTCAGAAAGCCATGTCATCTCTTCTTGATCATGAAAACCCAGGTCCATTTTTTTAACTTTTATTTTTTTGGGTGTGCAAAAGTTTGAATCTTTTTTTTTTAAAAAAAAAAATCTAGAAATTTTTTTATAATGTTTAATTATGTGGGTTTGTTTGGAATTTGGAATAGATGAAAGTTTTGCTAAATTTTGGGAGTAATGTGATATCTATGTTGGATATTTTTTTGGGTGCCAATATTATAGTAAATTTTAATTTTTAATTAGTCTGGAATTTTGAATTGGTAAAAGATTATGATTATGTTTAATTAATAAGTAGGGCCTGTTCTCCCCAACTTATTTTCAGTTCAATTCAAAACAGTTCAATTCAGTTGAGTTCAATTCCTAAATTATTATTATTACTATTAGTTATAATTTAATTCAGTTCAGTTTTTTATGCCGAGGAGAACAGGCCCGTACTCTGAAGATGCTGTTGATCAATTTTATGTTTGAATTTAGGCTTAGAATTGATATACGTACATAAATTTTTCCAGTGATTCTTTGGCTTTGGAAGATTTCTCTGGTTTAATTATTGCATGAGTTCATGGATGACATTTGTTTGTTGGGTTTAACTATACACATGAGAAATTGTGAAATTGAATGTGATTGAACTCATTGGTATTATTTGAGCTTGGAGACATAGAAGTTGCAATGATGTCACATGCCGAACTTTTTCTATCATTGATTACTGTTTTTTTTCCTTCTTAGGCCTTAGCATCTTAACGGAGATTAGAGATAAGCTTGTTATATTCGATTGCATCCAAATTTACTCTTTTTTTTTTGTAGTTGCTAATCCTAGAACGCTTGAAGTGTTTACCAACATGAAAACCTTAGCTATATATGAATCTTCTAAAGTTGTGTGATTGAAGTAATGGAAGCTAGTCTTAATTTGCATCGTTTTTTTTTATGTAAGTATATAAAAAAGATAATCATTTGCTAATTTGCTTACACCCTCCTTATTCTGCCTTTTATAAAGTTCAACTTCATAAGTCAAGGTTAGATTTCGTCGTTGGAACATAACTGCTGGTTGTAACCCGGGCAATTTGTTCAGTTTCATGTATCATGATGGGTGTGCATTTCAGCTAAAACAAATTTCATAACTCAATATGTGGAATTTTAATGATGAACATGATATCGAATCAACTTGCTGATTGGCTTGAAATATATCCAGTTCATGGATAATATGAAGGTGTTATTGTTTACTAATATTAGGAATGCTTGGATAGCTAGATGGAGGTAATAAGTTAAGGAAAGGATAGGAGAAGAAATAAAAGAAAACGAGAGGTGGATGGAGGGTAGTGATAGTCTGATATACGAGATGAGGTAGTAAGTGTGCAAAGAGGAGGATTGGGGTAATTGTTTCCCATCTTTCACCTACGGTAATGTATCGGCACCAAAATGAGATTAGTAATTCCCCTTCTCATCCCACATCCGTGCATTGTCACTATCTCATCTCTTTTAACATCCCGTAAACTCATCTTCATGTCCCCTTAGTTCATTAGCCCTAGTCCAAGCCTGCCCTCATTGTTATTGACACAGTAGAGTTTTCCTCCAAGTGCTTCTGGTGATAAAAATTGTGAATAAAAGGCTTTATAGCAGCTATGTTATCAGTTGTTACAGAGGAACCCTGTTCCAACTTTTGTGCTACCTCTTGGTAGGTATTTTAGACTCATGATTTGGAATTAGATGTACATTGTTTTTTCAAATCAGACTAACCAAATTATGCTAACTATTTTTATCCTGATGACACATGTGAAGTTCGTCTGGTCATTGTCATCATTGCAAATTCAGGCTCCCCTCTGATTTACTGCTAATTAGTTATAAGTGTATCGTTTCATAAAAATTTTCTACATGCCTTTTAAGTTCGTTCTTGTAAGTGATTGTCAGTTGCATGACAGATTTTGTTGTATACCTTGGAGATGTCATCACTGCCAATAATATACCTACTGCAAATGCAAGCCTGTACTGGGATCAAGCTACTTCACTCACAAGAGATAGGGGCATACCTTGGGCAAGTGTGTTCGGTAATCATGACGATGATTATTTCGAGGGGCCTTACGAATGGTTTTTAGAAGATGGGGTTCCCCCATTACTTTGCTCGCCATCTAACTCATCGTTCTCAGGTAATTGAGATCCTACTTATTCTCTCATGGTGGCAAGTTTAAGGAATATTTAGTAAGATTGAGAAAGTTATGATGTTTCGCACTTATAACCCTTTTTGACAAACTGAGAAAAATAACTTTTTTTTAGGAAAGAGTTTTACACCCCTCAAAATGCCTTTCACATTACTCTACTATAGATTTGGTTAAATATCATTTTTGTATTATCAAGAACTTGCATATAAAGGGTCTGGTCTTCCATTTCAAAATGAAATTAAATGAAGTATAAGATAACAAAAATATAAAGGTCTTGTATCTGTATGGTCTTGACTCTTGAGAAAGGCTTTATCTTAAAAATCCTCGGAATTGTAAATTTTTTTATGCAGATGCATTGAGAATTCATATGTAATCGTTACCATCTGTTATTTGTTGCATTATATGATTTATCAGGAGATGGAGATTGCAGCTTCGTGGGTACAACAAGAGTGCAGTTGATGAACAATCAGATAGGAAATAATACGCATTCGTTCTCTCAGCATGGACCAAAAAATCTTTGGCCAAGTGTATCGAACTATGTCCTGCAAATCTCATCATCAGAGAACCCAGATTCGCCAGTGGCATTTATGTATTTTCTAGATTCTGGAGGAGGCTCCTATCCGGAAGTTACTTCAAGTGCCCAAGCAGAGTGGCTCAAAAGTATAGCTGAAGAAATTAATCCTGATTCTAGGTACTATTAAGCATAACTTAAGAATCTTATGATACAACTCAAAATGATGAACATGACACCAACATTTAGATTTATGGTATAGGGTTCTTTTGTTAGATTCATTCTCAATGACATTATTCTTAGCTTTGGTTGTATTTACTACACGGAAATTATGGGAGACTTTCTTTTCTTTAAATTTTGCAGGGTTCCTGAACTATTCTTCTGGCACATACCTAGTATAGCATATAAGAAGGCCGGACCTTGGTTGTTTTTGGTTCCTCGGCCTTGCGTGGGTTCAATAAATAAGGAATCTGTTTGTACTCAAGAAACTGAGTCGGGGATAATGAAAGTATTGGAAGATCGGCCTTCAGCTCAGGTAATATTATGTTATTTAATTCAAGCAATATATGGTAAATGCATGTAATTAGGAAAAACTTTGTAGCAACGATGTCTATATACAATTGAGCCTTTTTCTGTTTTTTGTGGTAGGCTGTGTTTGTAGGGCATGACCATGGCAATGACTGGTGCTGCCCTCACAAGAAGATGTGGCTGTGCTACGGTAGACACACTGGTTATGGCGGGTATGGTGATTGGGCGAGAGGAGCTAGAATTATAGAGATCGTGGATCAGCCTTTTGCCCTGAAGTCATGGATAAGGATGGAAGACGGGTTTGTACACAGTCAAGTTCTCTTGAGTTCTCAAGCTGTGTCTCACTCCCCTTATTTCCTTCTGTTGGTTGTGCCATTGGTTATGTTCCTTGGCGTTATATCCTTCCACCCTACTCTTATTTCAAAAGCAAAAGCCTTCCTATCACCAGATGTATAGCCTGCAAATGATATGGTGCTGCAAATTGTAGTACTTCCTCCGTCCCAAAATAAATGTAACGGAGGAAGTATATACATTTCTGCACAACCTTGAATAACAGCCTTCTTCCGTACATGACACCTGCTTCATAGGATTTAGCCTCTGCTGCACTTTTTGCACATTATTACCCTCATACCAATGACAAGTATATATAGAAAGGTAGAATGCGTAACCTATTAATATTAGTAAGTGATTATTGATTTTCTAGGAGACTCCCTTGTGATCTTAACTGTAAATACTTTAACTTCACTTTCATATTCCTTTTATATTTCTTGCGCGATATTTTCCTTTGCGTAATTGGAATAGTATGATCACTCTTACTTGAATAGTATTTCTTCTTTTGTTTTCTGACTTGAATTATGTTGGCATCAATTTGAGTGCATGTATACCCTTTTGTCATTTTATACTGTATGTGTGTTTAATAAACGATTTGTCAAGTCATTTTAATAAACAAGTTGTTAAAGATCATTGGGAGTCACCATTAACTTCCGAATCCAAATACAAAATCGACCCTGACAAGTGACAACTAAAGTTTTCTTGGGCTGCTGTCGGAATGGTGCCCTTAAATCTTAATGAAGCCTAATGTCCAACTCAAACCTAATTATTAGTCAAAGAAGTAATGAAAATTTTAATGGTAAAGAAAACAACCCTAGACTGCAGGTCGAGTGCTTGAGAATAAGGGATGATAAAGGTGGAAATTTTGATATACCATATTTTGTTGCAGTGAAATTTTTGGATGTCAACTAGTAAATTTTTCTCTTATAAATTGCTTGAACTTACATTAGACCATTTGAGTTTTCTTCATTGTTGCTTGAAAAATATATACTTCCTTACATAACTTTACCAATTTTACTAGTTGATTTCCAAAAATTAAAGCAATCTTATAATATAAATTATACTAAACAATTATTGCTTTACCTGTGTAATGTCAAAGTTTATTAAATTTGATTATCTGTTCACTATATAAGAGAAAAGTAAAAAAAACTTAACCATGCAAGATCTTAATAATTCTTTTCAATATACAAACCAAATATCAACTTTCATGGTTTTCCTTATTAGTACTCCCTCTGTTTTTTTTATCTTTCTCACTTGGAATCTTGACACTATTCATACTTAGAGAGAATCTTCTCAATTTTTTTCAATTTATAAGAAAAAATATAGTCATATGGGGTCTTGTTTGATTCGTCTCAATTAGTACATTATTAATATTCAATCGTTATAATTTTTACTAATATATAATGAAAGATATTATAATTTTTACTAATATATAATGAAAGATATTATAATTTTTACAAATATATAATGAAAGATATTTAAGTTCAAAGAGGTGCATTGGGAGACGCGCACAGGAAAGTGAGAATGATAAAAAAAACAGAGGGAGTACTTGGTAGGGTTAACTACCCATTTTTTTGTTTAATTAAAGTAGGTAGTTAACCCTCCTTTTTTTCCACGTTGTTTCGTGTGTATTTGGTTTTGTTTTGTTTTGTTTTTTGTTTTTTTTTTGTTTTTTGAATAAATTAGTTAGTTTTGTTTTATGTGTGTTTCTCTTTTGATTTTTTTTTTTTTATGTTTTTTTCCCTTTCTCTTATTCTATTGGATGTAATTTGCTTATTTTGTTGGGGGTAAAATAGGGGTTCTTATATTTTGGTGTCCTACCCCTCTTCACATATATAATAGAGATATGGGAGAGGAAACACATATATTAAGGAGAAGATCGAGAGAAATATAGAAAAATAAAAAATGGGACCCATGTAGATTTGTCCAGATTTGGTAAATGCGGGACAAGTTAAATATTTGGGTCGAATACTTTTGCGTGTTACAGGTCAGATTGGGATCAAGATACTGGTCCACGGTGCCTTTATCAATTTTTTTTTTCATAAAAAATGAGTATTTTTCGTTAATAAAACTATTATTTCATCTTTAGTATGATATAACGATCATATTAGTACTATAAACGATGCTCTATCATAAAAAAGTCAAAGATATTGGTAATCACTTTTTTCACGTATATGTATATGTATATATATACATATGTATATATGTGATCATGATTGATAATTTATTAGTCACATTATTTAATATATTATATTTTATATTTTAAAATATTTTTATTTTAAATTTTATTAAAAATTTCGGGTCAATCTGATGCAGTTAGATTCAACCCTAACCCTAATCCAAAATTTTCGGTCGAAAAATCTTGTTCAAAACCCAAGAAAATTGGGTCGAGTCATTTTTGGACAAGTGCTTAGACCTATATGATGAAGAGAGAGATAGCGAGACTAGAACTCAATGCTAAATGTAGTAGTGTTGCAAGTAATTCAATATATATATATATATATATATATATATATATATATATATATATATATATATATATATATATATATATATATATATATATATATATATATATATGATCAGTAAGTAGAGAATTATATTACCAAAACCACCAGAACAATACAACCTAAAACTCACCTCATCAACACCAAGACACCTTACAAATCAATAGCTAAACATCTTAGCCATTCTCTATCAATCCTACTTGTCTTCTTAGGAAGAATACTATAGCTTCTATCTATAACTTCCTGTTTCACTCTATTTACAATATTCATTGACTGTACAACTTTACAATTCCAGTATGCATCATTCCTAACCCACCAAAGACTATAAATCATAGCATGAAAAGCTAAAGAGATCACCTGTTTCGCATCTTCGGTCTTCTATTTCTAGCTAACCGGTGAACATATTGATGTAAGCTTGTGTATCTAACATTGACACCAATCCACTTCATAATCTTCTCACAAATCTGCCTGCTATAACAACATTCAAACAGGATATGTTCATGAGTTTCCACTTCAATACCACACACCTGACAGAGATCAGACTCACTAATTCCATATCTATGCAATCTCTACGTTGTCTGTAATCTATTTCCGCATCACGAGCCAACCAAATTAAAGAACCTCGTGTTTAGGGATAACAAATCTGCACCAAATAAATTTATCCCAGTGGATCCTAGGATGTTCACCATTCAATAATCTGTACATCTCTTTGATTGAGTACTTTTCAACATTCCTCAAATGCTCCTGAGTAATAACTTGCTTTATTTTTTCTTTCTCTTCACACAATTTCCTCCAATACCAACTTGAATCAGTTGGTGGAGTGTACAACCACCAATCTCTTTCCTTTATATACAGCTCACTCACCCATTTTATCCATAAGCTATCTTTTTTAGCATTGATAGCCCAAACATATCTACCCAAGGCTGCACTATTCCAATTTTGAACATGTCTAATGCCCAGCCCACCTGCATACTTTGGAATACAGACCTTTTCCCAAGCCTAATTTAATATATATTGCCATAAAAGAAAAGTGTTGGAAGTAAAGTGAACTGATATATAAAGTCTAATCTATTATCTCTATTACATAAGGCAACAGATGGGGGGACACCAAAAAATAAAAAGGAAAAAAGTAAGGTTAACTACCTGCTTTAATTAAACAAAAAAACAAGATAATTGTATGTCTATCTCTGTAATATAAGGCAACACTTGGGGGACACCAAAAAAATAGAAAAAAGAAAAAAAGGAAGGTTAACTATCTGCTTTAATTAAACAAAAAAAAACAAGATAACTGTATCTCTATATCTCTATTATATATGAACAATTTATATGCTTTCACACGCATCGCGTGCATATAAGACTAGTATATGTATAAAGAAGGCGTTTTTCGGGAGCATTCAGAACACCACATTATCAAACACCCATTGTGGATCAACGGGATAAAAGATAAGTAATTTATTTAAGATTTAAATTCTAGCGCCATGTAGGTTAATTAAGCGTATGAGATTTAAAATAATAAATTGATTTAAAATATTAAAACACCACATAAACTAATTTTGCGAATGAGATTTAAGATAATAACAAATTAATTCAAAAATGTATAGTGATTTAAGAATAATTTTTTGATAGAATTTTATTTTTAATAAACAACTAAAAATAATCTCAATACCTAAATTAAGTATAACTTTTGTTATACATGTCGAATTTTAAAATTTCTACATCAATGAATACAGCTCAATTTTTTTTTAAAAAAAATGAGATCCATATTTTATATACTTATCAAATATTTTCTTTTTCTCTTGTTGATTTGAATATTTTCCTTTTTCATTTATACCACATCAATTTGAACACTTCCAATTTTAGTAAGATATATTTCACTATTCTTTACACCTTCCGTCCCATGTTGAAGAAATGAGACAAGTATATTGGAAAAGTAGAGATTCTTTGTCCCCATTCTATATCCCATCTTATGCTCAACTCCTTCTCCTTCTAACACTTCACCTATTCTTGATCATATATTGGAAAGAGAACGGGATGGGACACAAGATGAGACACAAAAATGAGACAGAGAGTCCTCACTAATATTAGGACGCCCTTAGGCTCGACCCTGAACAGGTCCAAAATGGGACCCATAACAGGGCCTCATTTTTGAAGAGGCCTCAAATTTATAAACCTGTTATATGCAGTAAATTAAACGAGAATTGTCTCTCTGAAATAGGAAATGGCTCAGCGGTAAAGTATGTGTGATAAAGACCTTGTGTTGAAGGTGGTCGCAGGTTCGAATCCTGAAGGAATTTTTCTTCTACTGTCTTTTTTTTCCCTTCCTTTATCTTTTATTATTACTATACTACTGCAGCATATGCGTTAGAAACTTAGAACTTAGAATCGTTGGAGGAGTTCTTTTTCATTGTGTTCTATTTTCTTTTCTTTTTTTCCGCCCTTTATCTGTTTATGTTGTATTTCTTTTTTTTTTTTTTGGATGGAAGCTTATGTTTTCTTTCTGGTTCTTCTTTTCCCTTATATTTATCCTTCTTTTTTTCCCCTTATATTTATTCCCTTATATTATATGAGGTTTCATATTTTGCTTAGTTTACTTGTGCTTTTTTATTTTCATATACTTCGAAAACCATAATACTTTGCCTAGTTCACTTTTGTTTTATTTTCATATTAATTTTTGTCAATACCTAATTATTCGAGTTAAATCAGCGAATTTTCCTTAAATTATTAATATTTTTGAAATAATTATGCCTTCGAATTTTTTTATATAGGGACCTGTTTTTTAACGTCGGCACAGGGACTCCATATTGTTCGGGCCGAGACTGGACGCCCTATATAGAAATGGTCCAAAAGAATCGGGACAAGTGACCTATATAGAAGATGGTCCAAAAAAGATAGAGACAAGTGATATATTATTTATTATGATTTGCCTCACTCTCTCATCCCAAAAAATAAATGACCAACAAGTCATCTTCTATCTAAAAAAATATTCAACAAACTCCTAACAGAAAAATAATATGTTATTAAGTAATCGAGAAAATAACAATAAAAAGTAGTTATGATAGGGATAGTGGGTAATTTTATACATGGTCTTCTTAATCGTAAAAAAGTTTGAGGTAGTATATCTGAGATATACATCGCAAAGGGGCAAAATGAGTAATGTATTTCGAAACTGATGGATTACTTTATTATATGTATTCAAAATATTTTTTGTTTACTCATTAAATAGGAATTATCCATATGGTAAAAGAGAACCAGACAAAAGCCTTCTCAAACGAACGATAAGTAGATAGGTAAAAAAAAGTAAATTTGATGGGGATATGAAGTACTTTTGTTAAGTTTCTCATGCATACACATTCAGACGGATTAATTATAAGGTGATGAATAGAATGAATATGATATGTGAGAGGGAAAACAAAAGAAGATAGAAGAAAAAAAAGTATCAAAAAGAGAAAAAAGTATAACAAGAAAATGGATTATTTTAATAGATACATTATATATTGCGTGACACCTAATGACAGAATAATATGGTTTTTCCATAAAATGAAAACAGGGCATAACAAAGAAAAATAAGGTGAGAACACTCAGGCTCCGTCGTTAGGTTGGACGTAAAATATTTTCAGTATAAAATAATAATCTTACAGAAAAAAAAGATTTTATCGATGGAAAAGGCCATTGTACATTAGTTTTTCATTGTTTGGTTAATTGCATGAAAAATTGAAGAGGAAATAAATAATACTGAGAATGAAATGGAGGATAGATGGAAGGATGAATGTAATAAGAAAGCAAAGAGCGAGGTGAAGATTAGGGAGAAATATGTGTTTTAAACTTCGTTGAGAAGGAAAATGTTTTCATCATTAGAAAATTATTTCCCACCGTTTGGAAAACTATTTTTCACCCTTTACCAACTAGATAAGGGAAAATGGAAAACTATTTTTTTGTTTCCAAGAACTTTACACCTAACCAAATATCATCATACAATATTTAATTTACTATCACACCTAATAACAAATGGTTTTAGTTGTAATATATTAAAAGAACCCATGCATCACATGGGTAAAGTCTCAAAACTAGAAAATAAATTTGGGGAATTAATCAGATTTCATGTAGTAATTTAATTATTAGAAAAAATATATATGGAGATTTTAGGACAAGTTTTGATAGAATTTTGTTTTCAATAAACAACTAAAAATAGTCCTAATATGTAAATTATACAATATAACAGACCATAACAATTGTTTTATATTAAGAAACCTATTATTTACAAAAAATACACTTTTAAACTAATCTAAATTAACTCTAAAAAACTGTAATGACAACACAAGAAACTAATAAATCAAAATATGAAAAACAAACATGTGCATTACACAGGTCTCTAAACTAGTACTCACTATGTTTTTTTATCCTTCTCACTTTCCAATGCACGTCTCCCAATGCACATCTTTGAACTTAAATATCTCTTATTATATATTAGTAAAAATTATAACGATTCAATATTAATAAAATTTTAATTGAGAAGAATCAAACAAGACCCCACGTGACTATATTTTTTTCTTATAAAGTGAAAAAAATTGAGAAGATTCTATCTAAGTATTGAATAGTGTCAAGATTTCAAGTGAGAAGGATAAAAAAACAGAGGGAGTAACGATTAAAAACCCGGTTCACAAGTGGCACCCGTTTTTGGAAGAATCACTTCTTGAATAAATCAAAGCATCTATACTAAAGAGATATTCGTTCTTCCACAACTTTGCAGGCAATAAAAATTTGGACTCCTTGAAATAAAAAGAATCTAATCTGAAACATCTTTGTTCTCCTTCCACAATTGCACTAAAGACATAGACTTTAACTTCATATGGGAGTGAGTAGTGACCATGGAATTCCTAAAGTTTGCTACATTTGCTTGTATAATCTTATATATATTATTTATATAATATGGTTACTGATTAAAAAAACGGTTTTTTCACCAAATACCCCCTGACAAATTAAAAAATTCACCATATACCCTCAATGTTCCAAAAATTTACCATATACCCTTGAGTTTTCGAAAACGTTCACCAAATGCCCTTTTTCTAACTTCCGTTAACTCACCGTTAGCTTTATTTATGATTTTGCCATCATTAAGCCCTAACCCTAATTCTAATCTAACCCTAACCCTAACCCTTACCCTAACCCTAACCCCTAACCCTAATCTAACCCACCCCTTCCACCCAAGCCCCAACCCCCCCCCCTCCACCGCCGGCCCCCCCTACCCCCTCCCCCTCCCCTCCCCCCCCTCCACCCCAAGCAGTGCAGGCTCCTCAAGCGTCCCCAACCCATCCCCCACCCCCCGCAGCCGCAACCCACCTCTCCCCCCCCCACCCATCCCCACCCCGCGCAGCCGCAACCCGCCTCTCGGGGGTGGAGGGGGGGGGGGAGGAGGGGGGGTGGGGTGGTGGAGGGATGGGGAGGGGTGGTGGGCTGGGTGGGTTAGGGTTTGGGGGAGGGGAGGGTGGGTTTGGGTTAGATTAGAATTAGGGTTAGATTAGAATTAGGGTTTAGGGTTAATGATGGTAAAATCGTAAATAAAGCTAACAGTGGGTTAACGAAAGTTAGAAAAAGGGCATTTGGTGAACGTTTTCGAAAACTCAAGGGTATATGGTGAATTTTTGGAACATTGAGGTATATGGTGAATTTTTTAATTTGTCGGGTATTTGGTGAAAAAACCGTTAAAAAAATATGTATATATACTAATTTTAGTGGAACTGCGGAAGAGATCATATATTCTCCAAAAGTCTGCAAAGTAAAATGATAAACTATTATATTGGTAAAGCAAAGCAAAATAATATTCTGGTTGTTGCATGCTCATCTATATAAAGCACCTTATTCATGGTCACTGTAATGCAATTAATTACCATAATCATCTTTGTTTTCTATAGTTTCTAACGAGAGAAGGGTTTAGTTTATACTAAAAGAGAATTATGGCACCTCAAAAGAAGTTGGAGGGACAAGTAGAGCTGAACTGCTCAGCAAAGAAGCTATTTGAACAGATAATGGCGAAACTACCCGACATTCACAATATTTGCACCAGCAAAGTTGCAAAGATTGAGGTCCACGAAGATGCTGGTACTTGTGTGGGTAGCGTCAGGAGATGGGACTGTATCATCGGTATATATCCTCTTATGTTTAGTTTGTTTTGTTTAATTAATAATTCTAACTTTCTTGCTAATTTTATTTGTAAACTTTTATTTAGTTAAACAAGTAATCACGTTTATACTTCCTCCGTTCTTTTTTAATTGTAATATTTTGATTTTTCTATTACTAACAGTTCGCACTTTGACAGTCTATGATGATTATACACAAAAATAAACATAGTCATATGATCAGATTTTATTTGATTCGTCTCAATATGTAGTTTTTAAATATCTCATTTGCATAATTTTTACAAGGATTTCTCTAACGTATATGCTACAAGGCATAGGTTAAGAATTTCAAAATTTTATTAAAAAAAATAGAATACAACAAGATTCTATTGGAGGATAATAGATAAGGATAGATACTTAAGATACAGATAATTAATTTTTTAATTTGGTTGGATTTTGAAATGGAAACTTTTTGTATAATGATATCTTATATATGATTTTTCAAGGTATAGGTTAGAAAAATCTCTATCCTTATTTATTATCCCCAAATATAATCTTGTTGTACTATATTTTTTTAAATAAAATCTTGAAATTCTTAACCATGCCTTATGGCATAGGTTAGAAAAATCGTTTATAATATAGTAGTATAAATATTTTAAAAAAACAAATTATCAGGTATGTATGATTCGAAGATAAAATAGTTCCTTACTCCCTGCCTCCCCGAGCAGGGCCGTCTCGTTTATAATTGGGGCCCTGTACGATTAAGAAAATATGAGGCCCTTAATTCAAAGTCTACAAGTAAAATTTTTACTATATAAAAGAGAATTAAAAAAAGTTTGACCTTTAACTGACTATAAAGTTATGTCAAATATTTTAAAATTTATATCGTCATAAACAAATAAATTATTTTCTCTATTTCTAAACAAATGCTTCACTTCAGCTTAATGTACTAGTTAGACAGTTAATATTTTTAATTATCAATTAGTCTAAATAATAAAGTTGATATTGGGAGAATATATATTTTGATAAAATCTAACAACATTGTACATGCTAAACTTTGTTATCATATATTTCCTTTGTTTCATTTTAAGTGCAACACTTTGACTTTTACACTATTTATACACCTTACCTTATGCGTATTTTTTACTAATTAATATAGAAAAACTAAAAGTTATTATATAAATATTATTGGATGTCTCAATAAATATCTTCATAATATCAACTTTTTAATATTTTTATTAATATATATCTAGAACTAGAAGCTTTACTTCCTTTCAAATAAAAAAACTAGAAGCTTTACTTAAAAAGAGCTTGAGGAATTGATCAGAAGTCTATGAAAATTATATCAACAAAATAAAAAAAGAGAGAAAAGAAGGAGAACTAGAATTTAGAAATAGTTTAACTACTGCATCATTGACTAGGTGAGAAAAAGCTGGCGAGATTGGAACCAATGAAGTTGCAAGTTCATAAGTTCTTGTCAGGTTGAGGCCCCATTCATGTTGAGGCCCTGTGCTACAGCACAGGTTGCACCGGCACTTAGCCGGGCTTGTCCCCGAGACCACTCATGACTTGACTTTAATACTTTACCTTTTAGGGTATTTAGAGATATGTTCCATATAGAGCAAAAATAGAGAAAGTAATTTGGTACTTTTGGGTTTTGATGAGTGACCCTCATCATTAGAGGTGGCAAACGGGTCATACGGGTCGGGTACGGGTCGGATCGTTACAGGTCGGGTCATAATCGGGTACGGGTCGGGTTTGGTCTAAGTCATCATGCTCGCGACTTTTGTTTTTAAAAGCATGTTCTCTAAATAAAAAATTTCATATTTTAACGAATATCTTTTGCTTTTTTTGTTGTTGTTACTGTTTTTATCTTTCTTTTGGAGAATTTCTCAGTTTATTCATAAAAAAATTCTACAAAAAGTTACTTTTAGCTACCTCTACACTCTTGATTGTTGATCCCCTAACATTGTCAATTTCACTGTTTTCATAAGTTAGGATTATTCAAGGATAGGAGTTAGCTCAAGTGGATAGAGCACTCCCCCTTGGCCCCTGAGGTCAGGGGTTCGATCCTTACCCCCGGCATTATGCTGGGGTGTTTCTTTAGCATGCTATGCATGCCTTACCAGCCAATGTGTTGGTGTTTCCTACAGGCTAGTAGCCTTGTAGGGGTTAGCCCTTGGGCTGACTTAATCTCCTGATCAAAAAAAAAAAAGAAGATAGTCGCCACTTATATTAAAGAAAGAATAAAAAGTTAATAATAATGTTAAAAAGAAGGTACTTGTGACTTAGACAAAAATATATATGTATGTAGTATTATCTACACAACTACACAAATATATTAAAAGGTGTTCTTAAGGAAACTTATATACCATGTGACACTCTACTCAAGCTTCTAATGCAGATGTTTTATGTCTATGTGAACTCCCCAATTAAAACGTATAAATATTGTGTAACAGCAAGGTATTGAACACGTAACTGCAAGGTATTGAAATGAAAAGTGAGAGTTTAGCCATCAATACACTATAACTTTATTGTCTAATTTTTTAAATAAAATATGATAATGTCTTATAATAATATACTTAACTTAAAGGGTTTTTTCACCATATACCCCTGACTAATTTTTTTTTGCACCATATACCCTTTCAACTTTCCAAATTCACCATATACCCCTCACGTTTGAAAAAATACATCCACATACCCTTTTGACTAACGGTGTTAGACTTCCGTTAGTCATTAGGCCCTAATCCTCCCCTAACCCTAATTAACTAACCTAAATCAAACCCTAACCCTAACCCTAATACCCTAATCCTAACCCCCCACCCCCTACCACCCCCCACTCGCCCCCACCACCCCGCCCCCAGGTCCTCACCTAACCCCCTCCCCTTCTCTCGTTGACCCCCTCCCCCCTCCCCACACAGTCCTCCTCCCCCCCTCCCCACGCAGCCCCCTTCCCCCTCCCCACCACCCTCGAAGCCCCCCTCCCCACTCCCCACGCAACCCCCGAGGCCACGCAACCTCTTCCCCCGCAATGTCCGGCCGCACCAACCCCCTTCCCCCGTTGAATCGCACCCCCGAACGAAAAAAAAATCGAAAAATCCGGGTCGTCGACATTAAAGTCAGTCAACCGCTAGAATCTCGAGAGAAAAATCGGGTCATGCCGAAATCCCAATTCTTGGGAGTGTTTTTTTCATTCATCCGAGAGAGGGGGAGGGGGTTTGGTGCGACGGAAAGTCATGGGGAAGGGGAGGGGAGGGGGGAGGGGGGTTTGGTGCGACGGAAGTCTGGGGGAAGGGGGAGGGGGAGGGGGTTGCGAAACCGAGGGGGAGGGTCGATGGGGAATACGGGGGAAGGGGGCCGTGGGGATGGGACCGCCGGGAGTGGGGCTGCGGGGGGGGGGTGCCGGGGGAGGGGCTGCGCGTGTGATGGGGGAAGGGGTGGGGTGGGGGTGGGATGGGGGAGGGCGGGCCGCCAGGAGGGGGTTGTGGTTGTGGTGGGGAGAAGGGGTGGGGCATGTGGGGGTGCGGGGTGCCCGGGGAGGAGGAGGCTGCGCTGTGGTGGGGGGAAGGGGTGGGGTGGGGGTGGGGTGGGGTGGGGGAGGGGTGGGGCCGCCGGGGAGGGGGGGTTGCGGTGTGGTGGGGGGGAAGGGGTGGGGTGGGGGGTGGGGGAAGGGGTGGTTAAGGTTTAGGGTTGATTAGGGTTAAAGGAGGATTAGGGTAGGTTTTAGGGTTAATTAGGTTAGAGGGGGTTAGGGTTTAGGTTAGTTAATTAGAGTTAAGGGGGAATTAAGGGGTTAATGACTAACGGACGTTAACGCCGTTAGTAATTAAGGGTAAGTGGATGTATTTTTTCAAACGTGAGGGGTATATGGTGAATTTGGAAAGTTCAAAGGGTATATGGTGCAAAAAAAAATTAGTCAGGGGTATATGGTGAAAAAACCGTAACTTAAAAGACTTGAACAAGTATTTAGATCTCTAACACTCTTATTACAATACTATCAAGAGACTATTGATTACATATTCTCTTATCCCAATTCCTTTTAAGCTATTATTTTCAAACTCAAACCCTTAAGTTTTTTTTACTTATCACGCGTCACGACATCAATTTTTCAATTTCTCACCTGGACAATAAAAGAACGGAAAGTAACAAATGAATTATGAAATTTATGAATAATAACATATTTATTTATTATAATTGACTCGAGACATCACCCGGGGCAAAATACTAGTTATATAAACAAACTTGTGTTTAGTAGTCGTCATTTGATTCGAAAAATGTGAAAATGGAAGTATGACCATTCTACATGAACAACTCACAGATCTTTGATGAGCCAAATTTACAATAATTCAATGCAAGACATCAAAGCCACCTGTTTTTGCAAACTTCCATACCGTATAATTAATATTTGACCTTGAACTAACTATCTCTCGATTAATATGCACATTGACATGTAACGCATATATATCACGTAACAGGAGGAAAGTCACAATACTTCATAGAGAGGATTGAGGCAGTTGATGAGGAGAATATGAAAATTCATCGCAAAGTGATTGATGGAGAGGTAATGAAAAACTACAAGAGCCTGGAAAACAATATCAAGGTAGTTTCAAAGGGTAGTGATGCCAATTGCATCTTTATTTACAGTCTTGAATATGAGAAGGTGAATGAAGATGCACCAGAACCTCATCATGTGCTAGAGTTTGCGCTTTCTGTTTTCAAGGAACTTGCTGCTCATCCATCAATGGTCCCTAATTAAGGGCGCCTAGCTAACATGCATTATCCCTAAATTCCACTGTCTGTGTGGGTGGTCTACATCAATATATGCTCTAATAAGCTATATCTAATACATATAGCAAACTATCTTAATTAATGTATGCATCATTATGATGGTGTGCTCTATAATGTAGTAATGTTGTTAACTGTTGTATGCTTTGTTATTGAATATGAAAGCATGGCGCGTAGTCTCTATGGCTATGTATTTTTTTTCGAAATTATATTGCACAACGTATGATTTTATGATAATTACGTTAGAAAAGTTATTTTATTATGATTCAAATACCAAAACCCTTTATAGTATTTTTTGTTGTTGTTGAAGAAAACGATAAATTTCGTTAATTGATAGTCATACGACATCTGCAATCAATATAAAAGAAAAACGAAACACAACCTAACTTAATCAAATAAAGTTCCTCTATGATGTAACTATACAATAATGAACCGGATCTCGACAATATAGCATATCCCCAATTTTATTCAGTTGAATCATGCAACCTTTTATGAGAGTGTATATCATTTTGAGATAGTTTTGAGAATAAATATCTTTTTATTGCATTAGGTAGATATCGTACAAAAATCCATTACTGATTGTTGATAAGTGCATATTCTAACATCATTTAGTTGCATATTAGGGTGCATTTTCATGTAGTATTAGAGCATTTACTTGCATTTATGCATATTTAGGTCCATTTTCGTAAGCTACGATGCTTTCACGGGTTGTTTGGTCTTTTGATGTAATCTCAGGTACTTTGGACTCCTATTTGAGGACATGATGATTTAGGCGCGTAGATGACCTTCAAAACGATATATCATGTGCCCAAAACGGATTGAAAGTGAAGAAGATACACATGACTTTGTGTACTTGTGCGAAATATGACACCTCTTCACCATTTCACTCGTAACTTTTGACTCAAGAATGATAATGAGGTAATTCCAACTGGGTTGGAAACTATACTTCAAGATCTTTCCAACGATATATTGCATGTGTGAAACAAAGCTCTGGATCAAAAGTTATAGCTGTTCAAAGTTGAGCTGAAGCCACTGTCTCGACCGCACGCCCGTGCGGATATCTGCTCGGCCGTGCAACCTGCAATCAAAAGTCACTGAAGCTTCTGCCTCGCTCGCACGACCGAACGAGATTTCGCTCGACCGTGCATGAGCCTGCACGCCCGTGCAATATGTTGCTTGCCCGTGCAACCTGCTGTAATGTCGTATCTTCCGCGTGACCTAACTTATGTCGGTTTATGTTTTAGTATATAAATAGGAATTTAACCCTTATTTTCGAGGGGAGTTTTGGAGTTCGTAATTATATCATCATTATTAGTTTATACTTAGGGTTTTTAGAGAGAGAAACTTGTAGATCTCCATTGTTCTTCAAGACTCCACCTTCCTTCCATTAATTCAAGTATCTATTTTCTTCTTCTTTTCTCCTTGTTTTATATTATGATGTTTTATTATTCTTCTCTATTTTCTTTATTTATTTCAATTATGCTTACATAGTTTTGTAATCTATGGTTAAGTTGAACCCTAGTGTGAATTAATTCATGATTATTTCTTTAAATTCCCAAACTAATTGTTGAATTGTTCTTGCTTAATTGGTTGTGCATATTTCAATACTAGATTAGGGATAACTAATATTGTTATGATTCCTTTGTCTTGATCACAACGGGAGTTGGATTTTGACGGATTTGAATATTTCAATTAAGGACATGAAGTTCTCCACGGGAGTAGGTAGAATGGTTTGTTAGGAAGTTAGAGTGCCGCGTTTAATGTCTTTAATTTGCATGATTCCACGGGAGTAGGCTTGAGTGCATATTAGAGAAGCCATAGATACTCGGGAGAGGTTTATGGTATTTTATAGGGTGTACTTTTCCTTGTGAGCATTTAATTGACTAGTTTGGGGTAGAAATTATTGTTGTATTAATGGGGATACTTAACTATAGAGTCTTTTATTTATAGATTGATTAGTATAGTTTATTCCACCATTATTCTTGATATTAAATCTCCTTTAGTCTTACCATTACTTAAGGGCTAATCATAGAACAACTTTCTCTCTGTGGGATCGACTCTGACTTACCCTACTACATAGTTAGGAGGATTAGTTAGGTTATTTATTTTTGTTAGGTGCGCGACACGCCTATCAAATTTTGGCGCCGTTGCCGGGGAGATAGTTTGTTTTATTTAGTTTTTATTTTTTGGTGAGACTAGACTGTATATATTTTTTTTTCCTTTCTTTTGTGAATATATTTTTTTTTCTCTTCTTTTTTTCGTATCATGGAGTCATATTATTATTTTGATGGGGATAATTCTTCTGATAGGCACCATAGTCATAATTCTTGTGGTTCTCATGTTTATAGTTTTGATGCATCATATCAAAATTCTCCCAATTTTTGCATGAGTTCTCATGAATTACCATACATGTTCCATGAACCCAATATTTTTGCTAGTAATTCTAGAGCAATTTTTTCTTTTAATTTCCTCAATATGAGAATGAATTGTTTTGGAAATACTATTATAGACTTGGCGATTTTGTTGGTCCTAACCATGGAATTGAAATTTGGGATATGTGCCTAGTGATTTATGAGGGTTTAAATGAAGAAACTAGGGAGGTGTTGGAGTCTATGTCTAATGGTCAATTTCTATCTCAATCACCTGATTATTGTTGGGATCAAATTGAGTGGTTGGCTCAGAATAATTATGAGTGGGATATGTCTTTATCTTCTAGACCATCCTTTTCATCCGAGATGCATATTACAACACCTCCTCATTGCTCAAATTGTCAATCTACTTCACATGATTTTTTTTCTTCGTGTGATGTGACGTTAGTGAATGATTTTTACCCCTCCCTCCAATATGAATTTGATTATTACACTCAAAATTCTCATCCCCAACCGTATATTTATGATGTTGATGATGTCGGCTGTATAGAGAATGAGAGTTATGAGGATGATGATCAAATTATAGGAGAGAGTAATGTGATGAATATTTTAAAGGAGGAAGAGCCCTTTGTTGAAATTTCCTCTTTGGAGGAAAGTCAAGTCGAGAGTGAAGTGATTTATGAGTCTTTATCGGTACCACCTATAGTTTTTGAGTCTCATGTTCCTTTTTCTAAAAAACTTGATCTTATTCCTTCTTTCCCTATAATATATACTCCATCGTTCCTTCTTCCTCCCTTCTTGAATGACTTTTATGATAATGTAAATAATGTAAATTTAGTTTCTTTTCCTTCTTTTGAGTCATGTAAAAAGACTAACAATTTTTCTTTTTCTTCTTCTTGTAAATATAATTTTTCCTTTGATTTTTCTTTTTGTAGTTTTAGTAATTTTTTAGTACTAATTTTTTTCATTTTTCCTTTCCACTCTTATATAATATGCTCTGAGATGTTTGCGGGAACATATGATAAGCTTCTTAGAGCATTGAACTATTATGAGTGATCTACTAGTCTTAAACGGTCATGCAAGACCTTAAATCAGCGCTTATCGGGAGGCAACCCGACTTTGTTCATTTTTTATTTATTTATTTTGGTTTGACTAACTTTGCTAATGTGTGACGAAGTCTGTTGCTAGGTACAAGCATAGCCAATTTTTTTGGCTAAGTTCACCGCCTCATTACAACTATCGATTGTGGTGGAGGTGTCGATGCTTTTGACACTCCCTTTGATTACCCACCCCTTTTGTAAGTTGTACCTCTCCCTCATTTACTTCCTCTTTGTTCACATTGAGGACAATGTGTCATTTAGCTTGGGGGAGGATGTTTGTCATCATTACTTAGCGCATGTTAGTTGCATCTAGCTAGAGTAGTTTTTTTTTTCATTGCTTTCGTAGGATGTTGCACGGTTTGTACCGCTCACAAGGAGTGGGAGTTTACGTGTAACCAAAAACATTGTATTGCTTTCATAGTTGCATTGGCATATTTCATCTCATATTAGATTTCATGTCATTTTAGTTGCACCTATGGGACTATTGCTAGCACTTATTGAGAACCTTGCTGATATTTTACTACAATTCCTAAGCATAATTCATCTTGTTCATGATTCTTCATAGCACGATTGTTTCGCAATTGATTGTTTGTGGTAAGATTGATTGATCTCTCTCTGGCTCGATTTAACTTTATTGTGCAGACACCTTAAACTAAGTGAGCTTCTGTGCCTATAAACTGGCGTATCTGTGTCAGTTATGTTCTTTCATGTGTGATTAGTTCCTTAGTTGTCGCATTGATCTTGATTTTGACTTAGTACTCCTTGATATTTGCTAGTGCATACATTTTGATATGATTGAGGCATTCTATTTCATGATCTCGGCTCCGTAGTTATTCTTGTTTTCATATTATCCTTCCTCTAACCCCGCTGAGCCTTTCTGACTATGTTTGATTGCTACCTACATTACAAGCCATTGGCCTCATTCGATATTTGTCCTAAGCCTAGCTTGGGGGAGCAAGTATTAGTTTTGGTTTGGTTTGTATTGAATTGAAGTGCTCTATTTGTAGTTTAGAAGGATGGAAAAGTATGTTTAGTGAGCTTTGAAATTGAATTGAAAGTTCGAAAAAAAAAGAAAAAAAAGGTGAAAAATGAAATGAAAAAGAAGTAGAAAAAAAAAAGTTGTGAATAAAGTGAAATAAAAATGGTTATGATTGAATTTCTTGAGTGAAAAGTGTTGTTGATTATATTTGGAGATTGTTGGTTGTTGCACGGAGTTGTTGTGACCTTTCTTGGTCATGTTTTCAGTTATATAATGCTCCCCCTTCTTGGTTTTTCCACCACAATTCCCAAATTATTTTCCATACCTTTAACCTCAACCCCATTACAACCCTTAAAAGTCCTCTTGATCATTGTGTATTGTATTGTTGAGTATTAAGTGAGTCAAAAAGTCAAAGTTAAAGAGTTTATGTTTCATCTGAGTCGGCTTGTTTTAGGTTGAGTGTTATCATTTATCCTTTAAACACATGAGAGATTTGAGCGCACATGACTATAGTGAGGTCTGTCAGGTTTGGTTAAATTCAAATTGGGAGAGATGGTATGTGGTATGATTGGAGAGTCGATTGCGATACATGGCATGCTATGCGGCTTTGTTCGAGCTTGTATTGATGCTTGGTTTGTGTAGTGATTTTATCTCTTGTGTTTTCAGTTGAGTGTTTAGCCCTGTTGTAGTCCTATATTGTAGGTCGTCTTTCTTTTCCAATGTTTATGTCTTATTGCTTGGGGACAAGCAATGGTTTAGCTTGGGGAGTTTGATAAGTGCATATTCTAACATCATTTAGTTGCATATTAGGGTGCATTTTCATGTAGTATTAGAGCATTTACTTGCATTTATGCATATTTAGGTCCATTTTCGTAAGCTACGATGCTTTCACGAGTTGTTTGGTCTTTTGATGTAATCTCAGGTACTTTGGACTCCTATTTGAGGACATGATGATTTAGGCGCGTAGATGACCTTCAAAACGATATATCATGTGCCCAAAACGGATTGAAAGTGAAGAAGATACACATTACTTTGTGTACTTGTGCGAAATATGACACCTCATCACCATTTCACTCGTAACTTTTGACTCAAGAATGATAATGAGGTAATTCCAACTGGGTTGGAAACTATACTTCAAGATCTTTCCAACGATATATTGCATGTGTGAAACAAAGCTCTGGATCAAAAGTTATAGCTGTTCAAAGTTGAGCTGAAGCCACTGTCTCGACCGCACGCCCGTGCGGATATCTCGCTCGGCCGTGCAACCCGCAATCAAAAGTCACTGAAGCTTCTGCCTCGCTCGCACGACCGAGCGAGATTTCGCTCGACCGTGCATGAGCCTGCACGCCCGTGCAATATGTTGCTTGCCCGTGCAACCTGCTGTAATGTCGTATCTTCCGCGTGACCTAACTTATGTCGGTTTATGTTAATCTTAGCATATAAATAGGACTTTAACCCTTATTTTCGAGGGGAGTTTTGGAGTTCGTAATTATATCATCATTATTAGTTTATACTTAGGGTTTTTAGAGAGAGAAACTTGTAGATCTCCATTGTTCTTCAAGACTCCACCTTTCTTCCATTAATTCAAGTATCTCTTTTCTTCTTCTTTTCTCCTTGTTTTATATTATGATGTTTTATTATTCTTCTCTATTTTCTTTATTTATTTCAATTATGCTTACATAGTTTTGTAATCTATGGTTAAGTTGAACCCTAATGTGAATTAATTCATGATTATTTCTTTAAATTCCCAAACTAATTGTTGAATTGTTCTTGCTTAATTGGTTGTGCATATTTCAATACTAGATTAGGGATAACTAGTATTGTTATGATTCCTTTGTCTTGATCACAACGGGAGTTGGGTTTTGACGGATTTGAATATTTCAATTAAGGACATGAAGTTCTCCACGGGAGTAGGTAGAATGGTTTGTTAGGAAGTTAGAGTGTCGCGTTTAATGTCTTTAATTTGCATGATTCCACGGGAGTAGGTTTGAGTGCATATTAGAGAAGCCATAGATACTCGGGAGAGGTTTATGGTATTTTATAGGGTGTACTTTTCCTTGTGAGCATTTAGTTGACTAGTTTGGGGTTGAAATTATTGTTGTATTAATTCATGCTAGTGAGTCTTTTATTTATAGATTGATTAGTATAGTTTATTCCACCATTATTCTTGATATTAAATCTCCTTTAGTCTTACCATTACTTAAGGGCTAATCATAGAACAACTTTCTCTCTGGGGGATCGACTCTGACTTACCCTACTACATAGTTAGGAGGATTAGTTAGGTTATTTATTTTTGTTAGGTGCGCGACACGCCTATCAATTGTAGATTTGTACAACAAACCATCAATGAACTACTCTCTTTGTTTTTTTATCTTTCTCACTTGGAGTCTTGACACTATTCAAAGAATCTTCTCAATTTTTCTCAATTTATAAGAAAAAAATATCTTGTTTGATTCGTCTCGAATTAGTAATTTATTATATTTAATCGTTATAACTTTTTACTACTCCCCGTCCCATAATATAGTGCTTGTTTCTTTTTTACACGGTCTCCAAGATAAACATTTGACATTCGATATCATCAATTCCTTATTAATAAAGAATATAAAAAGTTTATATTATGAAACTACACGTTGAGGCGAATCCAACAAGATCCCATATGAATATATTTTTTTATATATACAAATGAAAATATTTAGTCAAAGATTTTAAAGTTTGACCTGAAGAAAGATAAAAAAAACACTATATTATGGGACGGAGGGGTAATATGTAATGAAAGATATTAAAGTCCAAAGTGCATTGGGAGACGTGCACAGGAAAGTGAGAATGATAAAAGAAAACAGAGGGAGTATATCTTTGCAACAAACCATAAAAACCGAACTTTATACTCACACAAAGGGAAACTAACAAATCAAACTCCAAACTCCCGACCTACTAGTTGAGACAAAAAATCCAATAATTGGATAGAAATAGAAATTGGGCTTACAACCATTAAAAAGGATGATGATAGCCCCAAATTGACTAAAGAAATACCTGGTTTAGACACTTAGACTTGACAGTATGCTAGTATCATTAATTATCATTGTCCAATCCTGCCCTTCTCTCCAGCACAATAAAAAAAGATTTATATTAATAAAATGTGAATCCTCTTGAGTTATTTTCTCTAGAGTTTGGTAAAGATATAAATTCTTGACTATATGATGATTTTTATCTAATGATTTGAGAAATGAACTTATAGGCGTTTCGCTTCAGCCAATTTGAACTTGTGGGTACCCTATATGTTGGACATTGTTCCAAAAGCTCCATAAATGTTTAGATTTTTATTTATTTATTATTTTCTATTGGGGGATTCCAAAGCTCCAGTTGATGATAATATGATTAAGAGTATCAAGGCAAGCGTGGAAGAAGAAACGGGGAAGAAATATATATAACACAATCTAATTTCACCTAATCTATACTATCATGCCAAATGAATTGAGTTTGAACGCTAACTTCAAATTAAGCTCTATATTAACATTGTAACCATGACTTGATAATCACGAACCTATATATTGTATACTTAAATCAACCTCGTACTACCCGGACCTAATCCAAATCCAAACCGAGAATTTCACGAATTTGAATTCACTCAATCGTTTGCCGCGCCTCTAGGTCTAGAATTTAAGGAGTGAAGAATTAGTAGATAAGAGTTGGGATATATATATTGATATTATATCTCCTTTGCAAAAGATGGTTATAATTGTCCTCTTCAACTAGCCAAACCGTGCATACAACTAGACCTGGGCATGGTCGGGCCTGTTCACGGACTCGACCCACGGGCTGGAGTAAATGGCGGGCCGTGCCGTGCCGGGCCTGAAATTTTCAGATTTTGTCCACGGCCCGGCCAAGGCCCACGGGCCGGGCTCGTGCCTCCTGCGGGCCTGGCCCGTGTTTTATGTTGTTTTTTTTGGATTCTTGGCAGTTTTAGGCTAAAAAACAAAGAAAATGGGCGTTCGGCCTGCGGGCCGGCCCACGAGCCATATAGGCGGGCTCGTGCCGGTGCGGGCCTGAAATAAAATTTCTTAACCATGGCAGGCCCACGGAGCGGACAACAGGCCTGGTCGGGCCTCGAGCGGACTCGGACCGTCCCGGACCCAAACCGTGTTGGGCCGGCCCGGCCCGCGTGCTGGTTCGGCCCATGTCCACCTCTACATACAACTATAAAATCTAATATATATTTCTAATAGTAATAGTGGAACATGTTCCTATTATCATTGTTAGGTGTACCTTTCTTTGTCCTTTTTTCTAATCCATCAACTTTCTCAAATCATATTTTATAATCCATCAATTTAATTGACCACGATGAGAGAGAAATCGTGAAGGAGAGAGAAATTTGGAGGTGAGAAACAATGGAGGAGAGGGAAAATTTGGGGTAAGAAAAATAATGGAGGTAAGAGAAACCTAAACTAGTGTTGATTCTCAAATCATCTTTTGCATTATCGATCATTAATTCCACCATTGAAGAATCTCGGGCACTCTAGTTTTAATTTTCAAATCTAAAATTAATTCCGCCATTAATGAAATTCGAAGCTCAAATATTTGTTTTTGCTATTCATTGATTTCAATGAAGGTTATATATTTGGAGGAGAGAGATGATTAATGTAGGAGAAAATTTTGGAAGTGAGAAACGATTGAGGAGAGAGAAATTTGGAGGTGGGAATCAATGGAGGAGAGAAAAATTTAGAGGTAAGAGAAACAATGGAGAAGAGAGAAAATGGAGGTAAGAGAAATAATGTAGAAGAAGAGTAAAGAAGGGAGACAAATAAGTGATTAGAATGAGTAAAGTTCTACTCATTTGGAGAATTTATTACAAAATTGCCCTTGGGTGTACCATGAGCATGGTACACCCGGGTGTACTATGAATTGACTCTTTTTATTTGCTCCCCGTAAAAAAAAAAAAATTTGTATTTGCTTGATGGAATACGAGATGTGGATGATATCAACGCGAACATAACAATCAGAATAAGTTATACTCCCTCCGTCCCATAATATAGTGCTTACTTCTCATTTTTCACGGGAATCAAGGAAAATAGAAGGAGTAGTAGGATTTCTCAAAAAGTATATTTAATAAAGTGTTTATTTGGTACTTTTGTCTTGGAACTAGCTCTTTATTTTATTTTTCCTTTTAAAAAAATAAAAAAGCAATGAATGTTTCTTGGAATGGTGTAAAACAATAAATAGGGGCACATATTTTGAAAGAAAAGTAGGGGTATTTTGGAAAGTTTGTGTAAAAATTGAGGATAATTTAGTCCAAGCAAATTAATTAAAAAGAAAACAAGCACAACATTTTGGGACACCAAAAAAGGAATGTGAGCACTATATTATGGGACGGAGGGAGTAGTAAAAAGTAGTGGACGGAAACAAGAGTATATTTAACGTCATATATTCTTTGTTATCGATACTCATCTATATAAAGCATCGTAACAGTACTTCAGTTACTTCAACCCCACTCAATTCAATCATATACAACTAGGTACTAGGTAGATTTGTGTAGTTTAATTGTGAAAGAAGAAAGAAAATATGGCTCAATTGCATAAGTTGGAGAAAGAAGTAGAGCTCAACTGTTGTGCAGACAAGATTTTCCAAATGTTTTTAGCCAATCAATCCAACATTCCCGACGTCTGTTCCGACAATGTTCATAGTAATAAGGCACTCCAAGGTGACTGGACAAGTGTGGGTAGCACAAGAAAATGGGACTATGTAAAACACATACAATAAAAAATTAGAAAATGCATGTTATAAGATTTGACCCATGACTTCAAGTTTGTATACTAAAGTCTTAATTACTAAACCAATTAATGTTGGCAAAATTGGCCTCAAAATCAGGTAGTTAAAATGACTGAAATTGATAAGGTAGAAATTTTAACGTTTCAAAATCAGGTACCTGAAATCTTTGGAAATCTTTTTAATTTATCTTTAATTTTTAACATTTCTCTCTCCTCTCATTTTCTTCTCTACTGCTGCTGTTGTTCCTTCTGTTCCTCCATTATTTCTCAATCTTCCTTCTCGCCATTGGCAATAGAGAACCTGATCTCAAATGTTCTTCTTGCATGTCAAAAGTTTCATGTATGTCTCACGAAATTTTCTTGCAACTTTTTCTAGTGAAATAGTGCAATCTCCTTCCTGCTTATTTTTCTTGCATATGAGTTTGAGTTAAGTAGTGCAATGAAACTAGGTTGTTGAAATATTAACCCAGTTTTCTTTTTGCAATTTGACGGGGCTCGGTAATTTTTTGAAACTATCTGATTTTCCATGTTAAACAATTTGCAGTGTGGTTATATTGTGATTTGTAGCATAAGCTTATATAAGATATTCTGAATTTAATAAACGTAATATTACCCAGAATGATTGGTTGCCTTTTCTCATTGAAACACTGCAATATGTATACAAGGACAAGAGTCCTAAAGTATGGAAAGTACATCAATTAGGATCAATTAAAGAGATAATATAGATAACCATAAATAGGAATATATCCTAAAAATCTCTAATATCCTAACACCCCCCTCAAGTTGGAGCATGAGGGTTGGAAATACCCAACTTGGCAAGAAGGAACTCGAATTGGCGCTTGCCAAGAGCTTTGGTAAAAATGTCCGCTAGTTGTGATGTAGTAGGCACATAAGAGGGTAAAATCAAGCCATCTTTAATTGCATCACGTACGAAGTGACAATCAACTTCAATATGCTTCGTGCGTTCATGAAAAACAGGGTTCTTAGCAATATGTAATGCTGACTGACTATCACAAAAGAGCCGGATAGCCTTGGGATGATGAATACCAAGACTAAGTAACAAGCCTTTCAACCACTTAAGTTCACAAGTAACAGCGGCCATGGATCTATATTCTGCTTCAGCAGATGAGCGAGAAACAGTAGGTTGCTTCTTGGTTTTCCAGGAAATAGGAGAGTGACCTAGAAAAACAAGCCAACCAGTAAGAGACCGTCGAGTAACTGGACAGGCAGCCCAATCGGAATCACACCACCCTTGTAGAGTAAGATCACTATCGGCACGAAGAAGAATACCCTGACCTGGAGTGCCTTTCAAATAGCGAACTACGCGAATAGCAAAGCATCCCAATGCTCAACACGAGGCTCCCGCATAAATTGAGAGAGAATATGAACCGAATAGGCGAGATCGAGGCCTAGTAACGGCCAAGTAGATAAGACGCCCCACAAGGCGACGGTAGGCGCGAGGATCGGAATAAAGAGCACCGGCCAGCCTAATCCAAGCTTGTGATGTTGCTCAATAGGAAAATCAACAGGCTTAGCACCTAATAATCCAACCTCAGAGACAATGTCAAGAGTGTATTTCCGTTGACATAAGAATAGACCGGAGGAGCTACGAGCAACCTCAATCCCAAGAAAGTATTTTAAAGAGCCAAGATCTTTCATATGAAAGCAATCACCGAGATAGGCTTTGAAAGCCGTCAAGGAAGCCGAATTATTTCCGAGAGATGATTAAATCATCAACATAAACAAGGACATTCATTTGAATAGTACCATGAGTGAAAGTGAACAAGGAATAGTCGAGCACGATTGGGAGAAACCATAACCTCGTAGAGCAGGTGACTAATTTGGCGAACCAACATCGAGGGGCCCGTTTAAGGCCATATAAAGACTTCCGGAGCCGACACACCAAATTTGGATCGGAAGAAGTAAAGCCCGGGAGGAAGTTTCATGTATACCTCCTCATCAAGATCTCCATGTAAGAAGGCATTGTGAACATCCATTTGATGAAGTTCCCAATTTTTAGAAGCAAAGAATAGCCAAAAAAGCACGAACGGTGACCATCTTGGCAACCGGAGCAAAAGTCTCGGTGTAGTCAATACCTTCTTCTTGATGATTGCCAAGAGCAACCAAACGAGACTTAAGACGCTCAACGAGCCATTGGAGTGATACTTGACACGATAAACCCACTCGGCAACCAAGAGCACGCTTGCCGGGAGGAAGAGTGACAAGAGACCAAGTGTCATTAGCCTCTAAGGCTTGAATTTCATCGGGACATAGAAGCTGCGCCAATCACAACTTCTCATTGCTTCTTTAAAAGATTTAGGTTCCGTGCCCGAAGTAATAGTCGCAAGAAATAACCGATATTGCATAGAAAAATTGTCACAATTAACATAGTGTGCTATAGGATAGGGAGTACCAGGGCGGCATCAGAGACGGAGTGGAGCGGGACGGACCTTGAACAACAACGGAATTGGTGACATAATCGCGTAACAAAACGGACGGTAGTTTGGTACGCATGCCACGACCCAAGTCAGAAGAAGAAGATGAAGGAGTGGTCGGTGGGGTAGAAGTAGGAGCCGGAGTGGAAGTAGGCCCATCTGTTTGGGAAGGAAAGGAGGGCAAAATTTCGGCAGTAGGAGGGGCAGGAGGCCCAGAAGGAGACCCAGAAAGCATGGGGGCGAGGAAGCCTCAGTGGAAGTAGACGCGGGCTGGGCGGTTGGATTGGGCCCAGTGGAATTATGCGCTGGAGTAAGCGCTGGTTGAGAAGTGGCGGGAATTTGAGTCGCTGGGCCTGGTGGGTGTGAAATAGCATTGGGCCCAGAAGAGCATTTAGGAGGAGATGGATTGTGAGGCTCGGTGTCAGAACCCACAAGGATAGAAGAGTTAGGAGGAGTAGGAAGAGAGATGTGGGACTCAGAATTAATATCAGATTCAATAATTGGAGCAAAATCATCATGAATATCATTGCAAATAGGAACAATAGCATGGGGAGTAATATTGGCTTTGTCCGGATGAATAAAGGGGAATATATCCTCAAAAAACTTGACATCACGAGAAATAAAAAATTCCCTAGCATCTAAATCAAACAGTTTCCACCCTTTCTTGCCAAAAGGATACCCCATAAAAAGACATTTCCTACTCTTGCTGGCAAATTTATCATTTTTGGCTTTTAAGTTATGGGCAAAACAGAGACATCCAAAAGTACGAATTTCATCATAAGAGGGACAAGTGCCAGTCAGAATTTCATAAGGAGATTTGTTATCAAGTAAAGGAGTAGGAGTACGGTTCATTAAATGAGCGGCAGCAAGAACACCTTCCCCCCAAAAATAAATAGGCAAATGGGCCTGAAATCTCAAAGCTCGCCCAACATTCAAAATATGTTTGTGTTTGCGCTCAACCCGCCCATTTTGTTGTGGAGTATGGACACAAGAAGTATAAAATATAATGCCCATGGCAGAAAAATAATCATGTAAGCAATGAAATTCCGTACCATTATCACTTTGAACTATTTTGATAGTTTGAGAGTATTGACGATCAACCATAGCAACAAAGGACATAAACATACGAAATACTTCAGTTTTATCCACCATTAAATAAACCCATACAGCACGGGAAAAATCATCCACAATAGTCAAGAAATAACGAGCACCACAAGAAGATTGATGCTTATAAGGTCCCCATAAATCACAATGTATTTTTTCAAAGATCCTAGAAGCTCGATTCTCACTTAAAGGAAATTTATCACGAGAGTGTTTAGCACGAAAACAAATTTCACATGCCTTATTCAAACTACCTTTTAAACCAAAAACAGGGGGGAGTAATTTTACAACTTTTTCGGAAGGATGGCCCATGCGTTGATGCCAAAGAGTGAGAGAAGAAGAGACACTATGGACCGTGACATGTTGAACCTCATCCGTTCCGAAGTAGTAAAGTCCATCCCGTCTAACACCCGTTCCAATCCGCTTCTTCGACTGGTCCTGTATAACACAAGTATGTAAGTCAAAGTGAACAATACAATGCAAAGTATCGGTTAATTGAGAAATAGAAACCAAATTGCAGTTCAAGGACGGAACATAAAGAACATTAGATAGGACAATGTGAGAAGAAAGGCGAACCGAACCCTCTTGGGTGGCAACAATAGTAGTACCATTTGGTAAACCAACCGGGCAAGGAGAAGACAAGTTAACAATATCATAAAGCCAAGTGAGAGTACCAGTAACATGGCGAGAAGCGCCAGTGTCAAGAATCCAAGATAAATTGTCAAACTTACCCGCTAACCTGTCATCGGAAACCTTGGTACTACCAATTAAACCTGCCAATACCTTCCACTGATCTGCTGTAAATAAAGATGATGAAGAGGTGGAAGGACCACTGCTGGCAGAAGGGGCTGCTGGAGCAGCAGCAGCATGCGCCCTGGCTGGGCCACCGCGGCCACGGCCACTACGGCCTCCACGTGAAGCAGGGGCAGCAGCGCGTTGTTGTAAACGCTCTTCATACCACGCTGGATATCCGTGGAGTTCAAAACATTGAGAATGCTCGTGACCAGTTTTGTGACAATGAGTACATGAAAGATGCGATTTATCTGGCTTGTCAAGTCTGCCACGACCACGACCCGGCCAGGTGCTTGAAGAGCAAAACCGACGGCGAGAGGTAGCGACGGGCGGGAGGAGTGGTAGCGAGACGAACACGTTCATCTTGGATGACTAGCTGATAAGCTCTATCAAGGGAAGGTAAAGGATCTTGAGCCAAAATATTTGAACGTGTTTGAGAATAAAAATCTGAGTCAAGGCCCATGAGAAAGTCATGAAGTTTATTTGTTTCACGTCGTTCAACATATTTGGTTTGAGCGGAACAAGTACAATCAATTAAAGGTTCATGATGATGGAGTTCTTCCCATAACACAGAGAGTTGAGCAAAATAATTTTGAACAGACATGGATTTGGTTTGCTCGAGTCGAGCAATGGAAGATTTTAATTGGTGAATTCGAGGGCCGTTAACAATGGCAAAACGAGTTTTGAGAGTGTCCCATAAACGTTGAACCTCTTTAAATTTAGAGAGAGAACGTTTTACCTCGGGTTCGACGGTATTCATAAGCCAAGAGATAAGCATGGCGTTGATGGTGGTCCAGTCAGTAGACGTACATGGTGGTGCCGGTTTGGTGATAGTACCGTCGAGGAAGACGAATTTTCGTCGTGCCTCCAAAGCTGTTTGAATTGCATCGGCCCATTCAGCATAGTTCTCGCCATTCAAACGAATAGGAGTGATAAAATCACCGGGTCTATCTTGCGGACCAAGGAAATAGGGTGAGTTAGAATCAATTTTTGGTGGTGGTGGCTGTGCATCGCCAGCCATGGTGAAGAAGGAAGAAAAAAAAATTTCAACCTAAGCAACTGATACCATAATAAACGTAATATTACCCAGAATGATTGGTTGCCTTTTCTCATTGAAACACTGCAATATGTATACAAGGACAAGAGTCCTAAAGTATGGAAAGTACATCAATTAGGATCAATTAAAGAGATAATATAGATAACCATAAATAGGAATATATCCTAAAAATCTCTAATATCCTAACAGAATTCTATCTTATCTTTCAAAGTTGCCAAATTTTTAATATAAACAAAGGGTTCTAGCTGAATTCTTTTGAAGAGAAATAAACTGAGTTTTGAGATTTATGACCTGAAATTGATAGTAGTCAATTGGGTACTTGGAATTAGTATGAGAAATGAATTGGGTACTATTAATTTTGTTTATAATTAGGTCTTCAATCAAAGTTTATCTCTACTTCTATTGAATGTAGGGAGAAAATGATCTGTTATTATATTTTACGACTGTATTAGTTTTTATGTATGATGACAATTTCTACACATAATATGATATCACAGATGTAAAGATATTCGTTTAATAATTGCTTACGGAATATATAAGTTTCTTAATGAAGGTATTTTACATATAAAGTGAGCTATAATTTTAAAAATATTTATGTTGTTACTTTATTGTTTAATACGTTGAAAAATTAGTGTCGAAATATATATACTAATACTTAAAAAATTAAAATAATTAATCAACTTATACACCTAGTTTTGCCAAACAGGTTAGCTAATCAGTTACCTTATTAGTTTCAGCTCCTTATCTGTTTCATCTATACCTTATCAGTTTCAGCTAACTTATCAGTTTCATCTTCTTTTCTTCTAGTATTGCCAAACAGACCCAATATGTGTAAAGTTTTAACATGAGGTTCTCACCATATTCTGGCATAATTATCCCTATTTTACCGAATTGTAGGATTTTACGATCCTACGATCCGATCTCACCGATTTGATCCTACCAACCCCTACGATCCAAAGTAGGATCCCGATCCTGAGAACATTGGTTGTAAGGTCAAGCGATGCCCCAGATCATTTACCAATGTGAATTTGAAGTCTTAAACCAAACACTTGAGAGAAGTGGAAAGAAAAAGTTATAGACATTGGATTGTGCTCAGGAAATGTAATCCATTTCCTTTTACATTTTCTACATAGTTTTTTTATTATGAATTATTTATCAATATAACCCTGGGTTTTAAGAGAGTACATATATATATAAACATATGATTAAATACAAATACTATAATACAATCTTGTTTTTGAGATTTAGGATAATGTGTAAGAATATAACCGATGCAATTAATTGTTAAAGGTTTTGGATTTGCAGATTTTATCCCATGCTATCATGGGAAAACCTTGTGTAATTTTGGAGTTTTTCCAGAAAAATTACCAATTCAGTGTGTCGATTTTAGAAGTAAGTAGGGTCGGAACTAGGAAGTTAAGAGTTTGTCATGGCGAAGGATGGGCTTACTTCAAGGATATACGTTGTATAGGAACAAGGCGCGGTCGACTTTTGACAAGCAGTTATTCTTCTAAGTGATCAATAAAATATTTAAATTAATGTTGCCTTATCAATATAGTTTCGTACTTATCAAAAAATATATATTTAAATTATATGATTGTAAACTCTCGAGAGATTTCCTCCATGCATAAAATCATGAGTTAATTCGGATAATTGTAACAAATTTCGCTCACTAAGATTGGATCATTATATCCTGTCAAAAAAAAAAGATTGGATCATTATAGGATTAGCCAAAAACAAAACACTAAAAAATACTCCTATATATATATATATATATATATATATATATATATATATATATATATATATATATATATATATATATATATATGCTTTGATAAAATGATTGATGAGTACATACACATCAACACATGCAAGATCATTTAACACTTGATCTACTTCCTCCGTAACAAAATAAATGTTACACTTTGACTTTCACGCTTGTCGATGCAATACTTTGACCAAATAGCTTTAATTGTATAGTAAAAATTATAAGAAGTTAATATTATGAAAGTATACATTGAGACGAATCCAACAACATATCATATAGTAACAGTTGATTTTATCTAAAACTAAAAAAATTTGTGGTCAAATGTAGTAGGTGAATAGTGCAATTTTCAAAGTGTAACATATATTTTGTTACGGAGGAAGTAGATAACTTAAGTACATACACTGATACACATGTATTTTAACAATATTTTTCTCATATTCTATATATGGGTACTACTCTTTCCATCTTGGGGTGTAAATTAATTTTCTTATGATTAAGTGGTCTCATTTTCAGCTAAAACTAGTTTGTAGGTTTGGGCTATGCCCCGAGTAATTATAATTTTTAATTTATTAGTATTTTACTTTAATATTATAACACCAAACATTAATGGCAAAATTGGCCTCAACACCCCAAACTATGGCGCGGGTGCACCCAGCACCCCGAACTAAGACTAGTAGCCAAAACACCACCAACTACGGGCCTGGGTGCAATGCGTACCATAAATGACGCCGAAGCCCCAATTTCTCGCCGGCGACGGGGAATCTCATTATTTTATTAATTTCTGCCCATTTTCTCAATTTTTCTTTTTTTCACCCTATTTTTTTGGCACCCAGCACGTGATCTCTTCTTCTTCCCCAACATAACCCTTTCTCCCTTTCTTCAGTACTATTCATCCATCTCACTACCACCACCTCTTTGCCCACTATTCCAGCCAACATCTTCTCTATCTCCCTTACTTCCTCCTCCTCCCACCACACCCCCACACCCCCACTCACCTCTCCGTTCATCATCGTCCTCCTAGCTCTCCTCAGTCTCTCCCTCTTGCTCAACCCCTTGCTCCTCCTCCTCGACCACTGCCGTCATAACAACCACCCCAACAACCTCCTCTTTCTCTCCTCTTCCTCTCGCCCTATCATTCTTCCCACTAACTACTCTTATTTTCAGGTGTGGATTTCTCATCATCGTGTGGATTTCTCAAAGAAACACTCATCCAATCCAACATATTTTCAGGAATTTGAGTCCAACTAATTACAAACACTTTGATGCACCCACGAAACATAATCACCCGTCTTTATCAAATCTTATTTTTTTTTGTCTTACCTCTTTTGATCACTTTCCATATAATCCAAAGTTTCTACCTTTCCTCCACCCACCTAATTTAAAGATTTTCCAAATGATACTTTTTACAAATAATGCAATTATTTGTCTGATAGTATTTAGAATATATATTGCTACAATTTTTTTACTTTCAGGGTTATGATTTGGCGGGTTTTTCCTGGGTTTTAGTTTTGCACACCAACTGTTTGTTTCAATTCCTCAAAGAAAAATCAACACTGTTTGGATTCAACTATCTCTCTCTTCCCTGTTTGCTTATGCTTTACCGCGTCAACATTTGTGATTTGGGGGAAATTATGAGTTTAAACTAGGGTTAAGCATTATTTCGATTTGTAAATGGAGAGGTTAATTTTGAACTCCGGCAAAAATGGCGACTGATTTGCCGATGACTCCTCAAATGGGTGGTGGAAGAGACGGCGAAGATGGGTAATGGAGGAGATGGCGAAGATGGGCAGCAGAGGTGGGGTGGATGAGTAGTGATGAAAGGGAGACTAGAATGTGGAGAAGAAGATGAGGTCACGTGTTCAGTGCAGAAAAAATCAGGTGAAAAAATCAAAAATTGAGAAAAGGGGGGAAAATGGGTAGAAATTAATAAAATAATAAGATTCCCCCGTCGCCGGCGAGAAACTGGGGCTTCGGCGTCATTTATGGTACGCGTTGCACCCGAGCCCGTAGTTGGTGGTGTTTTGATTACTAGTCTTAGTTCGGGTACTTGGGTGCACCCGCGCCATAGTTTGGGGTGTTGATGCCAATTTTGCCAACATTAATTGGTTTAGTAATTAAGACTTTAGTGTACAAACTTGAAGTCATGGGTCTAATCTTATACCATGCATTTTCTAATTTTTTATTGTATGTGTTTTACATAAAGTAAACACTCTAAGGGATAGCGCGACGTGGCACACTTCCTTGTTTAGGAACACCTTTTAATATATTAGTATAGATATATATACTTGTCATCTTTACCTTGAGCATCATACATGCCTACGCACTTTAAATTATTCGTATTCAATGTTTGTCAGCGGGTATGATCATATAAGATTTCGTAAATGCTTGAAAGGTTACAAAAATTAGGTATCATTCTGCACATTATTGAGACAAGCATAATTGATGTGTAAACATCCAGCCAAAAAAAATCCCCGCCTAACTTTTACATGAATTTTGTCCGCACAAGTTCCTCTTTTCTCTCATAAGTCATAATGGCACCAACTAGCCAAATTCCATTCCTCGTCCTCCTCAAAAACTCCCATGTTCAATTTATTGGCCAAGTTAATAGTGATGTCTTTGCTAAAAAATGAGTGCACATACACAAGTGGTATATATTGGGTTCACATATACTATTAAATGGAAAGAGAATGAAAAAAATGTTGAAGTTATTGATGTCAGCAACTCAAGCCACAACAGCAGCTCAAGCCACAGCTCCAACAACTCTAATAAGAAAGCAGCTAGCTCAGCTCATTCTATTAAACAATAGTCCAGCTCAGCTAGAGTTAGTTAGTTGGTTTTATCTAGCTTCTTCTGTTATGTATATATAGCTCAAGTTGTAATAATTGTAGCTTAATCTTTTACATAATAAGATTTCTCTCTCTCTTAGAATTAAAGAGTAAATTTCTCTCTAAACACATTGATGTAATGAAACTCGTCAATTCAATTCAATCTAATTGATTGTTTAAAATTCTTCTACTAAATTCAGTACTGTTAGATGAAGAATTTCATCATGGTATCAGAGCATTAAGTACTGGATGTCTCTCAAAATTCCACGAAATTTCACGATTCTCAATTTCTGATTTGAAGATTCGAAGATTGATCAGATTCAATTGTGAATTCTGAGTTTCTGTAAGTCTCATTTCAATCAAATTTCTTCTGCATTCTGTAATCGCAAGAAATTGAGGTAAATCTTTCAGCATTTTTTCTTCTGAATCAAAATGCCTAGAAATTCAAACACAAATTCAAATGAATCTCAATCAAATCTTGAAGTAACACAAGATCCTAGTAGTGCATATTTTCTGAGTTCTTCTGATTTAAACACCACAAAATTAGTTCCTATTGTGTTTTCTGGAACTGGCTTTGCTGATTGGAAAAGGTCTATGATAATTGCATTATCAGCTAGAAACAAACTAGGATTTGTTGATGGATCTTTGTCCAAACCTACTTGAAATGCAAATTTGATGAGAATTTAGACTAGATGTAATGATCTGGTTATATCCTGGTTTCTTGCCTCATTAGATCAGACTATTGCTAGATCTATTATATATTTTAAAATAGCAAGAAAGATTTGGCTTAACCTTGAAGAAAGATTTGGAAATTTTTCTGGAACCGAATTATACAGTCTACAGCAGCAATTATGTGATATAATTCAGGAGGATGATGAAAATATTTCAGAGTTTTTTACAAGAATCAAGTCTCTATGGGACATGATTAATGGTCTTGATCCAATTCCTGCTTGTGTATGTACTGGTTGTAGATGTACTCTAACCAAACTAATGTTAAAGTCACAGCAAAACACTAGATTATTGCATTTGTTAATGAAGGCTAGTTCTAAGTATGCCTTGGTGAAAAGTATTATACTCATGATGCAACCATTACCAAATATCACTCAAGCCTATAGACTTCTTTGTCAAGAAGAAAGTCACAGAGGCATTGCTGACTCTGTTAAGAACAACAGTGAGGTGGTAGCTTTTACTGCAAAGAAATTTGATCAGAGACCTTATAAGTGAAAGGTAAATTCGGTCATTACAAATCTCCTAATCGTCAAACAAAACCTAACTAAATCACTAAACTAGGTAAAGTGATAAGTAAGGGTCGAAATCCGCAGGGAATAGCAAGAAGAACATTAATGTTGCTAATTATTGCAAGCTAAGTCGAAGATTTAGCAAGATGTTTGGTTTACTAAACTAATAACTAAATTAACTAATTAATTAGGACCTTAGGAAGACGCTAAATGATTAGACAAGAAATCAATTGATAAAAACATTGGGAGAAGGGGATAAACACCATCCAATCATGATTTAGGCAATAAGAAGGGTGAAGTATAGGGGAAAGAATCAAGCAACTAATGGAGGTTATTGACTCTTAACTAGTTCTAAGTCCTCTCTCAAGGGTGCATAAAACTACTTAGGTCACACATTTAAGCCACTCTCATGGTCTCAAACATACATCCAAGGATAAGCACAATGTCAATTTACAAAACCCTCACTTAAATCTCACTCTCATGAGCAATTAAGCAAGAAAATAGCATAAACGTCAACCTTGATCTCCTCTCTCAATTTGACTAAGGCATCAATAAACAAACATCCAAGTAATCAACTAGAATGCAAGTAGATAATAGTCATGCTATTGATTAATTAATAAGCCCAATCAAACCCCTAACTTCTTATTCAAACACCCAAATCAATCATGGTTGGGTTTTCACCCCAACCCCCAACTAATTAACTACTCACTAATCATCATAATCATCATAGTAATACTAATAAAAGGGAAAAATAAATCAAACATGAATAACTAAAGTAATCAACACAAGATCTAACACAAGATTAAGTTAAGAAACTAAAATCTAAACATGGATTAAACTAAGTAAACAAAATTTAAATAAACAAAAAGATAAAAGTATAAAAAGTAGAGGGAAGAAGAGATATTACTTAAACCATGAAGAGAAATGAAGATCTTGCATAAAAAACACAATTTTTGCCATAATTCTAGCTACAAAATCATGAAAATCTACTTTCTCTCTCTAGGGTTTCACTTTCTCTCACTAGATTAAGCTAAAAACTCTCTCAAAAATGATTAACTGGAATAAAAGTTAATTCGTCATTAACTAGACCAAGTATTTATATTATTACAAAACGGGGCTGAAAACAACGTTACTAGAAAAAGTCGAGAAATTAACAAGGAGCGCCCGCTCCTTGTTAACTACGAGCGCCCGCTCCTTGTTAACTACGAGCGCCCGCTCCTAACAAAGTTAGGCTATGGAGCGAGTACTCATGGAGAGCTCCTGGGTCGCTCCATCCCTACTGCCAACAGGGTGGCTGCCTAGCACATGAGGAGCGCCCGCTCCTCTGTATAACGGAGCGCCCACTCCTTGTCAAATGCGCGCCAGGAGCGCTTGCTCAATGGGAGCTCCTGGGTAGCTCCAAGCTACTGCTTCCTTTTGCATCCTTCAGCCCACATAGGAGCGCCCGCTCCTCTTTCCTTCAGAGTGCCCGCTCTCCAGCTCCTAGGTAGCTCCCTCCTCGCTCCAAACTTCCTGCCTCAACCTGCCATGTGCTAGAGCTTGGATGAGCGCCCACTCCTATTTTACAAGGAGCGCCCGCTCATCCCCTGTTTTGCTCATTTCTTCTCAAAAATCAACACTAAACAATAGTGTTAGTGATCAAAGGGGAGGGGGAAAAGCCATGGAATCCTACATGCTTAGCATGCACCGCTTAGAGCATGAAAATGAGGAAATTAGAGGGAGAAAGTGCACTTAAATTCAAAATTTTCATGCAAAAACTATCAAAATATGCACATGAGTGAGACTAAATTCTCACTCATCAATAAGCAACAGCAGCAAGCTCCAAGAGTCACATTTAATACAAGCAGCAACACAGGTTATAATTCAGGAAGAGTTCTCACTGGAAACAAACGAGCTTCCACCTATTATTGTGATCATTGCAAAATGGGAGGACATTCCATACATAGATGTTGGAAAATACATGGCTATCCTGCAAATCATAAATATGCTAAGGGGAAGAAAATAGTTGCAGCTACTTATGGTGATACAGTTGATGATGAAAATGGTGATATGATCCAAGCATCATTCAGTAAGGAGCAATATGTCAAGCTTATGGAGGTTCTTAATCATCATACCACTGCAGACCAAAATGAACATCACGCTGGTGGTTCTAGTTCTCTTGGTCTGGCAGCTATTGCTCAACTAGCAGGTACCTTCTGTTTAAATTCTGTTTTAAACCAAAATTGGATCATTAACAGTGGTGCCACTGATCATATGTGCTCCAACTTGAATTTATTCACAAATTATCATGAAGTGTCTGGTAAAAACTACTTCATAACCATTCCTGATGGCAGAAAAGTTCAGGTAAAACATGTTGGAATAGAACTTAAAAATGTTCTACATGTTCCAGGTTTTCATTTTAACCTCATCTCTATTCCAAAGTTGTGTCAAGATGATTCTTACACAATAAAATTCACTCACAACAAGTGTTTGGTTCAGGGCCCTTTAATGAACCAATACATGGTTCTTGGTGAGCTGGAGCATGGCTTATATAAACTAAGTGAAGATGTTCTTTCCTCTACAACTTCTACTACTGATGCTGTTCGTGATACTCATGTTTCTGTTTCCATTCCTAGTTTGTCTACTTGCTTTACTGCTGTAGAAAATGCCAAACTGTGACATCTTAGATTGGGTCACATCTCATTCAATAAGATCAAAGGATTAGACAAATCTGCAGATATACAAGGTTGCTTAGCTGAGAACATTTGTCAAGTTTGTCCACTAGCAAAGCAACCTAGAAGATCTTTTCCTACTAGTAGTTTCATAAAATCTACTTTTGCTTTTAAATTGCTCCATGTAGATGTTTGGGGTCCCTACAAGACTTGTACTTATTTTGGTCATAATATGTTCCTTACAATTATTGATGACTTTACAAGAGTTACATGGACTCATTTAATGAAAAGCAAATATGATTATGTTGCATTGATGACTCATTTTTTGAACTTTGTTGCTACTCAGTTTCATGTACAAGTTCAAACTGTCAGAACAGACAATGCCCCTGATCTCATAGAAGGAGACATGAAGCAAATTTTCATTGATAGAGAAATTGAAAATCAAAAGAGTTACAGTGGAACACCACAACAAAATGGTGTAGCTGAGCGCAAGCATATACACTTGCTTGAAACAGTAAGGTCACTTCTTCTTCAGTCAAGAGTTCCTACCAAGTATTAGGGAGATTGCATCTTGACTGCTACCTATTTGATTAATAGGATGCCACTTAAAAGTATTATCAACTTGGCACCCTTTGAGAAACTTTTTAAATATAAACCTACCCTCACACATCTAAGAATCTTTGGTTGTTTATGTTATGCAAACACCACCACTGTGAACAGAACAAAGTTAGATCCTAAAGCACACCCTTGTGTGTTTCTTGGGTATCCTCCTGCACAAAAGGGCTACAAGGTACTTGATCTTGTTACACACAAAATTCTAATATCTAGGGATGTTGTTATCTTTGAGAAACACTTTCCTTTTCATTATTCCACAAATACAAACACTCCTCTTTCACAAATATATATCCTATGCAAATATTTCTTCCTACAGTTAAGTGACCCTGGTTCTGTTCCTCTTCCTACATTCCTTTATTCATCAACCACATCTTCACCTACTTCTATTTCTTCACTAGTTTCTCCTTCTCTAACTCCATCTCCTATTGTTCCCTTCACAAGAAAATCTACTAGAATTTCTAAACCTTCACAACATCTGAAAGATTTTGTCTGTTCTCACACTACTAAAACTCCCTGGTGCAACTTACTTTCTTTCCAGCAGTTACCAACACAAGCTAAAGCTTTTATAGCTTCTTTGATGAATACTCTTGAACCAACCGGTTACTCGATCTCGAAGTCGCTCAAGATCCATTATGGACTAAAGCAATGGGTAAAGAAATTTCAGCATTAGCTGAAAATAAAACATGGGATATTGTTTGTCTTCCTAATAGTAAGAAACCCATTGGTTGCAAATGGGTCTATAGAATCAAAAGAAAAGCAGATGGTTCTATAGATAGATATAAGGCAAGATTGGTTGCCAAGGGTTTTACCCAAAAATACGGGATATACTATTAAGAAACCTTTTTACCAATTGTCAAGATGTCCACTATAAGAAGCATTCTAGCTTTGGCTACTAGCAAGGGGTGGGATTTATATCAATTAGATATAAATAATGCATTCTTACATGGAGATCTCCATGAAGAAGTATATACATGCATATGCCACCGGTCTACCTAACCCCAACAACCTTGTTTTCAGACTCAGGAAGTCTCTCTATGGATTAAAATAGGCCAGCAGACAGTGGTTTGAAAAATTACATTCAGCTTTGATCTCACAAGGTTTCATCCAATCCATAAATGATTATTCTCTATTAAAAGAGAAGATGGTGATCTTACTATCCTTGTTGTGTATGTTGATGATATCATCATCACAAGCACAAAATTATCTACTATTGATTCTATCAAGGCCTACTTACATCAGACTTTTAGCATCAAAGACCTAGGAAAATTACATCATTTTTTTAGGCATTGAAGTCACTACTACAGCAGCTGGCTTTGTTCTCTCTCAACATAAGTTCACCAAGGAACTGCTTCAAGATAGTGGTCTTACCTTTAACAAAAAGACTTCTACTCCTCTTCCTACTCATGTGAAGTTATGAAATGATGAAGGAGATTTCTATCATGATCCAGCAGCTTACAGAAGTTTAGTTGGCAAGTTACATTTTTTAACTCATACAAGGCTTGATCTTGCTTTTGATGTCCAAAGCTTAAGCCAGTTTATGCATTCATCTAGGATTCCACATTATCAAGCTCTTGTTCATACACTCCATTATGTTCACTCTACTGCTGGTCAAGGAATTCTCCTAAAAGCTACTGACAAACTTACTCTACAAGCTTATAGTGACTCAGAATGGGCTGCTTGTCCCAATACAAGGAAATATGTCATTGGTTATGTTCTACTCCTAGGTGATTCTCCCATAAGTTGGAAATCTAAACAGCAAGGCACAACCTCTAAGTCTTCTTCAGAGGCTGAATATCGAGCTATAGCTCAAGCTGCCTCAGAAGTTTGTTGGCTGGTCAGATTGCTTACTGAGTTAGGTCTATCTACCCTCATTCTTGTGACTTTGCACTGCGACAACATGTCAGCTCTTCACATTGCTAGAAACCCTGTCTTCCATGAACGCACAAAACACATAGAAGTGGATTGTCATTTCACTAGAGACAAGGTTCTTAAAGGCTTACTTCAACTTAGTTATCTTCCCACTCACAATCAATTGGCTGATGTTTTTACAAAAAATGTACCTGTTGCTCAGCATAAAGAGCTCCTTTTCAAACTAGCCATACTTCCCCATCCCCTAGTTTGGGGCGGGGGGGGTTGTTGAAGCTATTGATGCCAGCAACTCAAGCCACAACAGGAGCTCAAGCCACAACTTCAACAACTCTAACAAGAAAACAGCTAGCTCAGCTCATTCTGTTCATTCTGTTAAACAATAGTCCAGCTCAACTAGAGTTAGTTAGTTGGTTTTATCTAGCTTCTACTGTTATGTATATATAGCTCAAGTTGTAATAATTATAGCTTAATCTTTTACATAATAAGATTTCTCTCTATCTCAGAATTAGAGAGTAGATTTCTCTCTAAACACATTGATATAATGAAACTCATCAATTCAATTCAATCTAATTGATTGTTTAAAATTCTTATACTAAATTCAGTACTGTTAGATGAAGAATTTCATCAAAAAGTGTAACAAAACTTATTATTTTTATTGGATGTTTGGTTCAAGCGTTAGAATGTAAAGGCAATAGTAATCATTACCACCAACACAGGGATTTTGTTATTTGAGGGGGAAAACAAACTAGGTAAGATATTTCCACCAAGTAATGGTCATAGATTGAAGAGGGGCTAAACCAAACAAGAAAAACGCGAGTAGGTAATTGATTTCCTTACTTATAACCTAATAATTGTTGAACCAAATATGCTCTAAGCACGTCTGGTTCTCACTATTTTTGGGCTTCAAGACACTGATTCAATTATCGCTCCTCTTTATTCTTGTTTAGTTCAACCCCTCATCAATTCATTACCATTACTTGATGGTAATAGATTCCCCCAATTTGTTACCTTTCCCTCCCCCTCAAGTAGCAAAATCCATTACTTGGTGCATGGTAATGGTTACTATTCGTTTCCATTCCTTAGCTTGAACTAAACACTCAATAAAGATAGCAATATTTGTTACCATTCCCCTTCTCTATATGTATCTATTTGCTTTATATTTTATCTTGAACCAAACGACTCCTCTCTATATGTATCATCTCTTAAACGGAATCCAAATTTGACTATCTATCTCCTACATACCAAAAAGAAAAGGTGGGAATATTTGCGTCCATAGCAAGCTATGTTTGATCCAATGAGTGGACTAGATAAAGCGCATATATTTCTAACGTCGAACTATATCATAGCAATGCATGTTCATCTAACAAAAGCATCATATATATGTATCTATAATTATTCATTAATTTGGTGCAATCATAGTTCAGTACTTTGTAGTATTATTGCTAAGGGGGAAGGAAAATTATGGCTCAATTGCGAAAGTTGGAGGGGGAAGTGGAGCTCAATTGTTCAGCTGATAAGCTATTTGAGATGAACATGGCCACCCAAACCAATATTCCCAACATATGTTCTACCATGTGTAGGGTTGAAGCACATCAAGGTGACTGGGAAAGTGTGGGTAGCACCAGAAGATGGGACTATATCATTGGTATAACATCTTTCTTTCTTGTTTAATCTTTTTCTTACAATTTTAGTATATAATATAAATTAATAAAAAAAGACAAATTAAAGTATCTTTGTCTTTCGTTTGATGGTAAATGATGGAATATAACTTATATTGATCTGGTAATATTGTGTATTTGTGTTTGAATGTTACTCTAAACTTACACAAGAAAATAACGAGTTTGGAATTGGAGTCACACAAGTTTATGTTCGATAATGAAAGAAGAGGGTGTTATTATACATGGTGTCAAAAATAACAAAAATATAACAACGGCCCATGTCAACGATTGAATCAGTCATCCAAAACAGAGGAACTGCTACCTAGTCTCTATTTCATAGATCCTAAATTGGAGTTTATTACGCATTATTAATGGCCCACGATCAGAACAAAAATGGTACTCATAACTCTTCTATTTGTTATACATGTTACTTTAATATCCAGGTTTGAATTTGAAGAGTTATGAGTACCAATATATTTGATAGAACCAACGTACTATACAATTTCATCCAAAGCACAGTAGAATCCAATTTGTAATCTTATTACCAAAACTGCTTAATGTAGTATGTAGTCGATTGGGGATTTACCTTGTAATCTTAAGGTTATAAGGTCGAATTCTTCCAAGCTCCAACTGCAGTATTTTGGGAATAGGGATTCACCTTACCTTTCCCCTTTACTCTCAAGTGTCTGGCCTGCAAATGCTAGACCAAGAACATCGTGCAGGTTGATATTTAAAGAGAGTCCTTCTCCTTACCATTTAAAAAGAAATTGTAATCTTATTATGATTTGTGCAACTTATTTCACAGAAGGGAAGTCACAGTACCTTATTGAGAAAATTGAGGCAAATGATGAGAAGAATAAGACGATTCATCGCAGTGCGATAGATGGAAGTATAATGAAGAATTATTACAAGAAATTTGCAAGCACATTGTGTGTAGTTCCAAAAGGGAATGCATGTTGCATTGTTAAAATTACTCTTGAATATGAGAAGATGAATGAAGATGCACCTGAACCTCATCAGTTACTGCAGTTTGGAATTGATATCTTTAAAAAACTTGCTAGGCACCTTAATAGTTAATGCCAATTGGTCAGGACAAATCCACCAATTTTCTGCTAAGTACTTGATATACCGAAGGCTATGTGTGTGTTTTACTCATTATTAAGTTAGTGTTTGAAAACCAAAAACATTATCAGTGTGAAATAAAAAAAAGGATGTTGTCTTTGGATTAAAAATAGTTGGTCTCTTGTCCAACGATCCGATAAAATGATGTTCTTAATTAGAGCAATTTCTTTTTATGTCAATGCCGACTTCTTAAATTGTGTGTGTAATCTTCAAGGTCTATTGTGCAACTTTCGTAATAGGATACCTTTATATCTATTTTCAAGGCATTTTATCTACTTGTTTAACTAATACCAAACATAACTGTCAAAATGACTAATACACGAGTTTACGAAAATTATTGATATCATCCACCAAAATAAGGTTCTTAGCTCTTGCTATTTATTTTATTAAGAAAGATAATTGGTCTAAACTCCGAAGCACTAAATTTCTTAGCGCTATCTTCTGATGCTACAACTCATAGGTTGGGTACAGCCGTACAGGCTAAATAGCCCAAAAGACAAACTTAAATGCCCATTGCCACCACAAGTGAATGTCCCAACAATATGAGCCGATGAGGATTCGGACCTTGGGCAAATCCTTGGAATTCGAGTAGTACTCCACTGAGCTACCATCATTCCCTCTCTTAGCTCTTGCTATGAGTATAGTAATACTTTGTCTGTAGTTTTTTTTGTCTTGGTTAAATAACATAAATTGCATTTAGTAAGGTGGGATCTTGCTAAATTGTCTTAATATACTTATATTCATAATTTTTACTTATACATTATTAAAGATATTAAATTGGACCAGTTGATAATTATTGAAGATGATTATTATAAAGGAAAATATATCAGAAATGACCTTTTATATACCACTTTTTATCATATCAACCTTTTAAAAAAATTCCAGCAACTTCAAACCATAGAATTTTTTTCCTTTGCAAGAAATAACCATATTTTTTTTTTCGACTTTGACTCTCGAATTCTGGGGTTGACTCCCGAAGTCTGCCATTGACTCATTAATCCCACCCATGTGAAATGCACGTGACTCATAATGTTTGATTTTGTCACCCTTTCCCTCTCTTTTCAGTTTTCCCTGGCCACTACGCCCATTACCCCAGTCGAACCCCCTCTGCCCATCAATTCTAAGAAGGAAAGAGAAAGTTCTTAGAGAGAGAAAGCTTCATCTTCATCTTCTTCGTTTCGTTAATGGCGGCAACACCCGTGAAATAAAATCTACATAATTTTCCCTTAACATTTCTGAAATGGGGTTCAAAGAAAGATTAACAACAATGTCGTCGAACACCTTGATCCCGCTATTCCCGCAACTATCCACCAATGCCGCAAGGACAACAACAGCAGCAGCAACTCATGATAATGTGGAGGAGAGAGAATATGGGAAAAAGCTGGAAGTTGCAGAAGAAAGAGGAGAAGAATTAATGGGCAGAAGGAGTTTGGATGGGGTAGTTGCAGGGAAGAGGGAGGGAAAGAGTGAGAAAATGAAAAAGTCGAGTCACGTGCATTGCATATGGGTGGGTTTCCGAGAGTCAACACCGGAAAAGGAAACAAGGTTGTTTCTCACAAAGAAAAGAAAATAACATTTAAGGTCTGAATTTGACATAAATTTTTTAAAATGTTTCTTACAAAAAGTGGTATATAAAAGATCGTTTTTTTTACAAATTTTCCTATTATAAAAGATATTATCAACTATCGAATTAGAAAAAGAGGTGCATTCATAATCATTGGTATTATTTTAACATTGGTATTATAAAAAGGGATGGACTGATTGCATTATTATCACAGATTCAATGGTGGTTGTGGATAATATAAATTGCGAAGCAAAGATTAAGGACAGATACACTAACATGACACAAAATTGCAGGGTGTTCTTGCATGAGGAACAAGTGAAGGAGGTGCTTAAAGCTACTAGGGAGCACACAAAGGAAGCTGATAATTTGGCCAAAGTGGTTCGAAGAGGGAGCAAGGAAGCAATGGTGTTCCACCAGTTTTTAAAATCGCCTTGGGAGGAACTTAATATAGGATTAGAGGACCTAACCTTTGAACTTTTGTGTTTATGTTGTAATCTAGGGGCAAATGACCCCACTGATACTTAATTAATGTGTAAGAAATTAACTTAATTTATTTCATGCTCCCCTTAACCAAAAAAAAAACTAACAAGGAGGGCAAGGTAGAAAAGTAGAAATTAAATGTTGACGGGCAATCCCATTTGTCTGCATACCAACTGAGCTGCCCAACAAATTCCTGCTGACTATCGAAACATTTAGGATTAAACGAACCAAAATTTTCTGGGATGGGGAGGGCCACAGCCCGGAAAGGCCCCATTGGATTCGCCATTGAACATGATTAATTAGTACAAGTATGACTAATTTAAATTTAAAGTTTAAGTAAGATTAGTATAATTATGATTAGTGATCCCAAACGGGCATGGTTTCTTCCCAAGATACATGGTGTTATACGCCCAAGATCACAATAACCACAATGTAAATATAGTTTAGAAAGTAGCAAAAATAACAAAAACAAGAAACAAGTGTTTATGAGGAAATTTTAATGACCTCGACTCAAAATAAATTGTATTATTAAGTTCCTCCAAAATAATACAACCCCTCACTTGATGGTTTCTTCCACTCAAGAATAATTATGTCACTTGATGGTTCCATTAGTGTAATATTGTATGTACACAAGATAGAGAGGAATTCTATTCGTATTAGGTCTGTATTGTAACCCTATATATATATATATATATATAATGCCAGGGTTAACCTAATGCGGTTAACACAATTATTCTCCACACTCATGGTATCACAGCCTAGGCTTCCTTTAAAAAAAAAATTCATGATTCCTTCGACTGCTTCTCTTGGTCTTTCCTACGCCATGGATACTTCCTCCACCGCGTCGACCACGATCACCGCCGCCCATGTTTCCGCTGCTCCGGCTGCCACAGCGCCGCCCACGGCCGCGCGTGATCCACCAGCGTCCGCAGCCACCTATGGCTCGCCGATGCGATTTGGTGCTGCTCCCTTTTCGCAGCCCTTCCTTGGCGCTGCTGGTTTTTCGCAGCCTCTTAATGGCTTCTCGTCGGCTTTGTTTCAAGCCCACTCGCCATCGTCCTCCTCGCGTACTCTCACGCGTTTTCCGCCGGGTTTTCACCCTATTACTGTTGCGTCGTCCTCATCCTTGGTCCCGCAGCCTGTGTTTGCGTTACCGCAAATCTCTGCGCCAAATCTTAATAATTTGGTAACTATCACTCTTTCTTCGCCTGAAGATTATTTGTTGTGGAAAACTCAGATTACATGTTTGCTTCTTTCCCATCAATTACTTGGTATGGTTGAAGGCACTACTTCAATTCCCCCTTCTCGTATTATTGATGAACGTGGTGTTTCGGTTCCTAATCCTCAATCTTATGAATATTTACGTGTTGATCAACAAATTAAATCTTGGATTTTTACAACTTTTTCTCGTGATGTATTTGTTGATGTTCATGACTTATCTACTTCTATGGAAATATGGAATCGTTTGCAAACTTGCTTCATGCATTCTCGTTTGGCACGTTCTATGGAATTGAAAGGTCGTCTTTCACATATAAAAAAGAGTGATTCTTAGACAATGGATGGCTATTTGCGTGAAATTAAAGTTATCGTTGATTCTTTAGTTGCCATTCGGTGTCCCGCTTCTAATCGGAATTGGTTCGGTTTACATTATTTGGTTTGGATCGTGATTCGGACTACGATCATATTGTCACTACTTTCTTTGCATTATCCATTTGCTTTGAGTTTTGATGACTTGCGCCCCAAGCTTTTGCTTCATGAGCAACGTATCAAAAGCTCTAAGGAAGGGTTAGACTCTTCCTCTCACCATGCCTTAGTTGCGGTACAGTCATCTGGTTCTAGTAATTCTAATCCTAAGAACAATTCTGGTGGCCGCAATAAAGGCAAGAATAATAAGAACAAAGGTGGTAACAATGGTGGTCGTAATAATCAAAATCGTGGCAATGGTGGTCAACCCAATGCTCGTGGTTCTGGTAACAATAACACCAATGCTAATCGGGGACGTCATAATGGTATGAGCACATGTTCTAACTTGTCATTTTCTAGCAAGCCTTGCATTGATTTTATTACTAATGGTCTGTCCTCAACAGGAAATAATTCGTCAAGTGGGACTTTAAACTCTACCCCTACTTCCGATACTTGTGGTCTTTGTTGGTTTCCAGGTCATCAAGCTGCTTATTGTCCTCAACGATTCAATTCCAGCTTTGTTCCTTCTTCCTCGGATAGTGTCACTCGAGCCTTAGCTGCACTGTCTGTTGGTGGTGAAGCGAATGACTCAGTTTGGTACCCGGATTCGGTAGCTGCATCTCATATGACTCCTTAGGATGGTAAGCTTTCTGATATTCTCCCTTACACTGGGTCAAGTTCAGGTTGTAGTTGGAAATTGTACCTCTCTCCCAATTAAAAGTGTTGGAAATTTGACATTAAAAACTTCAAGTCGCCCTCTCACTTTGTCTTCTATTTGTCATGTGCCTAACTTGAAACATAATTTATTATCAGTTAACAAGTTGTGTCAAGAAAATGATTGTGTTGTCTGTTTTGATAAAAACTTTGTTTCTGTTAAGGACAAGACAACGGGGGAGGTTCTGCTTCAGGGATCCAGTAAGCAAGGTGTCTATCCAATTCAACCCACCCTGGTCACCAATGAGTCGTCCGTTCCTGCTTTACTAGCCACTAAGGAATCTGGAGATGTTTGACATGCTCGGCTTGGTCATACTTCCTCTAGAGTTTTAGGATCTTTATGTTCAAATAAGTCTATCTCATGTACTTTAAAATTTCATGATGATTGCGTTGGTTGTAAGTTAGGAAAAATTCATCGATTACCTTTTGAACCAGTTGAACATTGTTCTCCTTATCCATTATATAAAATTCACAGTGATCTTTGGCAATCTCTAGTTTTGTCGAATCAATTTTATAAATATTACGTTGTTTTTGTTGATGATTTCTCACGATATTCATGGATTTATCCTTTACGTTGCAAATCGGATGCTCACTCTCAATTTCTTGTGTTTCAAAAGATGGTGGAAAATTTGTTCAATTGCAAAATTAAAATTTTCCAAAGTGATGGAGGTCGGGAATTTGATAATTCCCCTCTTCTTCAGCATTTTCGTGACAATGGTATTGTTTTTCAAAAGTCATGTCCCCATACTCAAGCTCAGAACGGTGTTGCGGAACGTAAACATCGTCATATTATTGAAATGGCTCGTACTATGCTTATACACTCTGATTTTCCTGCTGAATTTTGGGTTGATGCTTCGTGCACTGCCACTTATACCATCAATAGGTTGCCTAGCTCGGTTCTAGGGGGTGTCTCTCCTTTTGAAAAACTTTTTCATCGTCCTCCTTCTTATCCTTTTTTGAAAACATTTGGTTGTGCCTGTTTTCCTTTGCTCATGGATTCCAAAATCAACAAACTTCAACCTAAGTCAAAACAATGTGTTCTTATTGGATATGTTGTGGACTATAAAGGTTATCGTTGTCTCGATCCTCTTACCAACAAAGTCTATATAAGTCGTCATGTTTTATTTCATGAACATAAATTCCCGTATCGCTCTCTTGTTGGTTCCAACTCTTTTGTCCCTTATACATCTCCCTCGGTCTTGCTTGTTGATTGGAGTCCCACAAATGTTGCTCATGTGTCTTCTAATGTGCGTATTGCCTCATTAGAGTCGTGTGGTTCGTGTAACAGCCCGCTCCAAATAGCAGCTTAATTAAGGCCTAATCCTACTAATTACGAAGTTAAGCTGCTAATTAGAGAGACTGTTAGCGCGGACTACCACACCTTCCTTCCCCTAGGAAAGGTAGGAAGTCTCGTAGTATCCAAGCATAATACGAAAATAAGTTATAATAAAATAGTTATTACAATATGTTTTGAGTACTTAGATTATAAATCAAATACATGTTTAACTTGCAAAATCATTATATAAAACGATTCATCTCATAGCAGCGGATTTAAGCACATTGACCAAGACTTCACATTTGCACACAAGAGCTAATTCGACCATTCTCTCTAATCCTGCAAAACAATTGAATCTGCCCCCACCAGGACAGGTTCAAAGAACAAAACAGTCGCCTTACGGTTGGTACACAAGTCCCACCAATTACAAAATATTAAGGTGGCTGAAACTATTCAATCGTTTTTTATACTCAAAACATAAACTTATAACAATCATAGCTTCATTTTCTTTTTGTTCAGAAATTCATTAATGCATCGAGATGGTTTTTGTTCTTATTCGGAAATACGTTTATACTTGCTCATAAATACGTTGATTCTTTCTTTTAACTTCCATAAAAATTACATTGCATACGCGGGAGAAATTCTCCAAGAATTATCCCAAAATATCACATATCATTCTCAATACTTAGAACAACAATACTCTTAAAACTTATCACAAAGTATAACATAACTCCAGGGAAGGAACATGAATGGAGGCTAGGGCTGTTCAAAATTCGATCCGGACCGGTGAATTGGACCGGGCCGGACCGGACCTGTCCTGGACCAGACCGGACCGGTCACAACCGATCCGATCTCCGGGTCAAGGATTTTAATTTTCCGGTCTTCGGTCCGGTCCGGTCCAAAACCCTATAAAACCCGGCCTTGGACCGGACCGGTTTTTCATTCAAAAATATGAATATAGAAGATAAAAAATATAATTTTCTCCTTTAATATGTTTGAAAATCTATTTTATTAGTAATTAATTTACATTAAAGTCTCAAAAAAGACCTTGAACAATTAGTTTTCATTGTTTATTTTAATAATATTTCCTTATAATTATCAAACGTATTAAAAAAAGTGTGGAAAAGTGCAAAACCGGTCTAATTCGGTCCGGTCCAAGGTTTGGACCGGTTTTTCCGGTCCGGTCCGGTCCCGGTCCAATAAAAAATTGGTCCGATCTCCGGGTCTTAAATTTAAGAATTCCGGTCTTCGGTCCGGTCCGGTTTTTTCGGTCCGGTCCGGGTTTGGACCGGTGAACAGCCCTAATGGAGGCTAAGCCACCACTCCACACATTTGAGGGACGTCTCCCCACCTTTCTTATTTCTGCTTGCAAGACTTCTAGGTCATGACCCCACATAACGGAGCAATACCCGCTCCAAACACATATTGAGCAAACCTGCTCTACACATATTGTTCACTTCCCCTTATAAAACAAACTTATCATCATACAAATTTAGTTATACTAAACACTTGTGCTTAAATACTTATACTCAAATACTTATAATTAAATACTTATCTTTGAAATACTTATACCTTTATAATTATACTCAAATAACTTACTTAAAAAGTTATGCATAATCATTATTTTAACCATCATAACAAACTTTAACTTATCAAAATCAGTTTCGTAAAACAAGCTTGCTATGTCAAGTTCCACTATTTTTGGAGAAGTGACTTAATAACAAGGTTTCGCAAACGACTTCATGGTTATCCAAAGTGGTTAATGAGGTGGTCGACATTATATGGCAGCCTGAATAAGTTTCACAAAGAGGTTCTTAAATATATGAAAAGGCGACGCCACACAAGTACTCAAATGATCAATTTCATAATTTCGAGGTTAATATCAAAATATGGGGTTTAGGTGTAAATTTATATCGAAACTTTTATGCTTGGCTAAGGTTTAGGTAGATAAACAAATAAATGGATACATTCAGTAGGTATTCAACATTTAAAGGTAATTAATAAACCAAAGAAACATGGTTATTTAACCCAAAAAACAACTAGGCAAAAATAGAGTTTTAGGTGTTCTTTTACTCCATGAATTGAGATTGCGTGTTTAATGAGGTAAATGAAGCAAAGGTTTATTTGATAATCAAGACATAAATGTTCCAAGAAAATATCATGAAAGTTTAGCCACAACAAGATCTTTAATATCATGCTAAGGGGCAAAAGAAGTTGGATTTTGTGAATTCAATATTTGGTGGTAGTGGTAGTAATCGATGTCAAACACTGATGGATGGTCAGGTGATTATAGCTGAATGGAAATTTAAGCAAATTGTATGTAGTAGATTAAACTATTTTTACTTCAATTTTGGAATTAATCAAAACGAAATCGAGATATAGCAAGGATTGATAAATTTTTGAGGGAACTTGTTATGCATACAACAACTTCCGGACAGCATAACTTTTGATGTACAACTCCAAATGGAGTGATTTTTGGGTCGAAATTCAATAACTTTTCAAGATCTACCACTTCCAAGAGACTCCAAGGCGAAAAACAGAGTGCAAAAGAAAGATATTTGGCAGGGAAAGTCACGGCAGCATAGCTCAAGAGAATGGATAATCACTTTCTTACTCAATTATTCCGAGAGTCTTAGGGAACTTGACATGCAAGAAATTTTTAACACAATATCTTTCATAATAAAACACATGCAAATCAATTTTTATACAAATTCAAACATAATCCAAGTATTCACAATTCCACAAACAAATTTCATGATCAAAGCTAGAAACAAAGTTTAGGTGGTGGAGCTTGTGAACCTTAAACAGATGCTTAAAACTTAAGATTCTCTCCACCAAAATCTTAACTTCCCTTGAATGAGCTTCCATAACCTTAAACACATATGAATGGAACTATAAATCAAAAATCATCCCCAAATATTTAAAGAAAATACCCAAATTAACCCGGTTTACAAACCGGTTGCACTATCTTACCTTTCTGGAATTCCCTTGTTGTTTCCTTCTTTAAAACTTAATCTAACACCTGCCCATTATCAAGGATGAATTGGTAAACCTAGGGAAAGGATTGCATGCAGAACCCATAAGAGAATCAACAAGAAAATTTGGAGAAGAACAGCCAAGGAGGCTCTCGCCGTTTTGGTGTGAAAGAGAGGAGAGGAAAGACGTGTTTGAGTGAGTGTGTTTTGGGATCATTTTGCTGAAGAACTAAGAGAACCTTATTATGGGTATTTATAGAAGAATGGGTGATAGGCGTGTCGCGCACCTAACAAAAATAAATAACCTAACTAATCCTCCTAACTATGTAGTAGGGTAAGTCAGAGTCGATCCCACAGAGAGAAAGTTGTTCTATGATTAGCCCTTAAGTAATGGTAAGACTAAAGTAGATTTAATATCAAGAATAATGGTGGAATAAACTATACTAATCAATCTATAAATAAAAGACTCTATATTTAAGTATCCCCACTAGCATGAATTAATACAACAATAATTTCTACACCAAACTAGTCAATTAAATGCTCACAAGGAAAAGTACACCCTATAAAATACCATAAACCTCTCCTGAGTATCTATGGCTTCTCTAATATGCACTCAAGCCTACTCCCGTGGAATCATGCAAATTAAAGACATTAAACGCGGCACTCTAACTTCCTAACAATCCATTCTACCTACTCCCGTGGAGAACTTCATGTCCTTAATTGAAATATTCAAATCCGTCAAAACCCAACTCCCGTTGTGATCAAGACAAATGAATCATAACAATACTAGTTATCCCTAATCTAGTATTGGAATATGCACAATCAATTAAGCAAGAACAATTCAACAATTAGTTTGGGAATTTAAAGAAATAATCATGAATTAATTCACACTAGGGTTCAACTTAACCATAGATTACAAAACTATGTAAGCATAATTGAAATAAATAAAGAAAATAGAGAAGAATAATGAAACATCATAATATAAAACAAGAAGAAAAGAAGAAGAAAAGAGATACTTGAATTAATGGAAGGAAGGTGGAGTCTTGAAGAGCAATGGAGATCTACAAGTTTCTCTCTCTAACTTCTCTCTCTAAAAACCCTAAGTATAAACTAATAATGATGATATATTATCTAAGCTCCTCAAAATAATGTTTTTAGTCCTATGTATAAGCTAAGATTAATATAAACCGACATAAGTTAGGTCACGCGGAAGATACGACATTACAGCAGGCTGCACGGGCAAGCAACATATTGCACGGGCGTGCAGGGTCATGCACGGTCGAGCGAAATCTCGCTCGGTCGTGCGAGCGAGGCAGAAGCTTCAGCGACTTTTGATTGCAGGTTGCACGGCCGAGCAGATATCCGCACGGGCGTGCGGTCGAGACAGTGGCTTCAGCTCAACTTTGAACAGCTATAACTTTTGATCCAGAGCTTTGTTTCACACATGCAATATATCGTTGGAAAGCTCTTGAAGTCTAGTTTCCAACCCAGTTTGAATTATCTCATTATCATTCTTGAGTCAAAAGTTACGAGTGAAATGGTGATGAGGTGTCATATTTCGCACAAGTACACAAAGTCATGTGTATCTTCTTCACTTTCAATCGGTTTTGGGCACATGATATATCGTTTTGAAGGTCATCTATGCGCCTAAATCATCATGTCCTCAAATTGGAGTCCAAAGTACCTGAGATTACATCAAAAGACCAAACAACCCGTGAAAGCATCGTAGCTTACGAAAATGGACCTCAAAATGCATAAATGCAAGTAAATGCTCTAATACTACATGAAAATGCACCCTAATATGCAACTAAATGATGTTAGAATATGCACTTATCAAACTCCCCCAAGCTAAACCATTGCTTGTCCCCAAGCAATAAGACATAAACATTGGAAAAGAAAGACGACCTACAATATAGGACTACAACAGGGCTAAACACTCAACTGAAAACACAAGAGATAAAATCACTACACAAACCAAGCATCAATACAAGCTCGAACAAAGCCGCATAGCATGCCATGTATCGCAATCGACTCTCCAATCATACCACATACCATCTCTCCCAATTTGGATTTAACCAAACCTGACAGACCTCACTATAGTCATGTGCGCTCAAATCTCTCATGTGTTTAAAGGATAAATGATAACACTCAACCTAAAACAAGTCGACTCAGATGAAACATAAACTCTTTAACTTTGACTTTTTGACTCACTTAATACTCAACAATACAATACACAATGATCAAGAGGACTTTTAAAGGTTGTAATGGGGTTGAGGTTAAAGGTATGGAAAATAATTTGGGAATTGTGGTGGAAAAACCAAGAAGGGGGAGCATTATATAACTGAAAACATGACCAAGAAAGGTCACAACAACTCCGTGCAACAACCAACAATCTCCAAATATAATCAACAACACTTTTCACTCAAGAAATTCAATCATAACCCTTTTAATTTCACTTTATTCACAACTTTTTTTTGTCTACTTTTTCATTTCATTTTTCACCTTTTTTTTTCTTTTTTTTTCGAACTTTCAATTCAATTTCAAAGCTCACTAAACATACTTTTTCATCCTTCTAAACTACAAATAGAGCACTTCAATTCAATACAAACCAAACCAAAACTAATACTCGCTCCCCCAAGCTAGACTTAGGACAAATATCGAATGAGGCCAATGGCTTGTAATGTAGGTAGCAATCAAACATAGTCAGAAAGGCTCAGCGGGGTTAGAGGAAGGATAATATGAAAACAAGAATAACTCTGGAGCTGAGATCATGAAATAGAATGCCTCAATCATATCAAAATGTATGCACTAGCAAATATCAAGGAGTACTAAGTCAAAATCAAGATCAATGCGGCAACAAAGGAACTAATCACACATGAAAGAACATAACTGACACGTATACGTCGGTTTATAGGCACTGTAAGCTCACTTAGTTTAAGGTGTCTCGCACAATAAAGTTAAATCGAGCCAGAGAGAGATCAATCAATCTTACCACAAACAATCAATTGCGAAACAATCGTGCTATGAAGAATCATGAACAAGATGAATTATGCTTAGGAATTGTAGTAAAATATCAGCAAGGTTCTCAATAAGTGCTAGCAATAGTCCCATAGCTGCAACTAAAATGACATGAAATCTAATATGAGATGAAATATGCCAATGCAACTATGAAAGCAATACAATATTTTTGGTTACACGTAAACTCCCACTCCTAGTGAGCGGTACAAACCGTGCAACATCCTACGAAAGCAATGAAAAAAAAAACTACTCTAGATGCAACTAACATGCGCTAAGTAATGATGACAAACATCCTCCCCCAAGCTAAATGACACATTGTCCTCAATGTGAACAAAGAGGAATTAAATGAGGGAGAGGTACAACTTACAAAAGGGGTGGGTAATCAAAGGGAGTGTCAAAAGCATCGACACCTCCACCACAATCGATAGTTGTAATGAGGCGAGTGAACTTAGCCAAAAAAAATTGGCTATGCTTGTACCTAGCAACAGACTTCGTCACACATTAGCAAAGTTAGTCAAACCAAAATAAATAAATAAAATGAACAAAGTCGGGTTGCCTCCCGATAAGCGCTGATTTAAGGTCGTGCATGACCGTTTAAGACTAGTAGATCACTCATAATAGTTCAATGCTCTAAGAAGCTTATCATATGTTCCTGCAAACATCTCAGAGCATATTATATAAGAGTGGAAAGGAAAAATGAAAAAAATTAGTACTAAAATATTACTAAAAGTACAAAAAGAAAAATCAAAGGAAAAATTATATTTACAAGAAGAAGAAAAAGAAAAATTGTTAGTCTTTTTACATGACTCAAAAGAAGGAAAAGAAACTAAATTTACATTATTTACATTATCATAAAAGTCATTCAAGAAGGGAGGAAGAAGGAACGATGGAGGATATAATATAGGGGAAGAAGTAATAAGATCAAGTAGAAAAAGGAATATGAGACTCAAAAACTATAGGTGGTACCGATAAAGACTCATAAATCACTTCACTCTCGACTTGACTTTCCTCCAAAGAGGAAATTTCAACAAAGGGCTCTTCCTCCTTTAAAATATCCATCACATTGCTCTCTCCTATAATTTGATCATCATCCTCATAACTCTCATTCTCTATACAACCGGCATCATCAACATCATAAATATACGGTTGGGGATGAGAATTTTGAGTGTAATAATCAAATTCATATTGGGGTGAGGGGTTAAAATCATTCACTAACGTCACATCACACGAAGAAAAATCATGTGAAGTAGATTGACAATTTGAGCAATAAGGAGGTGTTGTAATATGCATCTCGGATGAAAAGGATGGTCTAGAAGATAAAGACATATCCCACTCATAATTATTCTCGAGCCAACCACTCAATTTGATCCCAACAATAATCGTGTGATTGAGATAGAAATTGACCATTAGACATAGACTCCAACACCTCCCTAGTTTCTTCATTTAAACCCTCATAAATCACTAGGCACATATCCCAAATTTCAATTCCATGGTTAGGACCAACAAAATCGCCAAGTCTATAATAGTATTTCCAAAACAATTCATTCTCATATTGAGGAAAAGAAAAAATTGCTCTAGAATTACTAGCAAAAATATTGGGTTCATGGAACATGTATGGTAATTCATGAGAACTCATGCAAAAATTGGGAGAATTTTGATATGATGCATCAAAACTATAAACATGAGAACCACAAGAATTATGACTATGGTGCCTATCGGAAGAATTATCCCCATCAAAATAATAATATGACTCCATGATACGAAAAAAGAAAAGAAAAAAAAGATATTCACAAAAGAAAGGAAAAAAAAAATATATACGGTCTAGTCTCACCAAAAAATAAAAACTAAATAAAACAAACTATCTCCCAGGCAACGGCGCCAAAATTTGATAGGCGTGTCGCGCACCTAACAAAAATAAATAACCTAACTAATCCTCCTAACTATGTAGTAGGGTAAGTCGAGTCGATCCCACGAGAGAGAAAGTTGTTCTATGATTAGCCCTTAAGTAATGGTAAGACTAAAGTAGATTTAATATCAAGAATAATGGTGGAATAAACTATACTAATCAATCTATAAATAAAAGACTCTATAGTTAAGTATCCCCACTAGCATGAATTAATACAACAATAATTTCTACACCAAACTAGTCAATTAAATGCTCACAAGGAAAAGTACACCCTATAAAATACCATAAACCTCTCCTGAGTATCTATGGCTTCTCTAATATGCACTCAAGCCTACTCCCGTGGAATCATGCAAATTAAAGACATTAAACGCGGCACTCTAACTTCCTAACAATCCATTCTACCTACTCCCGTGGAGAACTTCATGTCCTTAATTGAAATATTCAAATCCGTCAAAACCCAACTCCCGTTGTGATCAAGACAAAGAAATCATAACAATACTAGTTATCCCTAAGCTAGTATTGGAATATGCACAATCAATTAAGCAAGAACAATTCAACAATTAGTTTGGGAATTTAAAGAAATAATCATGAATTAATTCACACTAGGGTTCAACTTAACCATAGATTACAAAACTATGTAAGCATAATTGAAATAAATAAAGAAAATAGAGAAGAATAATGAAACATCATAATATAAAACAAGAAGAAAAGAAGAAGAAAAGAGATACTTGAATTAATGGAAGGAAGGTGGAGTCTTGAAGAACAATGGAGATCTACAAGTTTCTCTCTCTAACTTCTCTCTCTAAAAACCCTAAGTATAAACTAATAATGATGATATATTATCTAAGCTCCTCAAAATAATGTTTTTAGTCCTATGTATAAGCTAAGATTAATATAAACCGACATAAGTTAGGTCACGCGGAAGATACGACATTACAGCAGGTTGCACGGGCAAGCAACATATTGCACGGGCGTGCAGGGTCATGCACGGTCGAGCGAAATCTCGCTCGGTCGTGCGAGCGAGGCAGAAGCTTCAGCGACTTTTGATTGCAGGTTGCACGGCCGAGCAGATATCCGCACGGGCGTGCGGTCGAGACAGTGGCTTCAGCTCAACTTTGAACAGCTATAACTTTTGATCCAGGGCTTTGTTTCACACATGCAATATATCGTTGGAAAGCTCTTGAAGTCTAGTTTCCAACCCAGTTTGAATTATCTCATTATCATTCTTGAGTCAAAAGTTACGAGTGAAATGGTGATGAGGTGTCATATTTCGCACAAGTACACAAAGTCATGTGTATCTTCTTCACTTTCAATCGGTTTTGGGCACATGATATATCGTTTTGAAGGTCATCTATGCGCCTAAATCATCATGTCCTCAAATTGGAGTCCAAAGTACCTGAGATTACATCAAAAGACCAAACAACCCGTGAAAGCATCGTAGCTTACGAAAATGGACCTAAATATGCATAAATGCAAGTAAATGCTCTAATACTACATGAAAATGCACCCTAATATGCAACTAAATGATGTTAGAATATGCACTTATCAATGGGTGATAGTTAGATTTGTAATTTAACCTAATTAGTAAGGGTATTTTGGTCATTTCACTACATTGGAACAATCTAGAATTTTATGGTCTTCTTTAGGATCTTAATTCCTCCCTTAATTAGACTCTAATCCTTAATCATGCTTAGAATAACTCCCCAAAATATTTTATCATACCTTATTGAAGACATTTAGGCCTAGTTAGCCCTTAATTCATAATCAAAGAGTATCTCAAACACCATACTGTTAATAACTTAAAATCTCGTAATTCCAGAACGATACTCACGTTCTTAACGTAATTTATAAATGACTTATTTGACTTCATAACTCACATAACTTAACACATGATTTAACACACAATATTCACATCACCAAGCAAAAATTCACATATGAGGCTATTCTAAAAAAATTTATTCTACCGAAAGCCACAACAGATTACGTACTAAGTACGTTAATAACATTAATAATCCTTATTTATCCAAATAATCCTATCTTAAAAAGTGAGGCTATTACAGTTCGTCCCCTCACTTTGTTGCGCATTCCCCACTTGTGCACACTCCCCCTCCCCTTGGCAATACCTCCTCGGCGGCCAAACCCCTCTCCCCTTAGTCCCACTGATCGGCCCCGACGGATTTCATCTCCCACCGGGCCCGATCCCCCTACGTTCGAGCTCCCCGACCGGCTCGGCGGCTCGGCCTCCCCCCGTGCAATCTGTTGGGCCGCGGCGCGCCATTGTGTTATCCCCCTCCCCACGCGTGACTTCCTCTCGGCCCATAGGCCCTCCCTCCTCTTCGCTTGGGTCTACTGGCCCATGTATTGGGCCTCCCACTACTAGGCTGCCTTCTCCTCACTCTTTAAAGAGTGCTCCTACTACTCCTAGTGATTTTTTTCCACCACATACTACTCATGCTTTGTCCTCTCCTCCACCCTCTACATCTCTTGTTGTGTCCACTACTTCCCAAGTGCCTCGGTCTCCTCCAGTTGTCTACAATCATCACCCAATGGTCACCCGTTTAAAAGACAGGGTGTCAAAGCCCAATGTTTTAATGAACTTAAAAACAGAAATTATTGAGTCAGAACCGACTAATTTCAAACAAGCTTCTAAAGACTCATGTTGGTGTCAAGCTATGCTTGATGAATATATGGCTTTGATTAAAAATGATACATGGGAGTTGGTACCTCGCAACTATGATAAGAATTTAAGTGGTTGTAAGTAAGTTTATCGGATTAAATACAATTATGATGGTTCTGTGGAGCGGTTCAAAGCCAGACTTGTCGTTTTTGGAAATCACCAGCAGGCAGGTATTGATTACTTTGAAACCTTTAGTCCCGTTGTTAAGCCTACTACTGTTCGCTTAGTTCTTAATTGTTGTTTCTCTTCAATGGTCTATTCGTCAATTAGATGTCAAAAATGCTTTTCTTCATGGTTTTCTTCATGAAGAGGTTTACATGTGACAACTTTCGGGTTTTGTTCATCCCTCTAAACCAACTCATATTTGTCGTCTTCGTAAGTCCATTTATGGTTTGAAACAAGCTCCTCGAGCTTGGTTCTCTCGTTTCAACAATTTTCTCTTATCTATTGTGACACTTCCATGTTCACTCTCAAATTTCGTAGTCATCTGATTATACTTCTATTATATGTTGATGACATTGTTCTTACTGGTAGTAGCTCTGCTCTTGTCCACAAATTCATCTCTGTCCTTTCTTCTCAGTTTGCTATGAAGGATTTAGGGGATCTTCATTATTTTCTAGGTGTTCAGGTTGTGCATACCCCATCTGGTTTATTTCTGTCTCAAAATAAGTATGTTTCTGATTTACTTCGTAAATTTCATCTTCATACTATTAAACCAGTTCGCACGCCTGTTGTCTCTAAAGTTACATTGTCTCTTCTTGACGGAGAACTTCTTGCTGATCCCACATATTATCGTAGTATGGTTGGTGCTTTGCAATACTTAACTATGACTCGTCCATATATTGCTTATGCTGTTAATATGGTGTCTCAGTTTATGCATGCTCCTCGTACTACTCATCTTCATGTTTGTGAAAAGAATTTTCGGATATCTACAGGACACTTTGGAGTTTGGTCTTCTCTTACATAGCAGCAGTTCTCCCACTGTTGTTATTGCCTACTCTGATGCAGATTGGGCGGGTTGTCCTGATACTCGTCGTTCAACTACTGGTTATGCTGTTTTTCCTGGGAAGAACTTGATTTCCTGGCACTCGAAAAAGCAACCTACTGTTTCAAAATCCTCCACTGAAGCTGAATATCGTGCAATTGCCTACACTGCTGCCGAAACTATTTGGCTCAAGCAACTTCTTGCTGATCTTGGTTATTTTCTTCGACGACCTGTGATATTGAATTGTGATAATGTTTCTGCTACTTATCTCACTGCTAATCCAGTTCATCATGATCGAAGCAAACATATTGATGTTGATTACCATTTTGTTCGTGAAATGGTGGCCAAGGGAGGTCTTATGGTTCGTCATGTTCCTACTCAGTTGCAGGTTCCTGATATTTTTACTAAAGGCCTATCTACTGATTTGTTTACTAAACATCGATCCAATTTATCTGTTGTTTCACCCCGTAAAGATTGAGGGGGTGTATTAGTGTAATATTGTATGTACACAAGATAGGGAGGAATTCTATTCGTGTTAGGTCTGTATTGTAACCCTATATATATAATGCCAGGGTTAACCTAATGAGGTTAACACAATTATTCTCCACACTTGTACAGGTTCCTCACTTAGTGATAATAATCTCGTACTTCCTCTGATTTATAATAAATGAAACACTTACCATTTTAGGCCGTTTTAAAATTAATCAATTTTAATTTATTTGGTATTTACTTTTCTCTATCTCTTTCCTCATCACATGGGTCCCCCTTTTTCTTTCTATCTATCTCTTTCCTTTGCTAAGTCCACATGCCGATCCCCTATGTTTCATTTAAAATAGAACGGAGAAAGTATATAATTTCTAATTTGGTCTAATTTAATATCCTTACCAAACAAGAAAACCCTTCTCCTATAATTATAAATGTCTTTAAAGATAATAATCCTAGCATATACCAAATACCCAAAACATATCTAGTTACCTAATTATAAACCTCATTAAATTGGGAAACTAAACAAAAATAAAACAAACAAAAAGAATTTGTCGCAGTCGAATAACTTGCATAAAAGAACTTGTTGCCAAACTTCATATTTTATGGACCAACCCATGGACCACTAAATAGATCAGCAACTGAATTCGCAAATAAGCCTTTGTAGAATGAAAGACCATGTTCCACCTTGGTTCCTCAACTCCATGCATGTTCAACCATCATAATGAACCCCTATATTAGGCCATAATCCTAACAATAAAGTTCATTACTATTTTGCTACACGAACTTATAATCAATATTGGATTCTCTATGTGTTATCTACACAGTCCAATAAAAAAGTTCTTTTCAAAACTATGTCAGAATTATAGCAGAATAAAAAAAAAGGTGTGTAATTGCTAATGCGCTGATTTTGGATTGATTTGAACCAGTAGCCAAGTGTATGCTTGTACTAATTATTTGGCTAATAAGGAAAAGGTTTTTCTTTATCCAAGTTTGACTCTGATTAGATACTTAGCGCAAGCGCTAAGTAAGCAGCTACCTTATTGTAATAAAAAAAAAGAGGAAAATAGCTTCAAGGACACTCTCACACATGGCTACATGATTCGATGAACAAATGAAGTCAACCCGTATTGTTATATCTGATTTGTTGTCATCATAGCTATACCTTAGATGTTTTATGATCAAGTATTATTTTTCTTTAATATCGATTATATATGTCATATGCCTTCAATTAATCTTTACCTTTAAAAATACGACGAGAGTTTTTCATTTACTCCCTCTGTTCTTTTTCTCATTGTTATATTGTGTTTTGCACAAAATTTTAGACAATGTCACTTTCAAGTTTTTTGGATGGTACTTTTTAATCTATTTAATGTAAAATAAGGGGGGGAAAAGTGAAAAAAAAGTTTTCTGCCTTTCTTATGGAAAAAGTGAAAAATAAAAAAATATTATTAGTTTTTAGTGGGCCAAGTAAAAAAACAACTATTTACTTCCTCCATTCCAAATTAGTTATGACACTTTTAAAATCACGGACTCCTAGACAATTTTTGGAGAGGAGACAGATAGGGAAAGAAAACAAAAAGATCCCATGTGATGAGCTATGATAAAATGCTCATCATGAGCGGAACCTCACCCACTCACAGATTTATATTAATAAAATATTGTTGAGAAGCATTAAAATAATATTAAGCCAAAAAGTGACACTAACAACTTTCCCCCCAAAAGTACAATTGGTTATTGATAAGAACCCATGTTTGTGTATTTGAAACCCTGATTATTGTTAAATCAACCCCTGTTTGTGTATTTGAAACACATGTTATTGTTAAATCAACCCCTGTTTGTCAAAAAGTAAACATGTGATCTCTGCCATAAAGCAAAAAGTTGCATTGATTTGCTTGTCTCATTCAGCTTTTTTCCCCCAAAAAGTACAATTGATTATTGATAAGAACCCATGTTTGTGTATTTGAAACCCTGGTTATTGTTAAATCAACCCCTGTTTGTGTGTTTGAAACCCATGTTTTTGTTAACTCAACCCCTGTTTGTGTATCCCTTTTCCCCTTCCATTCCCTAGTCAATTCCCTAATACCATCTTGACTTCATTTAAATTGTTAAATTACCACTTTACCCCTTTTCTAATTGTTAAATTACCCATTTATCCCTGTGAGTGGAAGTTGAGGTTGCCACTCATGATGAGCGTTTTTATCACTTGCTCCCCATGTGATAGGAGAGAGATAAAGAGAAGTCATTACCCAAAATGAAAGTGTAACATCTAATTTGAAACTTCCTGAAATATAAAGTGTCACAACTAATTTGGAACGAAGGAAGTAAGAAAAATGTAGCAATTAAAAAAACTGAAGGAAGTAATTTTGAATAGTTGAGAGTAGAGATGGCAATGGGTACAGGACCCTAACCGGACCCGCCCACACCCTACCCTAATTGAAGGGTATGGGTCATAATTTTTTGAACCCTATGGGTAAGGGTAGGGTATTGGTCTTGATACTATCGGGTAAGAGTCCACTTCTCAAATACCCAAACCCTACCCATAGACCCTCCCAAACTAAAATATACTTCCTCCGTTCCATAATAAGTGAAACATGGGAATTGGGCACAAGATTTAATAAACATCACTTTCATCAAAAGCCAAAAAGTCATAAGTACTTTCTTTACATTATCAAAAGGAGGAGAGAGAAGAAACCACACAAGTTTGTGATGGGTACTCTTGTCATTTTGTCACTTTCTTTTTTCCATTTAAGGTATGTTTCACTTATTTTGAAATGTTCTAAAATAGTAAGTGTTTCACTTATTATGGAACGGAGTAAGTATATATGTTATATTTTTTAATTTAAAATAATTATATATATTTAATATATAACAGATATAAGAAACTCTTCCAGTCAAAATAAAACCCTCAATCCCTTACCCTAGCCGCACTCTCACAGTCTCATCTTACCAGTATCTCACGCTCTCGCTCTAAACTATTTTCTTTCTTCATATTTGGATGTATGAGACTTTTGGGATGTGAAAAAAACTATGTATTCCTATGTAATATAATATTTTGTGTGCTAATTGATAGCTTTATATGTTGAATTGTGCTTAGGGCATCCTTAATGGTGAAAAAAAAACAAAGATTATGTGCAAAATCTTAAAAGGGGTTTCTTAATGGTGAAAAAAATAAGATTGTGTGTTGATTGGGGAAAAAATTTGGTATGGGGACGAGTGAAATGAGGATCGGGCGTGGGAGTGGGACCCACCGCCCGATCCGGAGTTTTTTAAATTTTTGCTGTCTTCCAGCCAAAACGCGGCGTTTTGGGTGGAAGACAGCTAAAAAAATTAAATGTGTCGGCGACAACGCACACACACACAACCACTGACCGCGCGACATTTGTCGCTGCTTTCCACGCGGCAGGTTGTGATTGGCGAGTGAAATATAACCGTTGCAAAATTTGCAACGGTTATATTTAAAAAAATACAAATCAAAAAAAAAAAAAAAAAATTTACCAACGGCTTTATTTTTTCGAGCTCTATAAATAGAGACCCATTTTCCTATATTTTGGACACACTTAATTTTCTCTCTCCATCTTCCTTCACTAATTTCTTCTACTTGTTCTAAATTATTTCATTAACTCTTCTTCTATTGCTCTTTTTATTTTAAAATTCTTATAATTATGGAGACTAATAATCCTAATTATATGAGAAACCTACCCCAAAACCGCTCAAAAAACGAAATGCCTAGGCAACAAAATCGCTCAAATACCTCTCAAAATAACTCAAATTATCGTCAACCCTCTCAAAATCGGGTCAAATTATCGTCAACCCTCTCAAAATCGAGTCAAATTATCGTCAACCCTCTCAAATAAATATGAATCAAAGGGGTGAAAATTCTCAATATTATTCTCCTCAATATGATAACCTTTACCATGAATCTCCATCTCAAAATGCCAACCTTTCATATCATCAACTTGATCCTAATTATGGGTTTTCTCAATATCAAGAAGATTCATCTCCATACAATGATGTTGATGAGGATGGTGGTCATTACCAACAAGGTGACAATGATGTTGGTCAATACCAACAAGGTGATGATTTCGATGATTATGATGAGTTTGTTCGACCAAATCAATCCTTTTCGCAATTACTATCACAAAATCTATCTGAGCAACCACAACCACAACCACAACCACAACACAATGCAGAAACAAGTTGTAATGGTAAGAGGGCTTGGGATCAAGTTGAAGATGAGAATCTCATCTCAGCATTTATGAACACTTCTCTTGATAAGGTGATTGGGACGAGCCAAAAGAAAGGCGTCTTCTGGGGAAAAGTTTGGGATGCTTTTGAGGCAGGCAGAATTGCCAATCCAACAGAAATTGCTCCAAGGAATGCGGATATGGTGAAAGGTCGTTGGAGTAGACTTGCTCCACGGGTTTTAAGGTTCGCTGCATTTTATGACGAAGCTCTTGCAAGGAAAAAGAGTGGTCAAAACGATGCAGATGTTCTGAAAGAAGCTCATTTATTGCATAATAGGAAACATGGTAGGTTCATCCTCGAACATGCTTGGAAATTGATGAGGAGGTTTCGTAAATGGAGGGCCATAGTTAATAAATCAATGGAAACTCCACGTGGTCGCCCCAAAAATCCACAAGAAAATGTTGATTCACCTGCAAGCGGAAGTAGCGGTAAAAGGCCGAGAGTTGATGGAAGTGACTCAATGCCCGAGACACCTACCAGTGGTGATGGAGGTGACGTCGAGCCACGAGGAGATGGTGTGAAGAAAGCGAAGTCTAAAGGCGAAAGGGGTGGCCGGTCGACAATTGAGTGTTTCAATAATTTTAATGAAAGACTTCGGATCCATTCAGAGGGTAGGAGTGCAGATGTTGAAAGAGAAGCCAGAAAGTTGGACGTTGAAACAAGGAAGGTTGCTGCAAAGGAACAAGAAATAGCGCCGCAAACCCGGGAGCTTGAACATACAAGAGTATCATAAGAATTGGGATTTCTTTGCCAATCATTGTATGCGAAGGAAAATCGTTCACCATTTGAGGAGGCAACAATTGAGAAACTAACAATATGGTTGACGAATAATTCTCCTTTTTAAGTAATGTTTATGTTTAAGTTACGTTTATGTTTAAGTTTAGTTCATGTTTAAGTTAAGTTTATGTTTAAGTTTAGTTCATGTTTGAGTTTAATTTTACGTTCAAGTTTAGTTTATGTTTAAGTTTTAATTTTAGTGAATGTTTAGTTTATGTTTAATTAAGTTTAAAGTTTAGTTTATGTTTATGTTTTAAGTAATGTGTATGTTTAAGTTCAATTAATAAAAAAAAGTAAAAAATCGTATTTGTGTAAATTCTATGGATTGACATTTCAATACAGCTTTTTACATTATTGTTCTGTTTTGAATTATTGTACTTGCTTTGCTTTATACATTATTGTACTATTTTGCTTTATACATTATTGTTCTATTTTACATTATTGTACTATTTTGCTTTATACATTATTGTTTCCGTTTTACATTATTGTACTATATTCCTTTATACATTATTGTTCTCTTTTTACATTATTGTACTATTTTATGTATTATTGTTATGCTATATAACTCATGCTTGCTTGTTCACCATTTGCTCACACCAAATCTAAACCCTCTCAAATTTATACAATGAACTCTTTCAACTTAAACTTTACCGCTTCAAGTTCATCTAGTTCTGAGGATGAAATAAGATCATCCCGAGCAAACATTGATCAAGAAATAGATGAATTCTTGATTAATGTTGTTCAACCAAATGTTTCCAACTCTTATATCAAATTTAGTCCAAGCACCAAGGAATAGAAGAGCAAAAGTGACCGATCCTAATGAGGATCATCAAAGCCTATTCGAGCGGGGAAGAAGGCCATAGACGATTGTATAATGATTACTTTGCTGATCAACCAGTCTATCCTGCTCGTTTATTTCGTCGAAGATTTCGAATGCAGCGACATGTCTTTCTTCGGATTATGGAAAGTGTCGTACCAAGTGATACATGGTTCACTCAAAATAGAGATTGTCTTAGGAAGGTTAGGTTTATCTCCCCTTCAAAAGTGTCACATTGCTATACGAATGCTTGCGTACGGGCTTGCAGCAGACAATGTTGACGAGTATGTGCGAATTAGTGAAAGCACGGCTCGAATAGCGTTAATGAAATTCACGAAGGGGGTTATCAACCAATTTGGTGCCGAGTACTTGAGACGGCCAACTCCAGATGATTTGGCTAGACTACTTGCGTACGGTGAAGAACGTGGATTTCCAGGAATGATCGGCAGCATAGATTGTATGCATTGGGAATGGAAAAATTGTCCGACGGCATGGAAAGGACAATATCAAGGAAGAGGCTGGTGTTGCTTACATTAGTTCTTGAAGGCGTGGCCGATCGTGACTTATGGATATGACATTCTTTCTTTGGGATACCAGGTTCGTGCAATGACCTTAATGTTCTTCACCGATCTCCTGTGTTTAGGGATGTTTTAGAAGGTCGAGCACCACCCGTGCAGTTTACGGTGAATGGTAACCAATACGATAAGGGTTATTATCTCACTGATGGCATATATCCGAATTGGGCAACATTCATTCAATCAGTTACATGTCCTCAAACTCGCAAGGACAAGTTATTTGCTCAACACCAAGAAGGAGCTCGAAAAGATGTTGAAAGAGCATTTGGGTGTCCGTAATCTCGCTTTGCTATAGTTAAGTAAACCATCCCTCGCATGGGATGAGGAAATTCTCAATGATATCATGATGTCTTGCATTATCATGCATAACATGATTGTGGAAGATGAACGGGATACATATGCACACTACGCAGATACTACTGAGTTCACTTCAAACACAAATAATGATGGCGACGAATTTGAATATTATAATGATCGGATCGTAGATATCAAGCAGTTACATGGCGAATGGAGATGCAATTCAAGATCAACATGTGCATCAATCCTTGAAACGTGATTTGGTTGCCAATATATGGCGAAGTTTGGCCGTAATGCTAATTAAGAGCATTTCATTATGTATTTTATGTAGTTCGTTCCTAATTAAGTTTATAATTCGTTCTTGTATTTCATGATGTGTCTCGAAATTAAAAATATATTAAAAATGCTTAATTGTGTCTCATAATATAATTATTAGCTCGCTAATTACTGAGCATATATTAAAAACGCTAATTGCTACGTATTAATAATAGCTAATTATGTTGATAACTTAATTATTAAAATGATAATTATAATATTAAAATTATTAATTACATTAATTAATAATATAATAGTAATTAATAATGAATATTTCATGTCATTAAAAATTAAATAATAAAAATATTGTGTAATGGTGGTTGGGTGATGAGAGAGAAAAAGTAGTTGGGTGGGGTCAAAAAAGTAAGAGAGAGGAAAAGTAGTTGGGATGATCTTTTTTTTGTTCACCATTAAGTAAGTGGGAAAGATTGTGGGATGTAATTTTTGAGAGAGGAAAATTAGAAAGAGAGTGGGATGATCTTTTTTCATTTCACCATTAATGATCTTTCTTAACATTTATATATACGCGTGAAAATA